>CM044447.1:3948660-3982296 GCA_024363595.1 Xenopus borealis | reverse complement strand
TGATGCTGGTGCTCCTGAATTTGATGCTGGTGCTCCTGAATTTGATGCTGGTGCTCCTGACTTTGACACGCGCAGTTGACGCCCCCTGCAAATAAATCAGACTTTACACTGGTCCCTGGGTCAAAAACGTTGGGGACCGCTGTTCTACATGACCTTGACAGGTTTGAGGTGGTGTATTTTCAGATTCAAGGGTATTATTCAAGGGTATTATAAATTTCGAAAAATTTCTTCCCCTTCGATTTTTAACTATTCTACTTACGGCCTAGACTTTGTATTGATTATCTGATATAATACTACTAGTGTAGTATTTAGAAATCCATAAAATACTGATAAAAGTAACGTGCATAAATATATCCAAATTAACCGTACATTTTAAATAATTGTTTATTCACAATATCGCGTAATCTGTATGCACGAGCACATGACACTTTTTGAAAACTTGTATAAGTTTCCGGGTAAACATATACAAGTTTAGCGAGACGAGTTTGTACAGAACAACGGCTTTGTCAATGTCTTGCCAGAAGCAACCACCGGCCTTTTTGAACACAGGATTCTCCCTCATTCTTTTCATCCTGAAGACCGCAAAACATTTTTGTTTTCAATGATAACATTTTCATAAAGTGCCGCATTCATACGCTATATCGGAAAGTCTACTGAACAGCTTGATTTGCCTGTCAGTCGGCAGAAGACAACTGTGCAAACGCCTGTATTCATACAACAACATAGAGATGAGGGCAGAGATAATCAATCACAATATGTTCAGGAAACTTTTAAGTTGGTCTACATTCTCTTGGTGTTCCATTCTGTTCCAGGAGGCTCTCGGAAGGATAACTTTTAGTGTGTACAGAATGCACAACCTTCTAATTGGTCTTTTTAAAGTTTTTGAGTGATTTGTCTAAAACGGCTTTCAAATGGAGGGATGGGTCACTGACCCATCTAAAAAACAAATGCTCTGTAAAGGCCGCCATACACAGGCAGATCCACTTGTTTGGTGATGTTGCCAAACGAGTAGATATCTCCCCGATGTGCCCACATTGAGGAGGGCGATATCGGACTGATCCAATCGTGGACCATAGGGCCCAATGATTGGATCACAATGCAGGCAATACAGGCGGTTGGATCGTGGAACCGCATCAACGAGCAGATGCGACCATGATGCAACGTGATTTTTAACCCTGCCTTGACTTTCGGGCCAGATATTGATTTTGGAAGGGCCCCAAACATGGGCCAATAAGCTGCCGACTTTGTCTGTCGGAGGTTTTTACTGGACGGTGTACGGGGGGCCTTTAAAGGAAATTCAACCACCCCCCTCCCCCCGTAGGCACAACTGCCTTCTCCCCCCGGCCTAACTCTCTCCCTGGGCTATTGCCCTTAGTCGCTACTTACTCCTTTGTGTAGGTCCCCTCCAGCGAGGTTCACAGAGACCATCTTCTCTTGCAACGGCTTCTTCCTGGATCCTTCGGCGCAGTCGATGGAGCCGGATCCAGGAAGAAGCTGTTGCAAGAGAAGGCCCCTGTGAACTTCGCTGGAGGGGACCTACACGGGGTTAAGCAGCGACTTAGGGACAATAACCATGAAGGAAAAAAAAAAAAATAACCATGAGGGAGGAGGGCCTACAGGGGGTGGGAGGCTGTTAACGCCAGGGGGGGGTTGAATTTCCCTTTAAGCTACAAATTTTTTATTACTCCTTTATATTACTGAACTTTCCTCTCATATTCCAGTCTCTTATTCAAGTCTTTTGGGCCCTAACATCCAGACGGCTGAAACAGCAAACTGGTGAGTCGCTGAATAAAAAGCTAAATAAATCAAAAACCACAAATAATAAAAAATTAAAACCAATTGCAAGTTGTCTCGGAATATCCCCCTCTACATCATACTGACAGTTCATTTAAACAAGAACAACCCCTGTAATAAAATGAACTGAGACTGAAGCGCAGGGGCTGCTCCATATTGACCCAGGGGGGTCACCTTGTTCCATAACAATTAGTACTCCAGAGCCAGTTTCCACGCCCCCTCATGGACTGTACCACTCTGACACGCCCGCTGGGGGGGAGGGGGGAAGGTGGATCGAGACATACATCTTTAATCTACTTACTCCAAATCTGACGAGCGCTGCCATAGTGACGCCGAAGAGTTTACTCGCAGTCGCGGATCCTCTCTCTTCGTCTCATGCCGGGACTTGAAACACTTCCGACGGTGAAAGCGTCACGCATCCGCCCCCTTTTTTTCCCCCCTCTCAGTTCGGATGATCCGCCATCTTGTGAATGGCGCGGTGCTCTATGACAGGCGCGGGGTTGTGTGGATTTTAGAGCGCAGTGTGTGTGACGCAGGCGTTATTTCACACAACTGAGAGAATTGAGCTGCTACCCATGATAGAAATTGATTTATATAAACTTCTAGATGGGGGAGATAGAAGTAATATGCTTTTTCAACGAGTTATGAGGCCAATTTCCACTGTTTAATATATATATTATAACAACAAACATCATAGAGGGTCTAGGGTTTTGTGAGGTGTGTGTGCTGACTGGAAGTTGTTGGTTTCACATACAGCAGCATTGTGACTGAGTTTAAGTCTAAACTGGGTCCATTGTGCCTCGGCTAGGGTTGCCACCTTTTCTGGAAAAAAATGCCGGCCTTCTTATATATTAATCTTTTTTCCTATCAATAACGTTTGGGATCAACCATCAAAAATACCGGCCAGGTGGCAACTTTAGCCTTTGCTGGACCGGACTTGCGCCCCCCTATGGGGCAAAACTAAAAAGTAATATGTTAGGAACCCGGTGGGCCCCAAATAGGCCGATCGCTGCGTCAATCAAACTAATCCCACCCGGTTTTCCTTATTTGGAAAACCAGGCAGGAAGTATTGACCCGGGCAGCCCTTCAAAATACCGGGCTGTCTGGGTCAAAACCGGCCACCTTTTCATAAAATTTGGTGGCGGGAACAAAAGGGGCAGGCTGTGATCTAAAAGGAGGTGGAGCCATGCCACGCCAATGAAGAAGGTGGAGAAAAGGTACATTTCGAGTGGATTGGGGGTGGGCTAAGGCATTTTTTAAAAGGGTATTACAAATTTACCAATTTCTAATACCGGCTTTGGCAGTAGGTTTGCCACCTTTTCTGGAAAAAAAATACTGGCCTTCCTATATATTTATCTCTTTTCCCTATTAAAGGGGTTGTTCACCTTTGAGTTAACTTTTAGTATAATGTAGAGAGGGATATTCTGAGACAATTTGCAGTTGGTTTTCATTTTTTATTGTTTGTGGTTTTATCATTATTTAGCTTTTTATTCAGCAGCTCTCTAGTTTGCAGTGTCAGCAATTTGGTTTCTAGGGTACAAATTACCCTAGCAACCCTGAATTGATTTGAAATAGAGAATGGAATATGAATAGGGGAGGGACTGAATAGAATGATAAGTAATAAAAAGTGGCAATAACAATACATTTGTAGCCTTACAGAGCAAAGCTGCAAAGAAACAGAAGAAAATTGTAAATCATTAAAAAATTATGCATGTGGTCAGTACAGGGGTTTTTAGCAGACCCGCTACAATGCTTATAGCAATGTGCCCAAGGAATAGTTCTAGTGGAAAATTCTAGAATTATAGCAGCAAATTTTGCTCAAAATTTAGATAAAAAAGCTACTATTTACCTTTCCTCAAGTGACCCCGCTTAGAAGTATTTAGGATAATGTTTCCCTGTGGAATGTCCTATCCCATGTACAGCATGAGCATAAGTTTACACAAGTATAATGTTCCGATGGCTTTTTTGGTTCCATTGAATGTTAAAATATAATTTATTGCCCTCTGGTGTGTTGATATACACATGGATGAAACACATGAAACGACGCATTCAACTGACATATTTATATATCTTTTTAATGGTAATGGCATGGGTGGAGATTTGCCGCTTGTTGGAAAACAAAGGGGCAGATTTACTGAACGGCGATGTGGCCATCGCTAGCAAAAATTCACCTGAAATCCAATCAGTAGGGACATTGCCAATTCAGGCGCAAATGACAATTAACTAACGAACTTTAGCATTTGTTCACACTATTACCAGACGACTTTTCGCTCTGGCGAATGATTGTTACTAGTGATGGGCGAATTTATTCGCCTAGCTCGAATTCGCTGCGAATTCCTGTGATTCGCCAGAGAAAATCCGCCGGCATCGAAATTCACAAATTTTTCGTGAAACCATTAGAAATTTACGTATTTATAGTGAAAACGTTCGGAATTCACAAATTTATAGTGAAAATATTCGAAATTCAAGAATTTATAGGGAAAACGTTTGAATTTCACGAATTTTGTGAAATAGTTCAAAATTCCCAATTTTATAGTGCAATTGCTTGAAATTCATGAATTTATAGTGAAGTCGGGTAAATTTCACAAATTTTTCGTGAATTTTCCGATTTTGACATTTTCGCAAATTTTTTCTTGGGAAATTCGGCAAAGCGAAACGCCCCAGATTTGCCCATCACTACTTGTTACTTCACAAATTCACTAAAGTGCGGATTTCACTGAACGTTGCCTGTTTCTGTCGCCACCTTAGACCAGGCGAACTGCTGGAAACGAAGCTACATCTTCCTCAATCTGGTGTCAGCAACATCATATCCTGTACGCTGGAAAGTCATAAAAATTGTAAATAAAAACGCTGGCGACTTTTCTCTTTTAAAAGGTGGTATTGCCTTCAAAAGTCCAAACTATTAAAGATTTTTGTTGTAACTTTTTTTTAACACATTTGAGGGCCTGCCACATATATTTTAGGGTGGGTTCATGTCTAGGGCATTAGAGGAGCTTTTATGTCTTTATTAAGCTCCCTTGGACATTTGTTATAAAAAGTGGTCACTTCAAGCATTTCCAACATCTCTGAAAAAGACATTCCTAGTACTTTTATGCACCTCCCCTATTCAAGTTGACCTAAGCGGAAGACTACTAGTAAGGTTTTACTAGACGCAAACAAAGTGAATCTTGTAAAAAGTGATATTGTTGAGCACAACCTTTAAATGCAGTCTTGGCAACTTTGCATTCAACAGCTGTGATGGTTAAGAATATCTGCTTCATACACATTGCCCTAAACATTCGATAAATCCATGTGGCACACCAAAGAACTTCTGAACATCTGATGCATGTAATCATTGACCTTCTGCAGGTAATACCTACGAGTGTTTATGCTTCATGCTCCATACACATTTTCTTGGTATAGTTATAAAACCTACTTATGATGCTGTCATGCTTGTATTTTCAGGTCATTCCATTGCATCACAAATCCAACAATAATGAAGTAATACTATCACTACAAGAACCACCTGTCAGAAATTTCGTCTCTCAAAAAAACCCAATCATGGTTGGAACTCTGTCGGAAAATGGCTCAGGGCTTGCCAAAATATTCTGCATTGTAATTAGCCCTACTGTGAGAAGAGGAAACATTCTTTCTAGGACTGTAAAGCAGGAGCCTTTTATATACTGGACCATAAATTGGATTAACTATATAATTTATCTTATTGCTACATGTTAAGGTGTTACCATTTAAAACATTAATATGGACATTAGGGTGACTCTTGGCACTAGCATGTAGTGGCACCACCTTCTATCTGCTCTATCCCCAGGGATCATACCATCTAACCATACCATGGATTAAAATGCAAGGACTTTGCTATATCGCTGTGAAATTAAGAGCCAGCCTGTATACAAAGCGCTACGCAATATGTTGGCGCTATAGAAATACATGTTAATAATAATAATAATCTATGAAACATTAGCGAATGGTCTTCAGTACATAATGGAAACTACTCTTCAGACAAGAGCATTAAAAACTCTGGCACATCACTAGAATTCTTTTATGGGGATTGCAGTTTGATGGGGATAGTAACATCTTGAGCTCCATGGCAGCTTATGAGGAACCCACCCTGTTCTTCATTCCCTTGGAAGTTGTTTCGATGAGCATCTTACACATAACAGTCATTTGTATGTGGGGTCCTACTGAGTGGGACTGAAGTTAAACCGTACCCTAATTAAAGTCAGCTTTAAATATTTTAGATATATTCATTGGGTCCTATGCAGTGTGTCTTATACTTACACAGTGCTAGTGTTTGTTATATAATGGTTTATCTGTCTGACGTTAGGGGGTTTGGAAACTTCCAGACATACAAGCTAATGTTGTTAAAGGCTAGTTGCCTATAACAACCAATCAGATGTTTGCTTTGTTTGTTCCAACTACGAACACCAATTAATGGTAACTGTGGACAAGTTGCTATGGGTTACTGCATATGGAGAACATTTTTCACCTGTTACATGCATTTTAAATGAATGACTGTGTCATCGCAGACATCAGTGACTAGAAGCAGACCTTTATATGTGTATGCTTTACATATATGTTTACATTTTGGGCAACACCAGAAGTACATACAATTTACACCTTAGGATGACTCACAATACAAAGCCTATACATTACCCAGTGAACATCATTCCATTTAAAATCTGCTATACCCAAAAAAATTAATTCATCAAAAAATAAGTCATTTAGATTTAAAACACAATAATGAAAGGTCATCACTGACAACACCACTGTACAAACGCGGGTTTAACATAAATAAGAATGTTGAAATTGGGAAAATGAAACACACTCAGAAACAAAATTGATTCAGAATGTAACATTTTCCAGCCTGTGGTTCTACCGTGTGTACAAATTGGCAAAGTGCCTCATTCAAACATGTGAAATCTGTTAAAAGGTACATTGTTAACTTTCTTCTTCCTAGACAGCAAAATTTAAATGTGCTGCCGAAATGTCTGCCAGAAGATAAAGAACTTTATAATGTGGTCAATGTAACTTAAGTGTAAAAGCAGAGCAATTGAGTGATGAGGTCAAACCCAGTGAAATAATGTTTCTGGTGAAGAAGAAACCATTATTCAACTCTCAGAGTATTATTGATATTGCTGCAAATTATCTTTTTTTGCTGCTGGAGCAGATATTGAGAATTTCTAAATAAAAAATATCTTTGAAGCTTTAGTAATGGCTAAAAGCGTATTATCACTGGGGTTTCCATCTGAAATGTGTAGACTGGCAGTGTCCCAGGCCAAACTTACAGTTGGTCTGTGAAGGTGAATTTATGGATTTCCAGTGGTATGAACTTTTTCTCCTACACAGAGTAGCAAAGTTGAAGTAATGTTGACACCTGACAAGACCTAGGGGAAAATTTACTATTATTCCCCAAAAATAATTTCTATTCGATATTCGATTAGCATTCGATTTTCGAATGTTAATCGAATAGTTCTAGGCTACCTTTTATTCGATCATTCGACGATCGAATACAAATCTATTCGATCAGTCCAATAAATCATTCGACTGAACGAATAAATCATTATAACGATTGGAACGATCGAACACTTCGATCGTACGAATCCTATTCGATCAGGACTTTGTCTCAGAAGCCTATGGGAGTGCGCCCATAGGCTTCTATTGCAATTCGTTTGGTCCAATCTGCCGAAGTAGGCAATCGAATAAACTTAAAAATTTAAATGCTTCGCTGGTCGAATGATTGAATATTCGTCCATTCGACTCTATTCAAATGTATTCGATCGTTCGACCATTACCTATTCGATGATCGAATATGCAAAAATTCACATATTCGACCAAACAAAGAAATCGTACTACATTCGAAATTCGATCGAACTTCGAATCCTTCACGTGAATATAGTAAATCGGCCCATTAATGTCTATTTTCTTGTTACCCGCATTGGGGCAGGTTTCTTTTAACCCAGAGTCATTACAAATTGAACTGCCTAGATAACATTAACATAACATAATTTTTTACATTCAAAATGTTGACATCTTTTCCACTGATTAATTTCACAAATTTAAGTTCAGAAAACTCAAATTCAAAAACATTCAATGTCGCGTGATGTTACATTTAATTAAATCTGTCTTAAATTATATTAAATTTGTCTTCAATTGTTAGCATAAGGAAGTGGAAAGCATTACAATAAATATGTTGATTTAATACTCTATTCCTTGAGTAATTTTATATTAATTAAATTTTACATAAAAGTGCTTATATTCTTGTTTGCGGATAATATCTGTAATTGAGCTTTCTGTAATCTACCATATGGGTGTACTGGAGGAGACACTTTTGATGTTGTGTAAGGCATATTCAGTTTATCTCTACAGGACACAATTACGTCGATTCAGTGCTTTCTAATTTTCTACATTTAGAGGCCCAGTTTTCTGCTCTTTCATGGTCGTATCCTTCCATAAACTATGAAGTCATACTAACAAGATTCTATGGTTCTCTAGCACAATAGGTTAGATATCTGGCATCAAGCTTTCAGCACTACAGTATCTAGCAGTGGTAAACCTAAAGCAACTGAACTTGCTGCATACCTATGAAAATATTTCACTCCCAGTGGTAGTTCTGAAGAAATTCTATGAAGAATAATGGACTTTTTATTTAACTTGCTAAAAACACTGCTTTACGTCTCCAAGCAAGCCCTACTAAAAATGTTAAGTTTCCATTGATCCTGGTTTCCATTAAATGCTGGTTTCCATTGAATGCAGACGGCATAGGGATCAATCTTGATTTCCAATCTGTAGCATTTCCTTTATTTTGGCTTATATTAGTATTTCAAACTTTTATGGTAGCCTACTGAATTGATTCAGAAAATCAAATATTTGAAGCAACCAACCAACATTTCTAAATATTTTCAATGGATTTCTTGCCTGCTGCTTGGACCTTTGATTTAAGTATGTCAATTACGTTGGTTGTGTAACTGCAAGATGGTGTTTGAAGTGAGATAAAAGTGTGCTCTATTCTCAGAGGCACAAGGAATACAAAGCTTTTCACCAAGTGAAAAAGTGCACTACATGTTCTATTAACGTTGCACCAAAATGTGCCTGAGAGATTGTTTCCTCAACTGGTTGTGAAGACCTTTAGACAGTTCAGGTCCACTGAAAAACATGATTTGGATAAATTCAAAATTATTCTAGTTAGTAAAGGGGAAAATGATGCATCTAAAGCATTTTAAATTTGTCTTAAAGGGATAAACATTCATTTCTGACTCCCGAAATGTTAATTGGTTTTGTCTTTGGATCTCCCCTTATTACCTCTAGTGTAAACTGAACCATACCCAGCATATAATAGCTGAAGCGTGTCAAGCATGTCTGGCCTTGATGTTTCTTTGTTTAATGGATACTACATATGGGGGTATTAGTTATGGCTTTCACTGTAGGACAATATATATCTGCTAACCCAAACTGGATTTCTTTTTTCAAGTTATTCAATAATATCTACAGTATATCAACTGTCCTAGAAAGAATACAGTTAAGCCTGTCATTTTCTGCTCTTTAATATGCTAAAGGAATGTTACTATATTCTAAAATTTCACAAGGAATTCTAAAATGCTACCTCTTTGAATAATGCAACCATTCACTAAAACCACACTGCTTAAAAACTTAGTTCCTTGGAAGGCATCATTCACATTTCCTGAAATCAAAGAAGTTCATAAAGTCTCTATTCTGATGAAATTCTGTGATGAAATTTATATTGCTGTGTGGTAAGATGCCATTCACTAAATATTTACCACTTCATAGAAATGTAAATACAATACTTGCATGTATTGTTTATTTGAAATAATTATTTGGATTTCTAAAACCTGATTTTTTTCAATTAATCATATTTAATAATGCTCTCTTTAAATGGAATCTAAACCGAAAACTACTACTTCTCTGAGTACTTTTGCAATTTAGATACCTTTTCTTTTTTCTGAATACAGGATGTGCCTAGACAGTCAGGATCGCTGACCCTCTAGGTCTTCAAAAAGGGCTGTTGAACCAAGTCCATATAGCACAATAATAATGTGTAAAGCTGCTCAGAAAATGTTTTAAAACTGAAATTAATGTAAATTTGAAGTGACCAGAGGACCACTATGAATACTTTTACAATAACTAATTTTTGGGGGTTTAAATCCATTTCCCAATTTTTAACAAGCCTATCATTCAGTGAAGTTGTGTCATTAACAAACATGTATGATTCTCTAAACTATGTGATATCTCAATTATTTTCAAATTCAAGGTTCCAAACTAGAATTTTTGAGATTTATCAAATGAAAAAATCTTGAGTTTTTGAATAAATCTCTTTGCAAACTCTATGGTAATGAATAGTAGAATGCGATTTGGTGTCATTTTTACGTAAATGTATTTATTAATTAAGTTAATAATTTAATTTCAGTTTCTTTTGGAATTTTAAAAATTCTAAAATGTGAATTTTGTTAAATCCATGAGCAGATGGAAACTGGTGTGTTTAGACAAACTGATATGTACTTAGTACTTTAATGCACTATAACAATAATGTTACCTGAAGGTAGGCAGTAATTGGGCAACCTGATAAATGGTTAAATGCCTATTTTAGAAATACTATAGCATAAAACAATGACGTGGGAATGAAGGCATTGTTGCTGGCCTTTTACCTCCCCAGTGATTATAGCAATTGTTTGATCCTGAACCCCACAGTAATACTGGGTACACCCCACTTTTGGACTGCAGGTATTGGTATCTCTTTCTATTCATTGCTATTTTAGAAATACTGACTGAATTTGTTTTATTGTCAAAAAGCCATACCAATGGCCTCATTTTCTACAGCTGAAGACCTTATACATAGCTAGAGGAGGGATACACCATTAAAGGGCAAGGAAAGTGTAAAATAGACTAAGGCTAGAAATGCTGTATTTTGTATACTAAACATAAACATGAACTTACTGCACCACAAGCCTAATCAAACAAATGATTTATGCTTTCTAAGTTGGCCACAGGGGGCTGTCATCTTGTAACTTTGTTATACAGCTTTGCAAGACCAAGACTGTGCACATGCTCAGTGTGATCTGGGCTGCCTAGGGAACGGCATAAATGATCAAAACAGGGGAACAAGTAAAGCTGCTTAAGTACAGAATTGCTGGGAAGTAAGGTGGGGGCTCCCCCTGCTGTTCATAAGTATGATTGTTTCCCTGCAGAGCAATTAGGGACCGTCTGACAATTCCTATCCACAGCATATAGTCAGGTTTATTAGACATTTTTTAATTAAAGTATATTGGAGATAGGTTTCTTTTTCATTAAAGAAAGTAAAAATGGGATTTTATTTTTTTGCCTTTACACGCCCTTTAAGCTCTACTGGGAATTTTTCTTTAAGCCTAATAAATGCATATACCCTAATAATATTTAGGAATACAATTTCTTTTGGTTCAGCATTCAGCAAAGTATATCTAACAGCAGTCATCACTAATGAGGCTATTATTGTGCACTTTTTGCTGTTTGAGGTTTCATACATCCGAATTCTACTAAGCAGCCATGAAGGTGTGAGAGTATTACTCCGCCCAGTGTTTCTAATGGTGTTAGGTCTATTTAACATTACCATATCCTTTTTTGGCAGCAGTCAGTGCTGAAAGAAAGTTGTGATATTATCCAGCAAATGTAATTTTCAGGTCATTGACAGACATTTAAGATTATTTTAAATTACATTTTTGTCTTCTCTCGTTATGGATTTTGACAACATGTAAGACTTCTTTCAGTTTCCAAGTGTGTGATCCTGTTTCGGACATCCAAGGAACAAGAGCACCACTAAAGATCTGCATTAACCGGGGGCCATTTTCTTCTATAAACTTTTATTTCAACCATCTTACATTAAGATATTAGGATAGTGAGAAATTAGCAATTAAAATCCTAATATGGACAGCACTCTTTATGCTGGACAGATGAAAAGGACATTATGGTTATAAGGCTGTAGAACCAAGTATGAATTTAATCTTAAATACAAGTGAAGATCCTTGCATATTTTTTATTTGGTTTTATAGTAAATGTTTTCTAAATGTATATGCATATCATTATATAAAAAAAGGAAATGTTATTAATTTGTAAGAAGTTCAGATCGTAATGTGGCTCTAAGGTCCTTTGCAGCCAAATTTCTCACGTCAAATAGAAAAAAAAAAATAGTGGCGGACGATCAGACGACTTATTCATTGGAAATTTACCTATGGAAATTCACCAGTTTAAATCACAAGCCCCCTGTGCATATAGTTTAAAAATAAATAAATGCATTTCATAAAGTGTAACCCTACGTCCACCCCAGTAAAAATATCCCAGTTCATCCTCTTCCACCATTAAACATGTGGTGTGGTCTTCCGGTTCCCCCTCGGAGCTCAAGTTAGTAGTAATTATTTGTTCAGAAAATATTAGCTCAGTTTGCATGAAGATTTTGCTGTGAAAGCAGTTTCAGACCGGTCCGACCTGAGCTCCTGTAGAAAGAAAGTACTCCCCTATTTTCTTTTTTAAATTCATACATGAAATGTTTGCTATTTATAGTACAAGTGTCAGTATATTGACTTCCCCCAAGACTCTTTAGTGGCCCTGTTTGTTTTAGTGCAACATAAGAACAAAAGAACCTCACTTATTACAAATAGGTTTTTTTAGTATTTCTTAAGATTTTTTTATTCAAACAGGTTGATGAGATGTCATCACATTGCTGAGGGTGTTTGATTCAATACAGTGCACTTTAACTGTGAAGAGAATTTGATCAATTACACCTATAACTAAATAAGGTGTAAGATGATCATTTTATACATGGAGTAGATGAGACAAAATTTTGTGAAGGTGGTTGCATATTGCTTTGACAGCCCTGTGTAAGGACAGGTAGAAGCTTTATAAGACTTGACCAGCCATACTTTCAGCCCTTTGATCCTAGATTTAAAGCAAGCTCATTGGAGGGAATATTTATTAATAGTCAAATTGTATTTCCCCTTAAACTTTTTATATTGTTCCCTCAAGTCGACTTTTTCAAATGTATGAAACCTTTTCTTGAATTTCCTCCACATTATGTGAAACCATTTCACAATGGCCATCGTCAAAAAATCTTTAATAATCTGATTGTAAGGAAATCTTTATCTGGTGGTCTAGTGGGGGGACAGCAGGGACGCCTGCGCCCGCCTTTATTTTGGACGTGCCAGCACCATGACGTCGAAATTCAAACCATATTTAAGGGACTCTGGTGTTTTTACTTTTACTCATTGCCCGTTATAGGTTTTTCCTGTTGACTTGTATTCCATGCTTTAAAGCTTCTTGTCTAGTTCGAATCTCCTGTGTTTGACCCTGTCTGGCTTATCAATTATTCTGACCTCTGAATCCTGACCCTTGCCTGCAATTTGACTTGATTCTGCTAAACCTACCTGATTGATTACCTGGTTTGATCCTTGCCTGTACCCGATTCCGCAAAACCCTCCCGATTGACTTCCCTGTTTGACCCTTGCCCAACTGACTACGTTTATACTCCGCCTGCCTCGACCCGGCCCAATCTGACTACTATTTTGCCTGAAGCCTTGAACCACAACCTTCTGCCCAGAAGACTTTGTTTAACAGTCGAGCCCCACTGCTAGCCAGAACTCTTCGCCTTGCACCTCTCGTTAAGTCCAGGTGACATCCAAGTAAGCTGAAGGCCCCTCCCGAAGCCAAAGGTGGTCACACTACTGGTGAAGCCGAGCCAAGACCAGGGTGCTTGGCAGGTGTTCTGGTATTGCGTGTCGATCGTTACACTGACTCATTTATCAAAGCTTTCCCCCTTCTCCAAAATATGTTTAGCATGACCATGTACACAACATTGGGTCAGAAAACTCATGGACGAGATTACATTCGAGGAGAAAAAAAACTTTTCTCGTAATTCACTTCCAGTTTTTTCCCTTGGGGTTTTTACCAAAACTCGTTTTTATCTAATTTATTTTTAACAAAATCGACCTACCTCTCATCCACAAATTTAACTCATTTATCAAAAATGATAACGTCAAGACACCACGTCAAGAAACATCTTTAGGCACATCTCCCATCTACATGACCTCAGCAGGTTGGATTTGGATTTTTTAGTAGCTTTGGGGTATAATAAATCTCTAAAAAAAATTTCCCTTCAAAAACTTTTTAAAGAAAAATTTGAGGTTTAATAAATAGGCCCTGTAGACCTCAATGAATTTTTATGTGATAAACAATGCGTTTCATCAAGTTTCATCTTAAATCTCATCCATGAGTTTTAACATGATAAAACGTTTTCTTACTGAGTTGAATCTTAACATTAAATAGTCATAAAATTTCTTCTATGTACACATTTACCACAATTCAAGTCTATGGGAAGTCCAGCTTACAGAAAAGTATGCCGTTTCAGTAATGCATAATCTTTATACAGAACTCGCCATGTCTCCTATCACTAGTTATCAGAAGGGCTTGGATCCCCCCAGTAATTAATAATGCGCCAGCTTGGAACCACTAAACGTATTTGTGATAATGAGTGCACTTATTACAGTTCCTAATGTGCTGATAAATTTGGCCAATAAAATGAATTCCACCCCTGGCCAAAAATCTGCCATCTAGCTGTTGTTGCAGACATTGAACATATGTAGCTAGGTCTGCCTGACCACAAAAAAAGAGATAAAACGATGATTATAAACTCAAACTGCACGAAGTAAAGAAGGAAAGAGAAAACGCTGCAAGGAGAAATTGGGCTCTTGGCATCAATTTACCCTGCGGGTCCCTGTGCATGCCCTCGCTATCCAGTTACTTAAAATGCCTAAATGGTATAATTATCTTTTCACATGCAATTATTTTCCCCCCGAAGGCAGGAAATAGTTGAGTTCAACTGATGTAGTCATTTATGGTCCACTGAAGTACTATAAAAGGAATTTTGTTTCAGTAACTGCAAACTGCAACACTTCAATTCACAAAGGAATAATGGCAGCTATTTATTTCTGGCATTTGTTAAGTGAAAGTTTATACGTCAGTCACTAATTTGTAATGTTAGAAAAATATTGAACTAATTTAGGAGGCATAAATCTTAGCAGAAGATTAAAATGAGAGGATTATGTAAACAAAATCGAGGCATTATTGCACTCGTGTCTGAATGAAGTCTCTCCCTTTCACTCTCTCAGTTGTTTCCCTTTTTACGCCAATGCCATGCCTTACCTACAGTAGGTCTTCCTCTGATCCCAAGGGCTCAAGCTGTGACAAACCCTTTAGTAAAAAGAAATAGTTTCCTGACTTGTAATATTTTGAGTTAAAATGTTTGGATAAATAGGTGAAGAAGGTTAATTGTAGTGATTTGACCTCAAGGACCTATTGTGTGATATAGAGTCATATAAGCTGGTTACTTGGGTCATGACCTTGTGTATGAACTACTTACCCATATAGGATACCTGCATAGTTAAAGGAAAAGGAAATCATGAAAGAACTAAAGTAAAGCTAGAGGTCACCAATAGGTGATTATGCAAATACATATAGGGGCAAATTTATTATTCCCCCAAAAATATTCGTTTTTTCCTTGATATTCGATTAGCATTCGATTTTGGAATGCTAATAGAATAGTTTTAGGCCACGTCGAATGATCTTCGATCATTCGACGATCGAATAATGATCGTTCGATCATTCAAATGAATTATTCGAACGATCGAAGACTTCAATCGTACGAATCCTGTTCGATCAGGCCTCAGTAGCCTATGGGAGGGTTCCCATAGGCTTCTATTACAATTCGATAGGTTCAATCTGGCGAAGTAGGCAGTCGAATAAATTACAAATTTTAAATCCTTCGCTGATCGAACGATAGAATATTCAATCATTCGAATCTATTTGATCGTTCGCTATTTGATGATCGAATAAGCCAAATTTGCAAATTCGACCAATCGAATTAATCCTACGATCGTTATTCGATTGAACTTTGATCTATTCACGTGAAGTAAATCGGCCCCATAATCACCAGGAAAATAGTGGATGAAAACTGCAGCTAAACCACTGATGAGCAAAGCCCCTACAAACTAGTCATGAAAAAGCAAATTCAGGGTTGAATATTGCTGTTTAAGGTGCAGCTCTGCTACACTTGATCAACAACATAGGGTCATTATAAGTTCTAAGTGCAATTCTGAGCAATTTTCCCTAGAATTTCAGGGCTGTTGCACTCTCTGGGGGGAGCTGCACCTGACGCGAATGTGGCCATTAAGCCCTGGAAAACAAGCAGAGGAAAGTAAGGTGGGAAGAAGGCAACCCACCAGCCAAAAACATGGCATATAGCCAAGGACTGGAGCAAAATCAAAAGGACTAGAAGGTTCTGAGGACAAATATACTGGATACAAAGGCACAGTGCTGAGTTAAACCACATTCAATGTAACCCTTCAGACAGAGTTTTCTACTTTAGTCATCATGGGACCATTGGAAAGGTGTATCACGGTATTACAATTTGCTATTGATTCCGTAGTTGTAGGGTTTAAGAGTCGTGCTTAATATAAGGGGGAGCAGTCCTTTTTGGGTGTAATGCAGTAGATGTTCTGGTATGAAAGCAGAATAGGCATAAAGCTGTGTCCAGTACCAAGTGCAATGTTATGGCAGTGACAAGACCCATGTGTCAAGAACATACTGTATGTCTTTCCAAAATACTTTTATAATTGGGTGAACACACCTGAATTATACAAAAAGCTAACATTACCTTTTTAAAAGTGAAAAACCACATCAAAGATGGCAGCCGTTCTAAAAATGTACCATAGGGACAGCAAGTGGAGATGGGTCAGATGTCAGGGAAAATTTGTACTGGACAATTATACATGCTTGTACCTATGCTGATAATACCTCTGAAGAATAATCGCCATGTCTTTGGGTGATTTTTACATTGTTTTCATACATTAAGCTAATCTCGCCATAGTGCCCCTTTTGAGTTATTTATGAAAAAAAGAAACACTCTTCGGTTGTGACCAATAACTGGCAATAGCATAGGAATGCTTTTCATTTCGGCTTGCAGATTTTACCTCCTTGGAAACAGAGGAGTTCATGTAATTTAGATATTTAGCTAAGTGCTTAAATGTGTGCTTGCTTCATGCAAATAGAACCTTTCTTGGATGCAATGCTTAAAGGTAAAGCACAATAATATGCTATGGGGAGAAAATGAAAAGCCTGTGATGACTAATGCTGCATTACCTTTACCTTTTGTTCTTAAAGCGATACTGACACGTTCCTATAAAAGTCAGTATAAAGTATGTGCTGTACCCAGAATATTTTCCTTCAAAACCCCCCTCAGAGCCCCCCCCACCTGCACTGACACAACTCTCCGACACTACCAAATAACTGAGCCATTTCAGTGGGCTGGGGGCAGTGCGATAATTCCGTAGGCTAATGACGAATGAAAACATGAATCCAGCCTATGGAAGGATCACTCCGCCCCCAGACCAGCGCCACTGAAATGGCTCAGAAGAGCTGTCCATAATGTGAGCTGTCGGCTGCGCAAAGGTGGGCAGGGCTGGGGGGTGGCTTTGCGGCAAAATATTCTGGGTGCAGCACATACTTCATACTGACAGGTTCCTATGATTTTCATAGGAACATGTCAGTATCGCTTTAAAGAGTCTTTTTACTTCTTCCACCATACAATAACTCAATCCAGTCATCATATTTCTATGGTAGTAGGTAGAGCAAGATGACGACAGTAGGACAAAATACAAAAGATAGGATGGACAATATCGTGAGTGTTTCCTATCCTGTATGAATTACTTATATATTCCAACAGTTGAGGGCTGTCCATGGGCAACAGTTGGCTGGTCATACATGTCTGTTTTACTCTAGCACCATCACAACTAAAGCCTTCCTGGCTTTAGTTGACATAGCTGCTGAATGACCTTTGGTTTTTATTCTCCTTGTCTCTCTCCCTCTCAAGAAAATGTATATAAATTTTTATCTAGTAAATAAAGGCACACCAGAAAATAATTCCAATAGGTGGGCTTATTCCAGATGGTTGCTGCCAGAGAAGGGTTAACCCAGTGATTTTCAACCTTGTGCCTCCAGCTGTTAAGAAACTACAAGTCCCACAATGCATTTGCCTGACTGTGGCTGTCAGACTCCTTCATTGCATTGTGGGACTTGTAGTTCCTTAACAGCTGGAGGCACAAGGTTGAAAATCACTGGGTTAACCTATGCTAGATTTTTTGAAAGATATGTTATTTTTAGGCTCTGCTATAAACACATTAAAACTTTGTCATTCGTTGCCTTTATTTTTTTTATACCAGCCTGTGTCATTAATTGCAAACACATTTTCATCAGGCTCGTAAGAAGCAGATGTCTTGAAACCAATATAAACATATACATACATACCAAAGGGTGGGGTAAAACCATGCTTGGTTGCAGAATGGACTTGCAGGTGCACTTTGAGCAAGTTCTCTGATGGCCCAAGAAAGAATAATATTTGTTCAGATCCTTTTACAATATTGAGTAAATGTTTATGATAATTCTAAAGACTTGTCAGACATGGTGCAAGAAGAGTATATGAAATATTATTATAAACTCAGATTGACATCAAAGCACTAGGGTTACTGGCTATGATATTCTGCTCTACAGTTTACTTTGTCTACTTCAAGTGATAAAATGCCCAATTAGAAGTTCATATCATATGCTTGTGTAATGTTTGAAGAAGTAACATTCACATGGTGACCATGGATACCTCATTTGTCCATTAGAGTAGATTTTCACCTGATATAGTAAGGAGGAAAGGAGCACGTCAGCAAAGAACACGCAACAGTTATTCCCTTTCCTCTTGTTCCTTCAGTTCTAGGCCTGAAATCTGGAACGCCTTTAGTAAACCCTAACATATATGCAATGAATCCCAAGAAGAAGGCTTGGTCCTGTTTGCCTTGCATCCGGTCCTGAAAGGTTATCCACCTTTATCTGTTGGTTATACTTTAACCCCCAACTAATCTGTTTAACCCCATAACATAATCATAACCACCAACTAATTGTGGATGTGCATTATGAAGTCATTACATATATGGTATATGGCTGAAGGTTGCATGGAAGTAAAAACCAAAGGTATGGCTGAGCTAAAGGTATTCTGATGTATTTTTAAGAAACAAACAAACCCATGCTTACATGTATGAATGTAATTTTGTTGACACCTAAACTTAACCCTGACTTGTCCCAAGCTGCCTTTCTTCCATCTCTTATATACTCACTCCTGCCTCCTGATCTCTAATCACTGGAGGAGCAAGCTTGGAGATGCACTGGGGAGGAGGCACTAAATACCCATCCCCAAAAAAGCATATGAAGGCATTGGACAGTAGGGATGCACCGAATCCAGGATTCGGTTTGAGATTTGGCCAGGATTCTGCCTTTTTCAGCAGGATTCAGCCGAATCCTTCTGCCTGACCGAACCGAATCCGAATCAGGGAGGGAAATCACGTGACTTTTGGCACAAAACAAGGAAGCAAAAAATGTGTTTCCCTTCCCACACATAATTTGCATATGAAAATTAGGGTTCGGATTCGGACGAATCTTTCGGGAAGGATTCGGGCGTTTGGCTGAATCCAAAATAGTGAATTCTGTGCATCCCTATTGGACAGGCTTAGGGTCATTAGAATCTACTCAAAGGAATCACTTGTGGAAAAACAGTGCTATAACCCTCACCATATATACAATATGTTAGCAAACAGTCTATCCACTGGAACTATACTATGCCCCGATTTCTTTTTATACATCTTCTGCCCTTTTGAACTTCGTTTTGGCTGGTAACACAAAGGTGGTAAACTGATCACTGATTGGTTTAAAACTGCATAAATGAGGCTATGTTCTCAAATGTTATTTGATTTTCTAAATTAATTTTCCAGTATTGTTACAGCTGGCATCTACACAGCAAAGACCCATGTCCTCCCAGCCCATAATTTAAACACATGTTCTCCCAATGACTTTTAGCCATTGTAAATATGCGTGCCAATGCATCTCACAAGTATTCTAATGTGCAAATAAAGGATATTTGTGTTCTGCTCAAGTGTTTTGGCATGGGATGTGCATACCACATGCCAACTTGACTCTTAGTACTTCTGGGGCACTGAAATGTGTTAGGATAGAAATATTGCATGCTGCTAGCTTAAATTCAGCAGAGAATATTTTCTAAAATATGATGTATAAACGTGAATATTCAATAGAGACGAGGTTTCCGGACTCAGACGTTGACCCTCTTGGGGTCACCAAAGATCTAGATTGGCAAACACAACCTAAAGACCAATAAGGGTGGATTGGAAGTAAATGTTTATTTGATCTTTATATTTATTTGCTGTTGCTAGATATTCTTGGAAATGTAATAGACTGATATGATACCATTATTTTATTAGTCACCTTATTAGGTATGGTGGGGATGAAATACAAAGCCTGAAAACTGCTGCAGCGAAAAAGAAAATGTTGTGACTCTTCCTAATCTCAGAGGAGATCTAAAGGTGAAATAACACTAACAAACTTTGAAAAATTTTTATCTGAATTTCCTCTTCCACCAAGGCATTTCAAACTTAGATTCAGTATGGTCACAGAAGAATCTGAGACCTGTCCTGGCTGCTGTGTCTTAGAATATCAATAAAAATTGAGCTCTTTTGGATTTTTCTTTACTGGACCGCCTCACCCTAGATCTGTAAAGAGTAGATCATTTTGTATTGTTTTTGACAACAACAAATATGCAGGATAAGTAACACCACTGCAAGTGGCGGAGCTAAGTCTAAATCTATGAAATATCCTAGTACATATTGTCACCTTCTGCTACTGGTTCTCTCTATGCCCATTTTATATCCTAATAGACTACCCCTATTCACAAGGTTATGAAACAAATGTGTAGAGACCAATCAATGGGATTCAACATTAGGCTGATCTCCTTTGTTTGAATTGATCTCATTCTCCTAATTTTAATTAATTCAGACCATTTTGTTTTATAACAAGGTGTAGGAACTTGGTGGAATCGCTCATCCTCCATTAGTTCTAATAATATATAGGTACAGTATACTCTCAACTTAACTGTATTATAATTAAGCCTTCAGGGTAAATGAGGACAGCAAATTCACAGAATTTCAAAATTCAGCTTTTTTAGCCTTTACATTCAGCACCCTTGCTGTTATGGCAGTCATGTTGTCTAAACTTTTAAAACTTGAATAGATATGTTTTTGAAGACAAATCGTGTACTTGACTTGATTTACAGTACTTTGTGTAAGCAACTAGCTCCTTTCTGCCACTAGGTGGTGTGCAGAATGTGATATTTTACTTTCATCTAGTTTGTACAAGTGCAATTGCCAGTAGCAACTAATTAGGTGTTTGTTTATTCATGTAGTAGAACATATTCAAAACTAACAGCTCATTGGTTGTTGAAAAACAGTTGAAATGTTGCACTTGCAAAATATGATTGCACATAAGCCGTTATGCATATTGGAAACGAATGAGCCCATGTCACACTTGCATCTGGTGTTAGAAAAGGAGCACATGTTAAAAAAAAACAATTTAAAAAAGTCCATATCCTATTGTAACAATCTAGGCAAAACACAATTTTCCAACCCCAAGCTCAGCATTTCCGTAATGTTTAAGGAATGCTGCAAATATTGCTTCCATGGAATACAAGTAGGTTGTTCAGTTTTTAAACAAATGTGTTGGTTCTGTCTTGAAAGATACAACTCATTCTCATTTCTAAGAGCATGCTGGAACAATTACATGTTATCACATCCAGTACAATGTTTGTATCACAGGTAGTCAAGCATAAATAAGAAATGATATTTCCTTCAGCTGTAAACACATGCAGACCCATTATTAATGTGTTAATATGTGTTTTTTGTGATTTTCTGGTTCATATTTATATGTGTATTATGAGCCTCTGGGTATATAACATTACATTTTAAAGGTCATCTTGCGCGGGCCAACGATCAGTCCATGGGTGACCTTACGAGGGCCAATGATCAGTCCATTGGTGATCCCATGAAGGCCAATGATAAGTCAATGGGTAATCTTACAAGGGCCAATGATCAGTCCATGGGTGATCTCACAAGGGCCAATGATCAGTCCATGGGTGATCTCACAAGGGCCAATGATCGGCAAATGATCAGTCCATGGGTTAGCTCACAACGGCCAAGGATCAGTCCATGGGTGAACTTACAAGGGCCAATGATCAGTCCATGGGTGATCTTACAAGGGTCAATGATCAGTCCTTAGGTGGATCATTCTTCTGATGTTCTCCATAAATATTGATGGCCAATGAGCCTTCATTTAGTCATTTATCCAGTGGGCTGAAGGTGCAGAACTGAAGTGGGAAGCAGGTGTTTTACCTCTAACTTTGGGGTCAGCAAATGCCACATGCAAGATTCAGGAATAAATTAGAGAGTGAAACTGCCGATCTAGATGCCCATACTGAAAAAACTGGTGAGACACTATGGGTCCAACTACAGGGTAATGGTTTTCGTTCTGCTCTCTTTATTTTAAATTCATAATTCTGGCTTGTAGATAACTGGCTACTTAAAACATGAAGGTTCATATCTAGTCAAGTTATTTCTAAAGCAACAACAAAGCTGGTCTGTAGCTGCCAAAGTCCTACCTGCAAAGCTGTGCCACACTTACCGGGTTGGAAGCTGCTAAACTTAATCAGGTAAGCACTGTGTCCTCTCTTTTCACTTAAACCCAAACTCAAACCTAAAAACAGCAAAAGGGGAGTGCTTTTCTGGCGTTCCCCATGGTAGAATTAGTTATAGTTTATCAGGTTAGATTCTCAAGAGTGCCTTAATAGTGCCAAATTGTTTGTCCTGGTCGATGTAGAACGGTCTATGGTATGTTTGACTAATCCAAGCCCATCTAAGCCACCCAAACGACATAGATTCTGTAAATTGTATGAGGTACTTCTTTGGGGTTGATAGGCCAGGTCTCAGACCGCCATGGACTTAGGCTCATTTCTGTCTGCATGTTCTCTTTGTGCTTGTGTAAATTAGATTAGGCTGTTCCAGTTTCCTTCTGCAGCATAAAAATACGTTGGTAGGTTAACAGGCTCCTTTTAAACTGACCCAAATGTGTATTTGTGCTCTGTAGAATATGTTGTTGCTATATAAATATAGGACCATCATGAGAGCACTGATAGAGTTGGAAGAGTTTAGCAACACGTTTCCAGTGGTTATGATACCATGATTAGTTATTAGTAGAACTTTTGCAAAAATTCCTAGAAATATATCCCACATCACCTTGTACTTTACTCTTTTGTATATTCTCATCTTCTCCTAGGTTTTATTGCATATACATCTAAATGGCATGCACAATTGGCAACTGCAGTATATCTTCTGAACTAGGACTTACAGTCTGTAAACAACCAGAATTTCATTGTATGCTCACCTTTAGTTCCTAAACCAGCAGTGTTCAATTGCAACTGCAAAGCACTATAAATGTTTTGCTTTCTGATATTGTCTAAAATGTTAGGACTATGCAACACATTTGTTTTACTTAAGGGGC
Organism: Xenopus borealis; assembly: GCA_024363595.1. Lineage (NCBI taxonomy): Eukaryota > Metazoa > Chordata > Amphibia > Anura > Pipidae > Xenopus > Xenopus borealis. Next base: position 3,959,034 of record CM044447.1, on the reverse strand, counting down.
TTATTTATGTAAGGTCTAATTTTAGAGCTTTGTGAGCTTTTTTAGACCTCAAATTAACTCACAACTAGAATGGTTTCTAATATAAGAAAAAACTTGAATGTAGAAAACTCAAATCGGTGTACTCCGGGTGAAAAACTTGAAAAAAACTAAAATCACTCGAATTGATAGAGTTTTTGAGCAAAACCCACTGAAAAAACTTGAAGGCTATTAACTGCTTCAAATGGCTGAAGGGATATCAAGTGCTAGGAGGTGGTCGAACCTCCACCTGGGTGGATGTGCTGTTGGGTGTGCAATGTCCTACACCACTTGTATTTCGAGGGACATCTGCCATTGACTTCTACATGACCTCAAGAGGTTTTAGATGGTGTATTTGCTTTATTTGGCATAGACTCATGTAGACTACCTTGAGACTGAAGGTCATTGAGGTCAAATGACTGACTGTGTTCTTTGTTTTTTAACTAAGGCTGGACTTTGGAAACACTTCTTTCAAGCATCAATAAAGACCTTATAGCGCAATCTCTGAGGGCTTCCTGTGCTGACTGAGCTTTAGGTTTTTTTGCCTCTCTTTTTAAATGCATATTTTAACATATGGTAATGCAGGGATAGACCAAAATCATATGTTTCCTGCATTCACTAGGCTAGACTAATTGCAGTTACATATGCAACATATGATCAGTTTTATGTTCTCATCGTATTCAGGCTTTGACTCCAAAACCAAGTAACAATGTAAAGAAAAAACGTCACTACGTTCTCCCCGGCACTACACTTTCTATACCAAGTTATGCAGCACAGACTTATCTAGGGACAGTATTTTATTTGGGATAAGAACTTTACTTGGGACCTGGGGTTTTCACCATACTTTGCTAAAAATTCTTAAACCTTTAAATAATCCCAGTAGGATTGCTATGCTACCAATATGGTCTCATGCAGATTAGTTACCATTCAAACAGACTATATTGGTGATGGCCTTCCTGTAATCCTGAACTTTCTGGGTAATGTGTTTCCAGATAGGATCCCCGACCTATATATCCTTCATATTGTACTATGTTTTGCTATTATGGAATATCTCTTAACAGTAGATTTTAAGTTTTCCTGCATTTTACATTTTTTATCTGTGGTCCCACCAATTTATAGTGCATTCCCCTGATTTGAAGTTATGTTTTCCTGGATTTTACATCTAAATTTTGTCCTGATGTACCAAAAACAGTTTTTTCCCCCTCTATGAATGTTATTATTTGTGAAATAAATAGGTTTGAAATACTGACCAGATGTATATTTTGCCATGGTTCTGCCTGTAAATGGAAAATTCCAATTAGTCTGCCCCCTTGTACAGTCCTGCACCAATGACAGAGAGGCCCCCATAGTGTAACATCAACACTGCAATGCGTAACCCTTGTTATTAACACAGTAAATATTGTATCTCAAAGTAAAATGGACTCCTGTTCTTATATCCTTTCAGTACTTGAAGAAAAGTTATCTTAACACATTTCCCTGATTTTACATAACTTTTTCCCTGTCCCCTGAAAAACGTAAAAATGGGGGTTCCACTGTATTTGTGTTTAATATACTATTTGTGTATCTCATCCCTACACTGTCTGTATTTCTAACTTGGAAGCTCATTTCTCTTGTACCTGGCCCTCCTTTCTGAACCTGTTCATACTTATTCTCATTGTTCTCTGCTCCTCATAAAATGTTGGGTTATATGCCCAAATCGAGCAACATTTTCTCAAGCTTTGATTAAAGGTTTTTCCTACCTGAAATTAAACCAAGTATGCACCCATTGAGCCTCCTGGGGAATGCACGCAGAACACTGAGAGGTCACAAACCTCAAACTGATAATATAGCTAAAAGAGTAAATTCCTACTTCTATTCTTCAAATGCTGCATCCCTTGGAGCTCTTTCCAACAGTACATGCTAACAATGTCCTCATGTGCCAAGCCTCAGCCTGGCATTGTTCTTTCAGGATGGAAAGGAAGCACAGACACAGGGGTCACATTGTGAACCCTAATGTGGTGATTTGGGAAACTCCATGGTGCAAATGGAAGCTTTTATTTGAAGTTGATTTTTTTCAGCTCATAGTGAATTTCCCTTTAAACAACCCGCTCAATTTTACCAGCTCTCTTTATTTATTTAAAATGATAGTGCTTTCCTCTTGTGCTCGGTTAATTTATTTTACTCATAAGAAATACCTGTTTATCCAGCAGTGGGTTTAGCCCCTGTAGCAGAATAGCCCAAGCTGTCATAACAAACATGGTCTCTTGGTTCTTGGTTTGATCACTAGAGAAAATGTGCAATCATGTTTAATTTGTATTTCCTTTATACATATCTGAGAGTGTTTTTATACAGCTGCAACTAAATTCTAGTGAAAGAAACACATTTTTTTATTTGAATTTCATGTAGACTGGCAGGTTCCTTGTTCTGGTCCTATAGGTTAGCACACGCCCAAACATGGGGCAAATTAACTTATCAGATACTTTGTTTCTCTTTAAAATGCACTAGAAAATACATGGAAAGAAATGTCTCTTTCAGAATGCTAATACCATCAAAATGCCACTATGCCAATATTTAACTAAGTGCACTGAGCTTTATGATGACAACTCAGCAGCTATAAATTTTGCTCAAAGTAAACAGCAGATGCATTAACTTGGACCCATCACTGTAGGTTTTTTGAAAAAAAAATTGCCACTTGAAAGGAAAAAGACAGAAAGACTTCTCTGTACACTCTTTTTTTCCCACTTGGCTTGAAGTGTATAATTTACTTGCAGATGATACCCAAATTTACTTCTCCATTCCTAATGTTACTGTACAAACTCAGACACAAATCTTCCAAAACAAAACTCACATTTTCATCAGTCATTGGCTCTTTACCCAATTTTACCATCAGCGTGGAATGAGCCAACGCATACACTGCTGAATGTGCATGATTTAAAGTTCACTTTAAAATTAACTTGTAAGAAATTGTTGAAACTAGTTTGCAAATGCTCTTGACTGTATTTCATTTGTCTTTGTGCTATGGTTATATGGGCTGGGACAGTAAACATGTTCCTATGAATTTCAGAGTTGTTGACCTATAAAATATAGCATTTATGCAAGACAGCACTTTTCTGGTCCAAAACCCTTGCACTTATCAATATTAAATCTTATTTTCCAATTGGCTGCCCATTTATCCAATTTAGGCAACTCACTCTGCAAAGTGGCATCCTCCTGCATGGAATTAGTTTTTGCACAATTTAGCATCATCAACAGAGACAGTACTTTCCATGTCCACCTCCAGGGCATCAAAAAACAAATGAAAAAGGGCAAAAGACAACAGGAGTAACAGCACTGGTCCAATTAAAAAATAATCCATTTATCAGCAATGTTTGTAATCTATCCTTCCGTCAGTCCTCCTCAAGTACATATATAATGTTCCATGCCAATATTACTTAATTCCTTATACCAATAACCTTCTGTGTCAAATGCTTTAGTAAAGCCTAAGTAGATCACATCCACTGCCATCCAAGAGTCAAAGTTCCTGCTCAACTCTTCATAGAAGGCAATTAAATTATTCCAGCACAATAAACAACGCATAACTATCCATAGTCATGATATTGTGATTTAAAATGCATTCAAGTATATTTTCCCTTTCCTACCACTGATGTCAGACTAATAGGCCTGTAGTTATTAGACTGAGAATGGGATCCCTTTTGGAATAATGTCACCACATTAGCATTTAGACAATCTCTTCGCACTATGCCAGATCTCAAATAAAAGTGGAAAATCAAGTGAAGAAGTTTGGCAGTTACAAAGCTAAGCTCTTTTAGTACCCTGGGATGAATACCATCTAGATTTGGGCATCTCTTAAATGTTAGAATTCCATGTATACAAATATCCAGGATGTGAGGACATATTAGTCCTTGTAGATGACAGATTTTTCTGTTTCAGGTACTGCCTGTAGAACATGAATGGAGTGTAATTCTGCTTCTTTCTAAGGCCCTATCTACACTCGTGAAAGTGTCTTCCACTGAACATTTTATGAAAGTCCACATGTGCAGTCTGGTCCACCTCAATCCCTTGATTGATAAACGTAAATCTACAAAACAGATCATGGTATTTCTCCATATTCTACTTCTGCCTTCCTCTCATCAATGGCCTTCAACGGTTGTTTTTCAAGGAGTCTAAAAAAAAAAAGCTTTCTTTAAATTATAATTGGAGCTGCAATATTCTTTCTTTCTCGATTCAAATTATTTTTTATTAGCTTTACCCAAGTTCTTGTAAAAACAATATCTTTTGACACCTTTTATTATGCAGGTGTCTAGGGATTTTTATGTTGCTCGGAGTTGAATTCATGGAGCCTTCATGGATGGTGACTGCTTTTCTCTGCTGTACAAACAAGTGCATTTTACACAGGAAATGACATATTCATTTGAGAGTATACATAAACTTTAGGAACACATGCAAACTGTAATGGAAATGTATTGTTTTAAGTGGCACACTTTTAGGTTTACAGATCCAAGCTTCCCCTTCTGTTGTAGCCAAACACAACATAAATTAGCCACGCGTACCTGTCTTGCAGAGATCTGTTTATTTCCATTGCTGGCCTTCTTTCAACTCTTTCTATGGACAGGTACTGCATTTTAAAGATTGTGTTTATTCCCAAATGAAACATTTTAAAATAATATTTAGCGTATAAATCAATCTGCAGTGAAAAAACGATTTAGAGCTGAGATTTAAGTTTGTATCTTTGCCATATTCTTCAAGTATAAGAGGCTTTGCATCCTCTCTGCGCACTAAAACCCCAGAAAAATCTCTTTTTCAAAGACTGAAATTTCTTTGTTTGCTAAAATTTATTTTTCTTAAAGGAAGACATATGTCTATTCCACCCTTCCCTTGCACCGTTTTAATGTAGCACCTGATCCAGAAGAAGGTAACAAACCCTCTTAAAGTTTCATCAAACCCTTGGCCAAGACCGTGATCAGTATTCATATATGCAGTCAAAAAGTTCAAGGCAAATAAAAGATTATTCGACTGTCAAGAGAAAGGCTTTTACTATCGCTTAAGACTATTTTTCCTTTAATAAATACATTATTTTGTCGATTAGCCACAACAGATTGACCTTAATGAAGTTATTATCTACAGTTTCATCTAGATTCTTGTTTTTCTTATCATAAAATAGACATTTCTGGGTTTTAATCCTTAGGTGTGCACAAACATTTCCTCACATACCATTAATAGAACGATTTGTAATGTTTCTTGTATTTTCATTCTTGCCATCAAGGTACAGCTGAGCAGAAAGATTAGATAAAATAAAATAAAAATTTGCAATATTAAAAATATTTAAAAATATGAATGTTACTTTGGGAAATGTTTGTGAAATAGATTTTTTTCTGGCAAACTTTATGCTCACCTGTAATGCTGTTCTCCACGCCATTTGGCCCAGACTTATTTTCTTATTTAATCCTTACTGACGAATTTCCAGTGGAGTGTGTGTTTGTTTTAATGGAAAGTTTGCTTTTACAAGGTCAGAGGTTTATAACTCCAGTCTCAAGGACCTTAAATGCACATTCTGTTTTTTATACCGTTGCCTGACTGTAAAGTGGATGAAAGGGATTATAATTGTTATTACTGATGCATTGAATGTATTTGGTTCAGCAGATCCAAATTTGAACTGTCTGATTCCAGACCCAATGGGCCATATGTAAATGGCCAAGGTTTCACAATATCAGTGCTCTTCCACTTGCTTTCCATGGACACATTAGACATATTCTCCCTACCACCCTACTCTTGTGCTTTCTACCTTTGTGCTCTCTTGCCTTTCTTTTTCTTTGTGTATATTCTTCATTTCTAGTCTGCTTTCCTTTTCCATGTGGTGCCTATTTTATGCACCAATGCAAACCGGGACATTTTGCAATAAAGCTAGCTCTTTGCAAAGACTGTCTCTTGAAAAGAAATTTGGCAAGATTGAGGGTAGCATAAGGACAGAAATAGAGGTGTTGAGTTGGAAACACATTTCTCATCAACCCCAACCTGGACAGACTACCCTCATAATGTAAGTCTTCCATCCCTCTAACCAGCTTAGTTGCAAATCTCTGCACTCTCTACAGCACATTTATATCCTTCTTAAGTCCAACACTGCACTGCATACTCCAGATGAGGCCTTACTAGGAATCTATAAAGAGGCATAATTATCGTTTCATCCCTTAAGTTTTTGCCCTTTTTATGCAAGACAGAACTTTAGTTGCTTCAGTAGCTACAGAATAACACTGCCCAGAATTAGACAACTTGTTATCTATAAAAAAAAACCAAGATCCTTCTCATGTAAGGAAATTCCCAACATTTCGTGTTAACTTGCATTTATGTTATTTTTGCCAAAGTGCATAACCTGCATTTATCAACATTGAACCACATATTCCAGTTTGCTGCCCAGTTTCCCAGCTTAGACAAATCACTGCAGAGTGGCAGCATCCTGCATGGAACCTATAGTTCTGCACAATTTAGTATAATATGCAAAAATAGAAACAGTACTTTCAGTGCCCATCTCCAGGTCATTAATAAACAGATCTGCATTATAATAGAGAACATTAAAATGCCCTTTGGCTTTTACTTCATCTGTGTTCCATTATGTTTTTCTTACTTTGCACCCTGCCCCACATTGAGTGCCATTGGGTGCCAGTTGCTGAGATCCAGACCTGAACCTCCCAAACAAATATAGTACTGCCTGCTTTCAGTAGTGCTGTATTCATGAGGGGCAGGCTGTGGGATGCACATAGTTATTCCCTATCGCACTAACTACCAGCCTCCTAACTTGCATTCTATTCAGATACAAGGAGCAGGCTGTACCCAAATACCACGCTACAAGTACTCTGAAAATGAATACTAAGGGACAAATTTACAAAATTCACGTGAATAGATTGTAGTTCGATCGAATATGATCAAATTACGATCGTACAATTTAATCGAATATTCAAATTTGGCCTCTTCGGTCATCGAATACCGAATTATCGAATAGATCGTACGATGCGAACGATCGTCCGCTTGATCGTATGAATGGTATTCGAGCAGGACTTAGCCAAAGAAGCCTATGGGGGGGTTCCCATAGGCTTCTTTGGCTAAGTCCTGCTCGAATACCATTTGTACGATCGATGGAAATTCCACAGTTTTTTTTGTGAAATCGAACGATCATTATCCGATCGTACGAATTCATCGAGAAATTGAATATCGAGCAAAATGATAGCCTAAAACTATTCGATAAGCATTGAATGCTTATCGAATTTCGAATAAATTTGTAGGATTTTGGGTGAATAATAGTAAATTTGCCCCTAAGGGTTGCAGTTCTGTGCCTTTTAATGTTATAGCATAGGAGGTCCCCAACCTAGTTTTTACCTGTGAGCTCCATTCAAATGTAAAAAGAATTGGAGGGTGACACAAGCATTAAATAAAGGGATGCCAAAACTGTAACTGGTTATTTGGTGGCCTTTATGTTTACTGGCAGCCTATAGAAGCGTTTGTTTGGCAGTACACCTGGTTTTTATGCAACCAAAACTTGCCTCCAAGCCAGGAATTTAAAAAATAAGTACCTGCTTTGAGGCCACTGAGAATAGCATCCAAGGGGTTGGTGAGCAACATATTGCTCACAAGCAACTGCTTGGGGATCACTGTTCTACAATTCAATGTCAAATTACTTAATCATCTAGATTTTATCCCTTGTGCTACATGGTTCTTACCAATGAGTTTTGTTCACTGATTTCAAAATCTGAATCAGGACAAAAGGCGCCAGCAGAGAGAGAGAGAGCTGCCTGATGTTTTGGCAAAAATATTATAAAGTCAAATCTAAACAATATGTTCTCTATTCTTAAGTCTCAAAACCCACAGGCAAGAGAACGAAGAAAAATCCTGACCACAAACCATGGATGACCTATTGAACTCCAGATTGGTTAGAAAATGTGGTAGTAGAGGCATGCCATAAGTTAAACATTGTGGCATTTTGCAAGTCAAGTTTTCAAGACAAGAAGTCTACTCTCTACTTCCGATGAAGCATCATGAACAGTCCATGAGTGTTTGCTACATTGTAACATGTATTTGCAATCCAGCATTGCCATATATCACCCTTAGTTTAAGTACACCAAAGGCTAAACCATTTACTGCCTGAGTGCCAAGTACAGAATCCTCTAAATTGGACAGACATTCTTAAGTTGCTTTTGGTTCCTATTTGAACATAAAGACCTGCTTCCTTGTTCTGGTGTTGGCACTATTTATTTCTGGATGTGAAACCAGAAGTAATGACAGAAGAGTTGGCAAATGTTTACCAGCCCTGCTCATTGTCCAATACCTGTTATGCAGCAGAATAGCCCTGAAGAGTTGGCAAAGGATCAATGTGCACATTTGGCCTCATGCTTATTCCCAGATCCTGCGCCTCATTCCAACCTATGAGTGTCCTCCACAACCCTCATGGACCACATTGTGTTGACAGTTCATATTATGCTGTGTTTGCTATATAATTTACTTATCATGCATGATCAAGAGACAGGGAGGGAAATCAGAAGAACCTTTATTACCAAACTTTTATTTTTTGACTTCTAAACGATCCTATATCTTCTAAGCTCAGTTATATTTTAAAATGGGTTACTACAAATTTACGTGTTTGGAAAATTCAACCTCATTCAATAGAAAAACTATAATTTTGCATCCTTCATATCTCATAATAACTACTCAAATTATCCAGTTGTATGGGATAACAGTTTCTCCTTTTTATGTTTTGAAAGTAGAGGATTTCTACTAGTAAGCAAACCCCCCTTTTATCTTCTGACTCAACATTGGTGTGAATACCAGATGTGCTCTGATTAAAATGTCTTCTACGCTAAAGAATTATGAGTTATTGAAAACGGTATATCCTGATATTTCATACAACAAAATCTTTGTGTGAAATATTGGAAATGTTACTGATCATTTAGCCAATCATTGCAGAACTGTCAGAAACACGTCAACTCTTTGTAACTCTCCAACATTGAGATCTGAGAGTCCAACTCAATAAATGTAGGGCATTTTTGGAAAAGCAAATTCTTATTTACATCTTTTATTTTCAATGTTTGAAAAGTTACGTGTGTTTTTGTTCAAGTTGCCATATTAAATAATTACCACCTAGAAATTCATCAAATGACTCAAATATACACTGTAAAACAGCAATGTATTACAAATATACAGAAGCATATTACAATAATTTATTTGTTTTTAACATAGAATCGAATGCCTTTTTACCACTCTAAGATAAAATATTGTGTTAACCGACATTTGATTAAAAAAAAAACAATTAAAAGCAATTTTACTAAGCCTTTTAAGATCTAAAAAGCAAAGAAAATTACTTTTTTAACATATATAATATATATAACAAAATAAACACTTCATCATGTCCTTTCTTTCAATTGCCATCATAAATACAAATGGTTGTAAAATAAATCATTTTTAGTTCACAATTTATTCTTTTTTTTTTAAAAGAAAATGAATTTGATTGTTAGTGTAATCATAAGATTCTGCTGTGTTAAATTTGGATCAAATGTCCTTATCTGCTCGGTTTTGTGGTATAGCATCCATCCCTTCATTTTATTAAGATGCCATGTTCATGTTAACATCTAGACTTTATTTTATATCATTTATGTAGCATATAGTTCTAACCAACAACACATTTATAGAACCCTTTCTTTACAATGATAATTCTTTGAATATAATTTACTGTTATTGTAGAACTCATAGGGGCATGTTTATTAACATTGGAGATAAATATCTGGAGAGATTTCTGGAGCTCTCCTCTGATGTACCCACTCCATGGCGCTAGTGGGTTTATGAAGTGCCAGGAGAATTAGGGCATGAAACACGTAGTCTTCTCACCAACCCACAGTCGATCATTCACATGGTGTGCACAATAAAGCCGCATTGTTATTTAATAATGCGAGTCTCTTGAAAATCCTTTGGCTAGAGCCGTGGAGCGGGTACATCAGAGGAGATATGTAAGTCCAGATTGAAGTTGCCGGCTTCCCGCTGTAGCTGCTGCTGGAAGGAGAGACGCTGGATTGCACTACGGGTGAGCTCATAGCAAACATAGCAAACATCCGCTCTTTGCTTTTGTTTTCTACTTTATATTTGGCTGTTTAAATCTAATTGCTGATTGTTTGCCATGGGCAACATCTCCAGAAATCTCTCCAGATATTTATCTACAATGTTAGTAAACATGTCCCTTAGATTGGCGAGTTAGTCAAAATCAACTGTTGGTCACATATCTGCTACCTACAACCACATGACTCCACAACCATGTCTTCATATTGTTTGTAGACCACATTGTTTGCAGAGTCTGTGTAAAGGATGCTTATTGGACTTAGTCTAGTTGGAACACAACAGGTTGGT
>CM044447.1:3909821-3948560 GCA_024363595.1 Xenopus borealis | reverse complement strand
GGCAGCAGGCGTCCCTGCTGTCCCCCCACTAGACCACCAGGGTGAGTCCTTACAGTATGCCAAGGGGGGGCGAATGCTAAAAACTCAAATAAATTGAGATTTTTACAATGAAATCAGAATTTTTAGTGGAAAGAAAAATGTAAATTTTTTTCGAGATTTATTATACCCTGAGGTTGCAAAAAGTCAGAATCCGAAAATACTCCATCTTCAACCTATCGAGGTGGTGCTTTCCTGGGAGTTTATCTTTCAAGCTCAGTGGTTAGCAACCTGCCTTTGATGATCTTACATTCCAAATAGTAGGTCCAGTGGGTCTGCTGGCATCAGGCAAAGTACTCGGGTACACAAATAAGAATCTAGCCCCTTCTCTGAAAAGACTGTATCAAGACTGTGGCACCCCGCAGGCGAGTTAACGTTTGCTTTAAGACCTATGCCATATAGCAAGACTGCTACGTCAACAGAGGAATAGAAGACACTGGAGGTCAGCATTTATATGTTAGAGTTTCTCAGTGTGGGTTGGGCATAAATTAACCATCTAAACTAGCTTAGTTAACCAACAAAGCTATCACCTTAGCAAAATTTTTGTTATGTTTCATATCAAAAAGTATTACCCTGTAATTGGTTGACTGGCTGAAGTGGTACAGCACCTTTACCTTGAATTAAGTGGGGTGACCCACAGCAAATCTCATTCATGTATTTTGGAGACATTTCCTTATGGGTAATTGAGGTTGGATCACCTCTAGTAATTTTGGTGGTCAGAATACTTTGTATGGTCTACCATCCATAGCAGGGAAGAGTTAAAAGAACATAACACAGAGACTACTTTTGAGGAGAAGAAGGTTAGCACTAGACAGTGTGGGGCACAGGGTTGTTAGGGAGTTTCATTAAAAGTTGGGTGCACAGTTTTTGCAATTTAGGGATTAAAGGGTCGAATTGGTTCTTTTTAGGTCAAAAACACCTACTTCTATTGCTTTCTTATATAGAAGTTCAAGAAAAATATCTTGAGAGCGTGGTACTTATTTTAAAGCAAGTTATTTTTAACCTATATTAAAGCTGACATAAAACAGAGCCTTGGGACTGGCGGATCTGGACTGATTGGTTGAACAATGAAAGTAAGACAAGAGTACAGAGGGCTAGGGTACAAAGAGAGCCATCATTAATGAACATGATGGCATTCTCATTATGTCACAAAATGAAATTATTAAAGCATACAAATATACACATTTAAATAAAGGAAAAAGAGAGAATTTACTCTACTGAAAATGAGCATGTTTTGAAATTAAGGAAATTAGGGTTTTCTTGGAACTTTACAAGAATTGAGACTGTAGCCATTCACATCTGTCAAGATGGAAATACCCTGATTGGACAAGGGAAAAAAAGTTGAAAAACAAAGTAAAACAAATTTTAATCCAGCAGCATCCACCAATTGCTAAAGCCACATGACAATACAAAGAGCAAAAAATTAAGAGAACATAAACAGAAATATAGACTTGCAACTACACATAAAGTGGTGAGACATCGGAAAGGACCAACCATGGAAATGAAAAAAATTCAGTCAAAATGGGAGACCCCCCATGCTCATACTTTATCTTCTATCCTTCTGTATTATTTTTGACCCAGTTTGTTGCTCCTGCTCTGACACCCTCTGTTCTTACCTTGTTCTGTTTATCCTTGGCGTCTACCTCTCATTGTATTATTTTCTTTACCAGCCACCCAAAACATTTTAGGAATTTACCAGAATGTGCTACTGAAATTGATTTATTTTTCTCTAAGGGGCAAATTTATTTAGATTCAAATTTGAGAAAATGTTGGCCAAAAAGACCAACACAAATTCCAAACTCAATTTTCAAGATTTTCAATTGATGAATAAATCTGGCATCTAAAGCCTGGTGAGCTTCTAGTGAACGTTCAAGATATTTTATAATTATATTTTATTTTTAATAAATAGAACTGTTTTTAATGCCCCTTTGTTCCCAAATAATAAAAATTGAGCTTTTCATAAATATGCTAGCTGTTGAGAAAACATGTGTACAAAAACAGCTTTCCTTTCAAAAACAGACATATTTGACCATTGATGTCCAAGCCAAATGACTAATGATATCATGTTCTGCTCCGTGTTGAAACCAGTTGGACTGACCAATCTCCTTCACTGTAAAAATCCATAAAAACAGGTTATTTTTCTAAAATCATCGCCACACAACTTGGACAACTACCTAACGCTTTTCAGGCACATATGCTAAACCAGTTTATCTTAGTTTGAAACCTCTTTATCTAGTGGCCCTTTCACACCACACTTCCAGCAGCCAAAACAAATATTTCCAGTGACCAATGTTCAACTTCTCAACAGCCACCAGTAGAACATTGAGCAAAATCCAAGATGGGGACCTCCTGTGTACAACTTTGCAAGTGCGGATCATTACTTTTATAGAGCTGCATGTAAAATACTGCATATTTACCCATCGTTTGTAGGTCTCAGACCACTGTGGCCTGATTAAGTTGATTGTCAGTCATAAAGTGTGTCTTTGAGGGAGAAAGAAAGGAGCTTAGCTATTTGAATATACTTTTCAAAATTAAAGTAAATTAACATTACCCTACTGAAGGCACAAATACAATTAAATATTTCAAGACAAATCTCTAGTCTTTATAAAAAATCTGGATATATTTTCTCAAAATCCTTGTTTGGCTACTTTTTTTGAGGTTCATTTCTTTACATTCTATTGCCCTCTAGTGGTATAATTACAATTTATTTTTTCTACATCTATGTCCTTTGTCCACATGTTTGTATTATCTTCCTTCCCTGACTTGCAGTTGGTCTTCCTGCTACAAAAGTAAATTATTCTTAAAGAAGGGGCTTGTAGAGCTTTTTTATAACCTTCAAAATCCTATTTTAAAGTTTTTCATAATTAAATGGCAGTGCTTGATACCCTAACTACTCTAAAATGCACTATAATGCAGCAGAGCACCTTTTCAGTTTGGAGGACTTTAACTGCACAATAAAACAAGGGAGACCTTTTTGGTGGATCATGCCTATCACTTGCTGAAGGTTCCGTTGGGAAGCCCAAACGGCATGGGTTTATAAGCTTCTGGCTCTGGAGGGGTAGAGTCATGTATGGCCAGCCTAACAGCAATTTGCCCCCAGCAAGCCATATTTTATATATAGGTACCCAAAGGCCTATGTCTATGTGTGACTGTATAGAAAATAGAATACTGTAAAAATAAATTCCCCCTCCTAAAGAAAAAAAAGAACACCCTTCTCTTCCATTTTTCATGTATGCACATACTGCCCTAATTTCGGGAAGGGCATGGCGAGATCAGAGTACCTATCAGTACAGTAAAATAACTTAAACTCCCCTGTAGTTATGTCTATGCCACATAATGATTGGCTGCCAATCTTTTGTTGGCTCTTCTGATGACTATGGACCCAAAAATATTTATTTTCTTGAAATCTTCAATGTCTACTTCCACCCCATCATTGAATGGTGCAAGAACAGCATCCCTCTCTACAAGATGATGAGCTTCACATGCGCCATGCCGATTGTGACATCACATGTAGCATGTCCACCTACTGGCTGCCCTGCTGCTTATACTCTGTTCTCCTTTCAGTTTTTTTCTGTAATTGGTTGGTATTGACTGGGGTATTTGTTGCAGACATGCTAGTAGCTGTTGTTCCAAACTTCTATTTTTCCCTGCAGCCCTGGAAAAGTGTTAAAGATAATCCTCAATTAATGCTTCCCAACATCGTTCTGTCTCTCCCTGAAATCTATCACTGGGTTTCCAGCATAACCCCGCCTCTCTAACGTGCCCCTGCAGTGCTATTAAATATTCACCAGATGGTGCTAAAATACCTCCCATCAAATACTTCCCATTTGGATCCTGCTTATATAAGATACTTTTTAATTTGCCCTTGGCTGGTAAAACTGACAAGTACATAAACATTTGCTTTTTGGAGCAGATTTAGTTTTAAATTAATTTCATACAGAAAATTGTTTATAGAAAACACATACTCTAGGGTTATTTTATTCTTTATTTTAAAATTTTAAATCAAATACACCCATTAGAAATATCTCATTGGTGTATTTAGGGTGATAGGATGACCTAAAGTGCTGGTTTCCCCTTCTCTCAAATGCACCAATCTCTCTCCCTGTATAACACCAATTGGGGTACCATCAAACAGAATGGCTGGACTGACCAGAGGAACTCCCTGTGGGCCCCAGTTGAGGACAATTTTCCCTTTCTTATTTCTAATCTTGGTTTATATGATATTACATTTATCAGTTTATCACCAATTGTTGTGAGAGTGGGCACTCATGTCAGGGGACATTAGGGCACTCAGTCCAATACTGTCCAACTCTGCAACACCAAAGTTGATACTTTGGTATTACTGCGACCTTACTAAATTGGTGGGGTTAAATAATTCCACCTGACAGATACCCCTACTGAAATAATATATGGGCATAGAAAGATTCCTTTCAGCAACCCAAAATCTAAATTTGTACCAGAAGTATTAACACTACCCTAAGACAATATGGAAACCATGAAAATTCCAGCTTTTTACAAATGAGGAAGTGAGTCAGAAGATGTCAGTAGATAAGTGAAACCTCAAAGATCATAGGGGAATTTTCCCTAGTAGAGTCAAAATGGGTTAAATAGCCCTGCTACAGGGAATTTAGCTTTGGCTCATGTATGTACTGCCCTGGACTTTTAAAGGGGACCCGTCACTTGAGAAAATTATTCAAAATCCTATTTCATCAAGCAAAATTAACTTTAATTACACTTTATAAATTATTTTACTCTTGTTTCTTTTAGTCTGAGAATTCATAATTATAGCAAGCAGGCAGGAGCCATTTTGTTGACACTGTTATTAAGGCAACACCTTGCATCATCTCAAAATCTTGTTTGTGAACCAGAATGGGGGACCCAATGTCTATCCCCATGCCCTGGTTACACAATTAAATGGTTAAGAGAACTGGGGGAATGTGTGGGGAGAGCAGTGACATCTAGAAAGTGCTGAATGGAAATTGAAAGCAATTGTCTGCCCCGCCTCTATGCCTAAGGCACAGAGGAGGGGAAGACAATATTTGATTGACAGTTAAGATTTTTAAACGAGTTTAAAACAGCTACGAATATCTTAATAAAAAAGTAGAAATTGGATTTCTGTTTAATTTGAAAATAACTTTTATTATACAGCTTTTGTGTCTGGGTGACAGGTCTACTTTAAGGGACACTGTGATAAAAGTGTTAGGTGGCCTTGCCAGTGAGGACAGACTAAGGAGAAGTAAATTGTAGCCCCTAAAATGCAGTTGCATCTGGTGACTGCACTACTTTTTGGGCATTGGATCCATTTCTTTTTGTTGAGTGCCAAGCCGCAACATGATGACTTGCACTGGTGGGTCATAACATTGCAATTGGAGGCCAAGGTAACATCATGTCATAGGCTATACACTTGGGATCCAACTTGCCATCTGCCTGGAGCAATGGCTGAGACACTCCAATTCTCATCTCAGCAAGCCCATCTGTAATGTCTTAGTTTTGTGCATGGGGGCATTATTGTGATGAAGGAAAGAGCTATCTCCAAACTGTTGGAAAAGGTAGGAAGTATGGAAACATCATGAACATTATCATATCATGTAGTGGCACCTCTGTCAGCAATGAGTGTTTCTTAAATAACCAATATCAATAATTGAGGTTCCCACATACTTTTGGTCATATAAGTGTATTGGACAATAGAAAATCAACAGGTGTGTAGTCCCTGATACAAGACTAAGACCACCAAGCACCCAATCTTTGGGATGTGTAAAGGATCATAAACTATATATAACTTTAAACTCATCTTCTTTATTAAAACCTGTGGTATTGTGCAAAGTAAGTATCACCCACCATCCTTTCTGGTGTTGGGGCTGTCATGACCATATGCTGCTGATATAGAGCTTTGTGGTTACATTTGGAGCCAAGATGCCGTGTCATGACATAAACTGACTTCAAGGCAACGTGATATAAAACTTACCACAAAGGGAACATATGCCCAAAGTATATATTTTACCATTTATGTTTCCATTGAACAGATAACAGATTGTGGAGGATTCTTATTGCATGGACAGCATGTTCTTATGATATTTGCCCTTATTCATGAAGGTTGGATCTACAATATTGTATGTATTGCTAGATGTATGTGTGATCATTATCCAGCAACATCTTAACTTGATGGCTAATGGTGCTGGTATTATGGTCATAAAAGCAATGTGGATTTTAGTGGGACATCTGTTATGAGTTGTGTGTTGGGTTGGACATAAGAAATGGAGTTGGTTTGGTTATTGATTTATAAAACTGAGTGCACTTGGATTTAAGATACACTACCCGTAACCAAACTGAGCTGCAACTGAGATTATATTCAGTCACTTGTATGCATGGACTACATTATATGAAAGAGTGACCTTATGTCCATTTGTCATAAACCACAAGCACCCTCAGTTGTAGGTGCGGTTGTCATTCCCCCACCATGGGACACACATATTCCCTGTTAAACCAAACTATTTCCACACTTTTGCATTTCAACATACACACTCATCACCCCATGGTTGATGATGATGATGCTTAACTGTATCACCCTTGTTGTGCCGATGTTCTTGCCAGGGTCATATACCTTGGAATCATTTGCTCTTTGTAAAATGTTTTTATGTCCAGTACATAGGTTAGCACTGTGCTATAAGTGCTGTGTGCCCAGTCTGGTCTTCTTACCAAATGATAAGACCTTACCATTGTCCCACCAACACAATTTCCCAAAACTGTACACAAAGAAAGCAAGGCCACATCAGTTAACCTTTCACATATGTGTGTGTTTGCTTTAAGGGTTGAAGATACACTGTTCTCCCCTATAATTCATTTTGTAGACACACTTTTAGGCCTGTGGCAATCATGAAGCCAGTATACAGCCATGTGGTCGTTCATAGGTGTACCTGCACCTAGATGCAAGATCTAGTTTTTGGCCAGAAAAAACTCAAATATATTAGCTTAGAATAAGTCTCATACCAAAGGCCATATAGTATGTTTCAGTAGAGGATGAAATTTCCTGCATTCATCCTCATCAACCTCAGCCATAGCATTATGTCTTCTAATGTCCTAGATAAATTTGACTAAGTTTCCTTCAGTGTATATCTAGAATCAAGGTAACAGAAAATAAACGTCTCAATTCACAGAAGAAGTGAATAAGTAATGCTTTCTTTGGTCTGTTCCTCAGAGTTGTGTGTCATGACTCCTTCCCTATAAACAGAGGAAGCTTAAGATCTAACCATTATTCTTGTACTAAAATGGAATTCTAAAAATTATTTGATCCGTTTAGCAGATGTTCAGCAAATATTTTAGCTATGAAATGATTTTCATGTGCAGCCTATAAAAGGATGAGGATTGTGTACACGCCACAAATGCATCGCCCACCAGCCAATTGGCCTAGCCACTGTACAGTAAATTGATTCTTTAAGACAGGCTTTGGGCATAGCCAATTTTGTTTTGTATCTTGCCACCTGGCATTCTCTGTAAAACACCTGGTACTCTCTGTGGTTATGTATTTCATTTAGTGTGGGATTTCAATCATCCTTCAGCTGTATTTTGGATATTACAAAGCAACTATTACTGTTTACGATGTAATTGGGAATGCAGTGTGGTTTTATACGGGTGGTGAGGGGCTCTACCACCCAAGCACACCTGTGCCACTGAAATACCAATGCTGTGTGATGTATTCACAAATTAAAATATCCATATACCTGTCCGTATGTTAGGTATCAGTTTGCTGAAATGATTCTTGGCCTTTTTCTGACCATGCTTTTTCAATGTCTTCCCCGACCATTCCCTAACTCTGCTTGTGCTTCTTGCCAAACCCCTTTGGTACTTTGTTATTGCATTGCAATCCTCATTACCCAACTTCCTCCTAAATACTTACTGCAGGTCCTTAAGGCCAAGTGACCCTGAGAAGTTCCTAAAGACTTAAGGTGGCCATAGACGCACAGATAATATCGTACGAAACGAATTTTCGTTGCTTGTATGGTGGGAAATGAGCCGACCGATATCGTCAGAAGATTATGATATCGGTCGGCTGGTTGATCGGGCTGGATGGAAAATTTTGATCGGATGCCTTTGAAAGCTCCCTGAACATCGGCCATTGTTAGTGCTGAATTGTCAGATACAAGTAGAATTCTATTGTTCCTACCTGTATATTTGACGATTCAGCTCTACACGTGTGTTGAAACGAACGATCTTTCTTGGAAAGATCTTTTCCGAGAAAGATTGCAATTGTTACGTCTATGGCCAGCTTTAGATCTAGGTTCCCTAATTCAGGTTTTGTCCCAGACAAACCCAGCCCTTCAGGAGGTTAGAACCTAGTAAAACAATTCTGGTGCCTTATATCAAGAGATGTTTGAGCAATACCTAGTACAGGTTGTACAATCCTCATTTAGATTCATTCCTCACCTTCAAATTCAACTTGTATTGCACAGTTTCATTGTTTGTCTTTCACCTAGGAATGCACCAAACCCATCATTTACGGTAATTGGCTACAAGTTAAGTGCTGGATTTTAATTTCTATGTTAGAATTTGAGAAAAGACGCGTTACCTTATTATAGGTTTGGATGGGACATGGGGTGCGACAGTGGTCAATATGCCCAAGTCCAACTGACACTTTTAAAATGTCACTTATCTCTTCCCTGTGTCAATTCCTTTCCATTAAACAACATTATGACTGTTAACATGTGATCCGAGGTGCTTTCGGCAGAGGCAGTCAAATGACACTTTGTGGCAAAACCCAAAAAAACATGTTTCGACTTGGCTGAATCCCAAATCGAATGCTTTATTCGGGCACCTCTACTTTCATCATAGTTGTAAAATATTTTTATTGTCCTTTCTGTAGAAAAATATCTATTTTTCAACCAATGTCCATAGTGGCCTTCAAACTCCACTTGTTTAATTGATTATTTACCACAGTCCTTGTCTAATTCAGTTATGTTAATTAATCACAGCCAGGTTGAAAGCCACTAAATTGAATTCAGTGACTAAAACTTACATTTGTTGGTTTCTCCGGATACATTTATGGAAATCTGATCTGTAGCTGAGTGGTAATGAAGCATCCTGTCGCTTCATATAAAATCCATAAGAAATTATGGCATTCGTTTTGCTCACTTGTGGTCAATAGACCTTTCCTTTCTTAGCAAAGAAAAAGAGATTCCATAAAGAACTTCGGGCATTTGCAGTTTGTGGTATTATATCATGGTTACTGTTCCAGAAAAATGAGCACAAGGAAGCAAACATTCTGCACAGAAAACAAATAAATTCTTGTGTCTTCAGGTCATGGAATTTGGAGGGATATTAAAGGAAATTGCACTAAGACATATATGCCAAGTGCATGTTCATCCAGATCAAAAATGAGGACCCTGTACTTACCACTTTGTCAAGGAAGGTGTAAAGTATAGGGCTTCCAGCAGAATGTTCTACACAATGGACCTCATACACCAAAATAGGGCCTATAAGCAAATTTGCAAACAGGCTAGATTTGGAATTTCTAATTCCACTTTTTGCTTGTGTTTTAAGTTTATGAATTCTCTGGTCAATTGTATTGAGCAAGAAGACCTCCAGGAATTCATCAAGTTTTTTGAGATGAACAAGGTACTTTTTTTTTTTACTTCCATGGTAGACCATATCAAGAATCCACCAGAACATTGACAATTCTTGAGTAATTGAAAGAAATATAGTAGAAATATATAGATTCAGATAATTAATGATGTGGATATTGGTTTTAATGGATGTTGTAACCTTTTGGAATGCAAAAAGGCTGTTTGTACACCTTACATAATAAAGTAAACATCTTTTGTTTAAATATATGTGTGACCCGTGTCTGCAGAAGACAACACTGGCAGCAAAAGACTGGTCTATATCATGTTACTGGGTCCCTTGCCTGGAAAATGAATAGCTCTTATAAACATGATTGCTTCTGTTGTTTTTATTCATTGTTCAATCAAGGCAGTGGACAGTCAAACTCATGACTTGCATGCTGTTGTAATATCAACAATAAAAATAGACAGAATCATACTGCCCGTTTCATGTATAGCGTGAACAAGCTTCATTTGGGACCTTATAATCTAGCCCCAAACTACAGTGATTCACCTATAGTAAAGTACATTGTGTCTGATGCTTGATGAAACCAACCATAATAACCAACCACAATTACTGCTTGCCTAGGTCAGTGTCATGGGTGTACTTGCATTTGGAATATGCAGTACGTAAGTTCATAGTCATTAAGTATTTCATCACTTCGGAAAATACAGACAAATGGGCTCATCCAACCCACTGAATAGGTCATTTGTTAGTGTAGTTTCTAATGTAGCTTTTAATTCAAGATTGGGAACTTATTAGACACAAGTAGACATCTTCTGTAACACTCTAGGAATTACAGAATAGTCACCTATAAGAGTTTAATTCTTTGATGGATACAAAGCAGAACATTAGCTCTCCAGTCCAGGTATTCTGAAATTCCAAGTTCTTCCATTTCATTGTGGTGTGACTGATCGGTGAGGTCAACATAAATAGTAAAGGATGATGGAAGTCTAAAAGTCCATAATGTATTACATTACAATGTTGACTTTAGGACAAGATCCAAATATATAAGGAAGGTCAAAGAGAGGCGGTTCTCCAAAACATAATTAAAAGAATACCCCACAACCATGTTAATTTGTATTGGCTTCTAGAATACTTTTTATGGAATTTGGATGAAGATGCAGTAAATACACCTCTACGCGCAACTTTTATGTTGTGTGTGATGCATGTGGTGCACAATACACACCATTATTATTGATGGGAAAAAAGAGTGGCTTACTTGCCCTTAGTTTTTGGTCCATATATAAATATATATTTATATCAACAGTATCCGATTCTGAAAACATTTACAATTATTAATTATCATTAATTAATAATTAATTTACAATTATTATGTTTTTTAGTATTGAAATCTGCTGTTGCCAGGACAAACAGTATTACAACACCAATTGCACATATCTGTAAGGATCTGTACAAACATGAATTTGTGCCCTAAATGAGCATGAAATGAGTTTATAAACAGGTCCTATTGAAGCCAGAGGCTAATCTCCTGTTTCTTAAAACCTGAAACCTGCTGCCCCCACCCTTTCACTGTTTCACAAGAAGAATAAAGTCATTGCTGGCAGAAGATGGCATTTTTCGTTACACAATTTATGTCTTGAAATGAGATTTAACGTGTAATGTGGGAAAGCCATTCAGACTGATTGTGCTGGATGGTGTAGCACGCGGTCGTTTCCCTAAGTTGTTAAACAGAGATTTTACCCCATTAAATATATGTGTCATTGTTTAAGTGGAAAAAGAGAAAATTCCAATGTCATAGTCCATTACAATTGCATGGGTAATGTAGACTTCCCTCGCCCCAGATTGGACAGTTTGTTGAAAGACAAAAAGGTGATGGGCACACAAGAATTCCACAAAGACCACAAAAAATGTAAGTCTTCTGAGCATTAAGCCTTGTGCATTTTGAACTAGGATCAAGTGCTATGTGGGCCAGAAGAAAATAAGGTTACAGTGGTGGCCCTCTTTGTTAGACCTTAGAGCTTAGACCTGCCCTAAGAAAATGCTTAAGAAGCCCCACCCCAGTTATTTGAAGAACACCGATGAAGAGGAAAAAGTGTCAGGTTTGCATTGAAAGAAACAAATAGTTAAAGGTAAACTGTCATGGCAAAACTCGTCAGTTAATAGTGCTGCTCCGGTAGACTTCTACACTGAAATCCATTTCTCAAAAGAGCAAACAGATTTTTTTATATTCAGTTTTGAAATCTGACACGGGGCTAGCCATTTTGTCAATTTCCCAGCTGCCCCGGTCATGTGACTTGTGCCAGCACTTTAGGAGGGAACTGCTTTCTGGCAGGCTGTTGTTTTTTTCTTCTCAATGTAACTGAATAGTACACAGTGAGACATGGGTTTTACTATTGAGTGCTGTTCTTAGATCTACCAGGCAGCTGTTATCTTGTGTTAGGGAGCTGTTATCTGGTTACCTTCCCATTGTTCTGTTGTTAGGCTGATGAGTGGGGGAAAGGGAGGGGGTGATATCACTCCAACTTGCAGTACAGCAGTAAAGAGTGATTAAAGTTAATCAGAGCACAAGTCACATGACTTGGGGCAGCTGGGAAATTGACAAAATGTCTAGCCCCATGTCAGATTTCATAATGAAATATAAAAAAAATCGATTTGCTCTTTTGAGAAATGGATTTCAGTGCAGAATTCTTCTGGAACAGCACTATTAACTGATGCATTTTGAGAAAAAAAAATTCCCATGACAGTATCCCTTTAAGGGAAAGAAGGGAATGCAATGTTCCCATTATTTTAGAGGGGCCTGGATCACTTGGAATATGAAGTATGAAGGCTAGTCAGCATGATTCCAAACTCAGAATCTGAAGTCCAAGTCCAGTGTCAATCCATTCCATCCCTGTCCAACGCCTTACTGGTGTCAAAAACAGCCAAAGTAGTGCCTTTTTCCCCCAAATCCGCTGCTTAATAGTCACTTTTGACACTATCATTCATTCCCCACAATTCGATGCTTACAAAATAATCCTGCTTTCACTTCAGAACATATCCCCAAGTCAACCCTACCTCACACAATAGAGAATCCCCTTGTCAAATTCCATATACACTGCTACACACATTCCTCTGTAGACTCACTCCTACAATCCATGATAGACACTCTTTCCAGACCCCACCATTTATCAACTGAAAACAACTGTCTTCGGTCTGCATGTGACCTTCTTTGTTCCTCCTTATTTATTACCTCTTCTGACTCCCACAACCAGGGCTTTTCATGTGAGGAACGTATCCTTTGGAATTCTCACCCATGTCCCACTAGACACTTCCAGAACTTCCAGTCTTTCAGACGATCACTTAAAACATATTCAAGCCTATAACCTTAGGCCTCAGCAACTTAAATACATTTCCAACCCCTATGTTTGACTCACACGCTGACTACTAGAATTCCACTTTTCACTATGCACTTAGCATTGCTATCCTAATCACAAAGAACTCTTCAACCACACTGGTTAGCCATAGGTATATTTCAAGCTCTCACAAGCAGAGACCTCCTCCTATTTGATTCCTAACAATATGCAATTGTAACTGTACATCTATTCATGGTACAAAAATGAGAAATAAGTCAATTAGATGGCATTTATCCTCACATAAAACCCATGCAGTGCTTGTAACTTGCACATAGCAGTTGTCCGTGTTTATTTCCGGTGCTTTCCCCCAGATTCTGTGAGCATGTCAGCGAGAAAGCTGATACTCTAGAAGCTTGATTACACTTCAGTGCCGATGTTTATGCAGTGAGAAATGGCCATAAGTGCACTGTCATCAATCATTACCATTGCACCCAGAGGAAAGCCACACAAACACAGGGAGACCATAGCAACATCACACAGATAAAGCTGATCTCAGAGAGAGGCAGAAACGGAAGAGATATCATAAACACCTTTGAATGGTTCAAGTATTTGACAGCATTCACAGGGGATTTATTTTTCATAGAAAGGAGGAAAAAGAAATAAGCGGTCATGACCCAACATTGCAGGAAGAAAGATTTACATGTTCAATGGAGGGATCAGCACTTCACAGTATGGCCGGTGAATCCATTTTCAGGGCCCATCTGTGGTAGAGTTAGTATAGTAGAATAATTCACAGAGTGTTTTATGTTTTTCTTTTGTTTTGCTGTAAGCCTTCCCTGATGTCGGTCCATGGTGACCCATAGCTACCAGCTAAACATGTGCATGGGTTACTGCATTAGACCTGGGGGGGGGATCTGGCAGTTCACAAATGCTCAATGGAGGTCCAGCTATGAGCGAAGTATGGACATGCACCCATGCATATGGACAACTGGAACTGCACCCGTGCATTTTTAATATTAAATGTAAGCTTTGTTTTTTTTTGTGTTCATTTCTTGTTCACCTTCACCACGTATTAACCAGTCATACATATTAAAGGAGGAAAGTCCTATAATACTTGGTGATGCCAAAAATTTAGCCACCCGCAAGTGATCACATTTGCTTACCTGACACCCAGGGCCGGTGCTCCTATCAGGATAAAACTAAACCAGCCCGGGATTCTTCCAGCGAGCGCCAACAGTGATTGTCTTCCGGCTTTTTCTTCCTGCGTGCGCTTGCATAGTAGAACGAAAAGCTGAACTTTAATGAAAAAGTTGCTATTTCAGTGTACTGTGCATGCGTCTGCCCCAGGAAATTTCGATCAATCTGTGGTGCTCGTTGGAAGAATCCTGGGCCCGTTCAGTTTTCTCCTGATTGGAGCACTATTCTGGGGTTTCAGGTAAGTAAATGCGATCACTTCGGGATGCTTAACTTTTTGCACCCCCAAGTAAAAATTACTTTCCTTTAAGGGCTAATTAATGTTAAATTCCTTACAAAATGTGTAAAATTCTAAAAAAGTTTATTGTGAAAAGGGAAAATAAGCCTTCTTGCATTCCACCTATCAATTCCTTTCAGTCCCCAAAATATGACTTTATTGTCAAGCGTTAATTTATTTTACTTTTATCCACCCACCTCTACCTGGAGACAGAACTTGAAAAGAAAAATGGAATACATTATGTACTTAGTAAAGCTTTAACAGTACTGTCCTTCTTCTGTCTTCATTTTAGAAACATGTTCTGATTGAAATGTTCTCAAAACATAAACCATGGGGATTTTCCATTATTTCAAGGTCATTTTTAATCACAAGATGTTCTTAAATACACAGCACTGCCTATTATGGTTCCTCTGAATAGTATATAAAACATCTTTTGTTGATCAGTATATTAACTGGTGCATAGGCACAATTGCTGCTATGCTATCTGCTCTAGAAATTATCTGGAATATCTAAAAGCTACAAAGGAGCATGTGTAATTTGTAAAGGTCTAAAGAGAAGGAAATATATTGCTTTACTTTTTTACTCTCTTTGCCCCTTCTATTGCCTCTGGTGGGGCTCTTCCTTAGTGTCCCAAGAAGACTTCTAATATGTCTAATGTCTAATAACTATTCTGGGAGAAACCACAATTTTTAACTACAATTTCTAAGTATATGTTTGAGTCACTTAGTTCCTGTTAGTACACCCACAAATTGAGTAGAAAGGAGCAGAATCTGAAGTTTCGCCACTGAACATATGACAGGAGCAGCCTGTTGACCTTTTTTCTTTTCTATGGAAAAATAGTCCCCTGCTCTCCATCTATAATGTCCACTGATGTACTTGTCAAGTCATGTCCCTTATTCTCCTGAGGTTTTGTGTCTCTGCATTCTTGATATCATATCAAGAGGCAAAATTACACTACAAAAATACTTGAAATTCAATATCAACAAGAGGAGGCTGATAATAATCCTGTTGGTGTACTTGAGGAGAAGACCTTCCCCAGGACTTTTGGGCTCTTTAGTTGCATTCTAGAAGCTTTTTCCAAATATACATCTTCATGTTGGGTAAAGGCTTGGCACAGGTCTGCTCGTTGTGGTGACTGAATGAATTGATTCAAACTATATCATCCCATAACCTCACTCTCATTGCTGTATCAGGACAGGACCACCCATATATCTAATCCCACCACCACAACACTGATAGGACAATTACCAATGTTGGTGGACTGTGACCTTTAGAAAGTATTTTTTCCCAAATGTAATATTTCCAGTTCTGCTGCTGTTTCACAGTTGGCCCTACAAAAACATCAATTTTCCTCCTCTGAGGTGGCCTTGATTTAACAATCCACTGTGAAAATGGAATAACACAATTATTTTTTCCAAGTCTGTTAACATTCAAGTTCAACAATATTTCACAAATAAGCCATGTGGGTGTTCTTTTTTTTAGCCTTTTTTAATTTTAATTTATATTACAAATTGTTTTAAAAACACAGCTGCCATGGGACCCCATTCTTCATCCTGCCTATAACTCCAGAAGATAGGCTACCAATAAGATTAGTTTTAAAAACAATGGTACATGTGGTACATCAACATTGTTACTGTATTTACTGTCCCCATTGCCTTTCCTTGTTGTCACATCTTAGGAGTGATTTGTGGTTTATTAAAGCTGCTTATATGTTGTTTACCATAAAGCCAACTGAAAACCAAAAATGTTTTTCTTTTTTTTCTTTTTTAAGAGTAGATGGACGGATGTGTGGCCAATTACTGTTTTTCTCCTTGTTTTCTTTTAATTGCACGTGAAACTGTTGAGAAATTGTAGTAGGAACTGACAGAATGTCCTAGAATTATTTTCCCATTTCCAGTGTCTGTTTTCTAAAGGGAGCTAAATATTAAACCAGTAAAAAAGAAAGGGACTATAGAGAAAGTGCCAAAGTACAAATATATAAATATGGGAGGTATAAAAGCCCTTCCTATTCCATGCAGTAAGGAATGCGTACATAGAAAAGAACCAATAGTGACAGGCGTATGTTTCTGTGCCGGAACAAATCATTCCAGAGTGGAAAAGAAACTAAGTCCCAACATCAACCCCCCCCCCGGTATCTGGTACTGCAAGCCAAACTTTAGAAGTTATCTAGTTCCTTCTTGAATAGAATTTTGAAATACTAACACAAAATTTACATCTGCCAATGATTTTCTACCTAAGGCTTCACAAGTTGTGCATTGTTCGTGTAGGAATGTTACTCAATGGTCTGTATAATTATGAGCATATCATCAGTCCGGGAAATGATTCACTTTATTTCCCTTCAAAGCATCAACTCATATCTGCTTGCCCGCACATACATGTAGTGACATGGAAAAAAGTATTCCTTGCCTAGTAACAGTGAGCTTATTGGCAATGCCGGTTAGAACCAAGAAACCAAGAAGAATATTGCTTGAAGCCCTATGGACTGTGACCAAGTTTCCCCATAATAGTTCAGCTGCAGTTCTTTGTCCATTTAGGAGACCAGATCATGTAGAGCACCTCCAACATTACATACAAGTATGTGAACTCTACCCACATAAAGATATTGTTCATGTACAGCATGATGAAACATTAACTGGAAGACTTCTTCTTGACAGTGTTATTGTTCGTAGAACTGATCTGTCGTCACATGAACCATGCATGAACATCCAGCAGTAGGATTTTCCATTTGGCCATTTACGTACAGATATTGTCATGTGACCAAAGGGATACAACTAAAACCTTCAAGCCTGTCCTGATAAATTACTTAGTACACGTGAACATATCCAACACAACCTTTGGAGTTGTCCATCTCTGTCGTTTGGTCTTTAAATGGAAAATCAGCTGTGGCTCCTCCTGTGGTCAAATGTAGACGTGAAAAATTAATACTGCATGGGGATGTTAGCTTTCATTCTATATGCATCTGAACCTTCTCCTATATAAGGTTTTGGAGTAAATTGTATATTTATATATAATTATATAACCTATCTGTGTTGGTTTTACTTTACGGAAAAATACATAATGAATTAGACTACAATGTAAGTGGAATCTTTAAGGGGAAGTTCACCATGGACAACAGTTGCTGATGCCCAACTTCTGCCTCCTTTCATTTCCTCTCAGAATTTCTTGTTTCTCGCAAAATAGATTCTGAATGTGCAAAGATTCTCAGTTTTAACCACACGGAAAGAAGATCTAGCATCTAAGTGAGGTGTGACCAAGGGGATACTAAATGCCCCTGACACACACCAACTTCTACAGCTGATTCTCCTAAGTTCTCAGAGTTTGCATCCCACCAGGGTCTACCACAATGTTGATTTTAGGGGAAACCATGAGCTTGTCCAAG
The DNA here is from genome assembly GCA_024363595.1 of Xenopus borealis. NCBI lineage: Eukaryota > Metazoa > Chordata > Amphibia > Anura > Pipidae > Xenopus > Xenopus borealis. Next base: position 3,930,784 of record CM044447.1, on the reverse strand, counting down.
CATTTGGTTGGAATGATGCCTCCCAATAGATAACAATGAGTGTATTTGGATTAGATTCACAGCACAAAAATCACATTGTGTCCCTCGCCCTACTCTATAATAGGTGATCATTCGCTAGTGTTCCCATTTGTAAGTTCATTACAAAATGTGTTCTTTCTTCACTGTTCCAGTTGTCAAGACCAGCCTCATGACTGATAAACTTGGCTTCGGTTTGGACAGTCCAAGGCACTAATCATGTTTGTCTCAGTAACACATTTCCAGCTGTGTTCTTGAAGTTCACTTGAAACTTTTCATCTCAGTACTGACTAGGTGGTCCTGACTCCAACGTCATTATTTTTGTTTTCTCTTCACAGCATGGTGGGTTCATTGGGCTATGTTCATTGCACAGATAAATGTCTGTGCAACAAACAAGATAGTGTTTTTCAATGACAAGTGCCATATCTCTAAGGTATCTCCTAAGGAGGTATTCCAAACCCACCATGTGCCAATAGTCTACAAAAGCTGAAAAGTTGTTCAGTACCAACAAAATAAATTTGGATGAAACAGCTGATGAACACAGCAGACGCATCTGCAGCTATACAACGTGTATTACATTATCTAACAACATAAACATTAATTGAAACGCATTCATTGCAACGTGGGAGTACATTCACCTTGATTTTTTTGCACAGACGGTGGTTAAAGTGGTTTAATGCATTCACACCTTATGGAAATACCAGCATTAAGTGACATTATATATGATATTGATGATCTTGCATTAAATGACATACAGCAGGAAAGTACTGTGTGTGTAAATTCCCTGCTATGTTGTTAAATGAGACACATCACAGAGCAGGGATTTTCCAAAAAGATCATTAGGAAAGAGAGCAACCAGCTTCCTGTTGAACTGGAAAGGTTGGTAATGTATCCTCCTATGCTATTTTGGATGGCCTCTCTTTGGATAGGCTTAGGATGGGGGTTTTTTTTGCCTTCCTCTGGATCAACTAGCAGTTAGGCAGTTAAAATAAAAAAAAAAAAAAGGTTGAACTTGATGGACGCGAGTCTTTTTTCAGCCTTACTTACTATGTATAATGCCTTGTTATTGTAGAGAGGTTCACTTTAGGCAGATAATATTTACTTCTCATGTTGCTCCTCTAATTTGTGTTTGTAGGAAGGGCTGGAAGATCTAGATCAGTCCAACTTCTGCTTTTAGTTACCGTTTGACGAATCTGAAAGTAAGGGGAAGCTATTGATCACCATTCTCATGTACTTCCTTGGAACAAATGCTTACTCATGGGTAACTCTGTCCAATACAGCTCACAGGACAGAATTTACATACAATGTTGCAGATAAACACACCTGCATAGGGAGTCTGCTTTTGGCTGACTTTTTTCCCTTTCCTCTGAAACAGTTGGACAATTATGTTAAAAAGTGATGTTGTTCGGCTAATATCACACAAGGCATCTTCAACACTAGCTGAGAATACATACCCGTTCACAATTTCAACCATACTAACTGATCCCTGCTACCTCAGGGGTCAGCATGGTCACATCTGCTATCCTATCATTTCATAGATGACCTTTTATTGGTGGGTTCTTGATAGGGTTGCCACCTTTACTTAAAAAAAATACTGGCCTTCCTATATATTTAGGTTTTTTGCCTATTAATAACATTGGAATCAGCCATCAAAAATACCGGTCAGGCCGGTAAAAAAACGGCCAGGTGGCAACCCTAGTTCTTGATGCATTGGCCGAAGACCTTTACTATCTATAGTATTTGTGCATATATGGCCTATCATACAGTTCTCGTACATCTGCCTTGGGATACTTTTACGTCTGGCCATTGCATCAACATCATAACTAGGTTACTAAATCATTGGGGTGCTCTTGGGTCATGTGACTGGATATCATATGCTTGCACTCTCAACAGTTGGGTTGATCGCCTTCTGAGTATCTTGTCAGGCAGAGAATATCTCCTTCTGCATGGTACTGGAGCACCAGGCCTCTGGCCAACATCAGCAGTGGCATATTCCTCTGAGCTTCCCAGAATGGTCTTTTTGGGTTTGCTAGTTGGGAACCTTAATAGCTTCTGTGACATGTCCCTCTGTCTAGGCAGCCAAATCCAGGTTCATTGTGAATCCTTCTGTCTTCCCAGCAGTGAACTGGGTCTTCTGGGATTGGGTTTTTTTACAGTTCCCTGGCCTGGTTGTTCCCCATATTTTTCCTTAAGATGTCAATGGTACATTGGGGCAATAAGCTATGTCTAGGCTGCCTAGGAAGTCTGCTGGATGGGCCTGGGTGAAGAGTAAGCCTCTTCAACCCCCATATGCTAGCATTCCATTGTCATTGGAATGCTGGGAAATGTAGATTAGGAAAAACAGCAAGACCAGAGTGTAAACGTTTGAATGAACAATAGTTACACCAGTGGCTTGTGAGCAACATGTTGTTTACCAACCCCTTGGATGTTGCTCCCAGTGGCCTCAAAACAGGTGCTTATTTTTTAATTCCTATCTTGAGGCAAGTTGTGGTTGCATACAAACCAGGTGCACTGCCAAACAGAAATTCTTGTAGGCTGCCAGTCCACATAGGGGGCTCCCAATAATCAATCACAATCCATAACTGGCACCCCTAGGGACTCTCTGCATGTTTGTCTTGCTCTCCAACTCACATTTGAATGTTGCTCATGGGTTGGGGGAGCCCTGGTTTAGACCATATAATATGTGTCATTTGTCCTTTCACTTATGACATTTCCTGAAAAATTCCAATCCGTAATGGTTTTATGAAAGAGGAAGTGAAATTCTTGCCAAACAAAGGCTTCCCTTTCAGAAAAACTTCTTGTGATATTCTACTAATAAACATAACTCATGACAATCATTAAACAGAAGGTTAAAAACTGATGTGGGTACTGCCGACTCTGGCTGGAACAGCAGCCTTTATCAAAGTGAACCATATAAACTGCAATCAGAATATATACATAGTGTGGCTGGAAAACAGTACTGAACAACACAAGATGTGACGTAACAGAAACACAATACGGTGTACTACATATAATAGTGAACATTGAATAAAATGTAAAAAAACAAATGTTTTGGCTCTTCTATATACCAGAAAAGAAATAGAATTTTTGTGCTCAATTAACACGTGGAAAGGTAAAAGCAAAGTAGCATAGAGAGGTGGATCCAAAACATGTGACTGTTCTGTAATAACAAAATCTACCACTGCAAATGTGTTGGAGAACATTAGGAGCACGTTAATCTTTTGCCCACAATAAACTTTTTTTGATTTAATATAAGACAAGTACTTAGCATATTGCCACCCCCAGCGTTTTTAGGTTTCTCGTGTCCTTTAAAAAAAATGCTGTAGCACCAATGAAGACAATGTTTACATTTGAAGGCTGATCTAACAACAAGGAGAAGAAGCTACTTCTACCCCAGCTTAGGACATTGAGTCCTTTGTGTTATCTGACAAGAACCCTGGCATTCTTTCTCTTAAATGCATTACCCCTTTAAGTACAATATCCCCTGGCCCCAGGCAGGGAATGGTTTTGTCTGTATACGTGTAAGTAAATATCCCTACCTACTACTAACTCTGCTATCTCTAAATCTGTGGTTACAGTACACAAAGTCAAGGTGGAACCTGAGCCAACTTTTCACCCTTCACCAACAACAGATCAGAGAAAAATGCTACTTTTTACACGTGTCGTTCCAGAGCACAATTTATCTCCTCCAGTCTCCAGTCGATTGAACGTGTTACTGTATCCAGCACTGGTGATTAATTAATGAAATGGTCCCATTCTTTTCCCCTATTTATTTCTTGTGTGATTACCCCTAGTGACCCGTAACTTTCTTCTGACACATTCAAACAACAACAAAAAAAAACACCTTGTAATTACTTGTGATGAACTCTGAGGAGAGGTTGAGGCAGCAGTGCAAGGCCAGGTAAGAGAACTACAGATGAATAGGAATAAGGAGTGGCAGAAATAAAGAAGAAAACATAAGAAAGTTCCTGGTTTGTAGACATTGTCGGACTGGGCCGGCGGGACCCCGGGAAAAAACTTTGGTGGGTCATGGCCCTCATGGGACTCCACCAACCCAGACCTGCTCTCCCCCCTGCTTGACCACAAAGAAATAAACCAGCGTGCTGTCTCTTATTAATAATTAATAACCCCTTTTGCTACCAAGGCCAACGCACAGATGAATGTCCCCACCATAAACCCTCTCCTCAAGTTTTAATGCTTATATAGCTCTACACATAAATAGATATATTTTCCCTTTTGAAGTGTTTTAGGCGCATTATTAAACTTTATCTTCTCAGTAGTTTGAACCGAGTGGAAAGCCCTTAACTTCCCACACAGACCACAAATAATCTGTTGTTTACTTACTTTTCAGAAATATGTGAAAATCTGTCACACTCCCTCCCACTTGTTCTTGTTTTCGCAGAAGAGCGACGTGAGGGAAGTTACGTCCTCTGGACACTGAAATGTACCCAAAATTGATTGCAATTTACATCTCATTGCAAGGGGTCAATAATATTGATAGCACACCCAGTGGTTCTCAAACTTTTTGCACCCATGATGTTTTGTGCTAAAATGCAACTAAATAGATTTTCTAATGGGAAACCACAGTGATGAATAAAATCAGTAATGCTACCCATGTACATCTATAAGTGCAGTGAGAAAAGTGCCATTTCGGGCCTGTCACCATGCTTTTTTCACCCCATTGCAGTGTTTTTCCCAGATGCTCTTGCTGCAAGTCCGATTGGCCTAAAATACTGCATCTCATCACAAATCGCAGAGGTGCAATTGTACCAAATATTTTCAAGGTTTATCTGGTGTAATTTCTGGTGTTGGCTGGCATAGGTCAATATGCGAGTGATGTGTGCACCCTATTCTGACACAGGGCATTTAGGGAACCTTGGAGCTGGACCAGAGGTGGCAGTAGCTCCAGGGTCCCCCATGTTCACTCAGTTCACAACTGGAGGCAAATGGGACTGAACGGCATCAAGCACAACAACATGGAAGTGCAAGGAGCACCTTGTGATGTACCTTTAATGACCCCAGTAGCTCCCCATCTTCTCTTATTCTGATTTACAGTGACTATAGCTCCCCACCTTTTCTTATTCTGATTTACAGTGACTATAGCTCCCCATCTTCTCTTATTCTGATTTACAGTGACTATAGCTCCCCATCTTCTCTTATTCTGATCTACAGTGACTATCGACAGTGAGCACCCTGGAGCTACTGCTTGGTGCAGAGGTGGTGGTGGTATCTCCAGGGATCCCCTACTTCAGTAGGCACGGCAGAGCTCAATTTGGAATGGAAGGTAGGAATAACCTTTCAACTATGCTGAAATGCACGTACTTTGATACAACTACCTTTAATGACTGCAGAGAAAGTGTGGGGACTACAACTGCACTTCTGAAATTGGTGCGAAATGAGTGTTGTGCTCCATGTTTTCTGCACCAGAGTCTCTGTAAATCATTGCATTTATAACACCAACATAAACATCAGTGAAAACAGCACCCCTAGAGGTTATAAAGGTTAATCACAGTCAAAAGCAGGCACTTTGAATGAACCTTTGGTATCTTTATGGTGGCACCCATTCTACCCGTGTAATGTACCTTATTGTAAATAAAGGAGGATAAACCCCCCGACACCCCATCAAGGGATTCTCTTCCCTTTTCCAGTGACATAGCAATAGACTGATATCATCAGAAAAAAATCTGCTTGCTTGAGGTAGACGTGGCTGATAGACATGACTTGGTGGAAAAAAAGTACAGTTTGATGCTTATCTCCAAATGTAGAGGAAGCAGAGAGGGAGCCCAGCGTTTTGTGCGGTTCTGCTGTGTCATTACAGTCTCGCAAGAAAAAAAATTCCCCTTAACCAAAGGGTTTTGCACAATAGAAACTGTATGAAGTGACTGGAAACTTCTGAAATGACACTTCAAAGAAACCCTGTTATAGTAAGGGAAGCAACTCAACCAGCAAACCCACCACATTCTACTTACCTACATCACATGGAAACTCACATCATGAGCAGCTCAAGGTGAACAAAATGAATGGAATCAGTACATACCTGGGCTCATCCGGCCAGTTGAGATTTTCGGCATTTCTAACCACAGCTCAGTCCGTAGAGGTATTTTCCCAGCAGTAAACCAGATTATTATTATTATTGTATTCTAAGAAATTGAATGTGCAAGGGGAGGGGTTTCAATAGTGAACATACAGATTACACAAGCAATACAAATGACACAAGAGCTTGGAGAAAGATCTAAAAAGTGGTGTATGCCTCTATACTTGGAAAAATATTAAACAGGTCAAAAAAAGTAAAGGAAAATAATAAACAGTAAAGTCATAATAAATGGTTCCTTACTGGGACAGCCCCCAGTCCAAGGTTTGTCAGGTAATTTTTCAAACTGTAGAATTCAAGAGAGAGTGAGGTCGATTAGGTAGTAAGTCAGTAGCTCAGGTTTAGCTCAGGACATGCAAGAAGCCTAACGCATTTCGTGCCTAAATGGGCCCTTACTCATAGGCTGCAGCCCATTTAGGCACAAACGCTTTAGGCTTCTTGCATGTCCTAATAACGTTTTACTCAAACCTGAGCTACTGACTTACTACCTAATGGACCTCAACCTACCTTGAATTCCACACAAGAGCTTACAGTCTAAAAGGAGATACTTTTTGGGGTGCTGCAGATCTGTGGGTGCTAGGGATTCAGGCTTGGAAGGCAGAATGAAGAGATGAATAGAGGAGGGTCCTGAATGTAAAAAATGTAATAAATAAAAAATGTCTAGAAGATGACCCTCTATCGCCTGCTGTTGTAGCCTGTGGGGCTACATCCTTCTGTATTACCTCTCATAGACATCCTGTTGTGTTACCCAGCTGGAGGAGGTATGGCAGTAGGGTGGTTTAAATAATAGCGGCATATTGCAGCAGGTGTAGTACGGCAACATAGTGCCAGTAAGACGTAATATCAGTATTTCCCAGCATGCAGTTTTCCAGAGATTTTTGACAGCACCGTCTGAGGGATAAAGGCTGACAAGGGATGATGGGATTTGTAGTCAACAACCAAAATGTACATACAATGCATTTATCCTCTCTACCTTACCCTGCACCCTTCTGTTACAGTCTAAAATCCCCATTCTGGCTAATTCTGCTGCAGCAGGAGGTCACACCAGAGGGCTGTTGGGGAATGCTGGGAAATGTAGTTCCCGTCCCCATGCCTGCAGTTGGCTGCAAAAAGAGTCTACCTCATTTCCTGATTTCTGTTTCCCTGTAAAAAGAGTAACAATGTATTGCGACGTTAATTTAAAGCCACAAAAACATTCCCGCTGAAACTGAAAGCTGATTTTTTTTCTTCTCTGCAGCAAAAACATTTACTTGCAGCCAACACCCACCTCCCGGCCAATAGCAATGCAGCTTTCCACCAGGAAGGAAGGGTTTGTTTTTCCTTCGCTCTCTTTATTTTTCCATTTCTTTATTCTCCAAAGCAAAAAAAAAGAAAATCGTTCAAACTGGGGTAAAGTTTCCAGAAAAGTGATTTCAAATACACAGCCCCATTTTCTCCCTCCCCCCCCATGTGAGTAAATCCTTTTTTCTCTACAATGGATCTCAGGTTTTGTTTCCTTCAGTCATACCTGGAAGTGAATTTAGGTTTGTTAACACGCAGGACATTAGAGATCAATGAGTTTTACCATTTCCTACGGAAACTCTCATTTTGCAAGTATCGCCATAGGAGGTATATCTGATATAGAAATACTACACTACCCAGTCCTTAATCATAACATCACATGTAGGTGCTGTAGAGGTGCCGGCTGATGGACCAGGTAGTCACGTGTATGGGTCCATCAGGTCTTTCTGATCGATATCTGCCCCAAAATCACCCAGATGTTGATTGCTCTCTTTTGAAAATCCTCCCTGTTGGCTCAATGATGTCCCCCACCAAAAGATATCGATACCTGCCCAAAAATCACCCATAAGTTGATTGGACAGTCCTCCCCTTTGACAGCCTGTAACCTAGCCATTGTGATCCAACTCTAAAGGTGGCCATACACGGGCAGATAAAAGCTGCCGACAGACTGTGTCGGCAGCTTATCTGCCCGTGTGGGGGGCTTTCCCGGTCGATATCTGGCCGAAAGTCGGCCAGATGTCGATCGGGCAGGATTAAAAATCCCGTCGGATTGCGGCCGCATCTGTTCGTTGATGCAGTCCCGCGATCCGACCGCCCGTACTGATCCGAACGTTGGGCCCTAGGGCCCACGATCGGATCAGCCCGGTATCTCCCACCTCAAGGTGGGCATATCGGGGAGAGATCCGCTCGTTTGGCAACATCGCCAAACGAGCGGATCTCTACGTGTATGGCCACCTTTAGGCTTTCAGGACGAAGAAACCAACAAGGTGGAACAATCAGAGAAAGATTTGACGAGGTCACCAAACGAACAGATCTTTCCCTGATATGTCCACCACGTGGGTTGCTTGGTCCTGAAGGCCAAATGATTGGATCACAATGGATAAGATGCAGGCCGCCGAGATAAGGACCACATCAACGGGGAGCATTTTCAAACCTGCTCGATTAACATCTGGGTGATTTGTGTGCAGATATAGTTATCTTTCAGTGTATGTCCACATTAAGTTGTGCTGGCAGGAGCGCTCAATGTGAAAATGATGATTGGAACCTGAAAACAGCTACTGACTCAGCTGAGACCCACCTTCCTAATTGTAGTGAGAGAATCCCTTCTAGTACTAGTCTTTACCAAAGCCCTTTTGGGGCCCACACCCTTTTTATGCCATTATAAGCTGAGAACCCACAACACCACGGAGTGAAAGTCTGCACATGCAACCAATGACCAGAGAAGAACTCAGGAACCAGGCGGAGAACACATGCTGTCTATCTATCTATCCATCCAATTATTTATCTATCCAGCCATCCATCCATCTATGTATCTATCTATCCATCCATCAGCCATCTATCTAATTAGCTAGCTATCTATATCTATCTACTGTATATCTGTGTCTGTCTACCCATCATCTATAGAATTAATTCTCATGTATTTTATTTGCGGATGCTGATTCACTACAGAGCACCTTGAACCCTTTTCATTGGTTCCCCTTTTGAACAAACAGAAGGACTATGAGTGACTGTCTGTGTGTTTGTGCCATTTACCGATTCACGAAAGGGAAGAGAATGCAGACAGATGACTGTGCAGAATAAACTGCCTCGCTCAGTAACACTGCTGATCTCTATAGGCCAGGTGATGGCAGGATGGTTACAAGGCTTCTGATTCACTGCCTGGAAACAACACCAGTGGGCGATGAAAAGATTATGTTGATTTAGGGTTACTTTCTGTCTGATTCCATTATACAAAGGAATTTAAAGGGATCTTTTTTGTTGCTCTTTAAAAATGACCAGGCAATCGCCCTGCCTTGAACTGCTTATTTCCTCCAACACATGGAATTTCAGTCGACTCCATTGACAAACACAGGTAACACCACATTTCCTGTCGGCTGAGCATTTGGTGGGTGTGTAAAGATGATTATGGCAATGAGATTACCATAGGTGTTGGTGACCACATGGTGGGGAGTGGCATGGTCTGAGTAGGAAGTGGGACACTTTGTTGCATTGTTGACACACTTCAATAAGATCAGTCATGTTTGCTTTGGCTCAGATGTTTTATCACAGACGCATAAATTAATAAGTGTGATAAAGTGAATGAATATGTCTGAGGACACCCAAACCCTTTGGCCAAATTGATATCACACCATTAATCCTTCTTAAATTATGTATCTATCTATATATACTTACATCATATCCCCTATAGGGTAATCCAAATGCCAGAACACACCCTCGTCTACCATCAGTATAAAGGTGCCCATGTAAAGTCCTCACCAAACGAGTGGAGCTTTACGCATGTTGCCCAACCACATGCTCCTTGCCATACCCTTTGATGTTGTCTCTAATGGTCTCATAGTAGTTGCTCATTTTTAAAGGAGAACAAAAGTTTCCAGCCCTGGAAAGATCTCCCTCCTACCCCCTACCAGAACCTCACCATTGTACCCCATAATATTGCCCAGATTCATTACCTGTCTAGCACAGTAGAATTGGAAGTTGCCACTTGCGCCACTTAATCTTCTTATGCAAGGGATTGCCAACAGGGGAGCTAGATGGAGCCTACCAAGCCCGCTGCTCTACCCAGCCTTTTCTGCATAGATAACAAAATAGAGCACTGTTGGGGTGGTGGTGCAGTGTTGAACTTTGGGGTGGTAGATGATGGCATTGAACACGGAGCTAAGAAATACACAATCACAGTCCATATTTCTCAACCAGGGAACTTTGTCTACCTTGGTGTAGCTTCCCAATACTCTCTTCATTGAATTGTGGCTCATAGGTACAAAAAGGTTGGAGACATCCAGACTAGGAGGTTGGGGGGGGGGCATACAACAATAGGAGCTGATAATTTGACCATGCACAGAAGCTGTAATAGAGTGTTACTTTTTCATTAGTTGGACTGGGTCTCCACCAGTTCCAGTATAGGATCTTACTGCTCACTGTCACAGCTTGGAGCTTGCCACTTGTTAACCAGCCTGGTTGGCAAAAATTATACCAGATGCCAATGTTATGGAAAAGGAAAAATGATGACATATAAGGAAAGAGGAAGCTTGGGATTTCCTTAGAAACTCCAATTAAGTTTTGGGCTGAACCTGGGAGATCCTGTTCCTCTATAGTTGACCTTGGCCAGTTGCCTATTCTCATCTCCGTAAGGTTTAAAGATCGGCAGTGAGAAAGAGAACCCTTATATTTGTTTATGCTTTTATAAGATGTGTTTTTATACTTTGCCGAATGTATGTTATATATGTATGTATATATCTATCTATAAATATATAAAATGGCAGGTTCAGGCTGCACACCATGAAAATGAGTATATACCTGGGTGCTGCAGTAAAAAAACCAATTTAAATAGCTATCCACGAAACCGGCACTCACAGGATTTGCATAAATGGGCAAAGAAAGTCAAAATAATGAAAAAAACGTGCAAGGTTTATTTAACCCATATATATTTATATATTTACAAATCCAGCTAATCACAAGCCAACCAGTTAGGCAGTGAGTTCACATTGAAAAGAGGATTGAGGTGGAGCAGAACAGTTTCCTTACGTCAGGGAAAAGATTTTAATGGTTGAGGAATGCATTGTCCTGAAAGGCTATAGGTCAAACAGGGTAGATAGAATGGAAGATTAGAGCTAATCTGGAGGAATGCATGATGTTACTATTTTTAGTGCAAAACTGCAAGACCCCTTCAAGCATTGACCGTGAACTCCAGCAAAAATGTGAGAGCTCGGAATATATGCTTGTTGATTTAGAAGAAGTGGGAAATAATCAATGTGGCTGCCTTTTATGGCATTGTCATGCTTTCTACATTCCCTGCATATGGTTCTTATGATAGGACAGTAAAGGCAGCACATAAGCTTGACTACTTGATAAACACCACCTGGGCCTACGTACAATCTCTCGATTCTCATTTAAAGAACTTCTCTGGGTTTTCTCTAGGGCTAAAAGTCATATTGTGTAGACAGTGAGAGGCAGCTATCCCAAAATGTGCTAATGGAAGTGGCACCAGCCAAGACCTTCATTCATAAAATGGACAAAACTGAGGAGCTGTCGTTTAATGTAGCCTACAGCCTATGATCATGCATGTTGCATTTCATATATGAAGTACACTATGGGGGACCTCTTCAAGGTAGCACAGGGCTGTTTGCTGCAACCCTACTAAGCAGTTTCCCTCATCCTACTTGTGTCACTCAACTTTAGGTCCAGATGCATCATGGAATGTGCTCCATGGTTATTCCCAGCATCACAAACTTTTGAGTTTGCCTGGATCAACCCTGCATTGTGCTTTACCACATTCAGCACTGGGTGCAGGATTGGAGTGAATATACAAATAAACCCAAGTCAACATGGTCCACCAGCTAGCTCAAGGAACTGGGCTCCCCATGACAAAACAGATCCTCCATTATGATAAATGGCCTCCCAGAGAAGATAATATTTTAGCACTGAGAACAACCAGCTATGAGCCTGCTAGTGAGGTCCCAGTGCTTATGGGAATATCTGAGGCAGTGTTGGACTGGCCCACAGGGATACCAGGAAAACTCCCGGTGGGCCCAGGTGTCAGTGGCCTCTTGCTTCTAACAATTCGGCCTATTTCATGTTCATTCCCTATTTCTTAATGTGGAAAAAGAGGCTTAATAATGGAAGAATAGAGTATAGTAAGTAGATCTAAAAGAATAGGAGAATAAAGACGTGTAGTGAGGAGAGAAGGAATACTAGTTTGGAAAGTTGGGTCTAAGGTTTTCTGGTGGGCCCCTGATCTAAGGTTTTTTGGTGGGCCCCTGGTCTAAGGTTTTTTGGTGGGCCCCTGGCATCCCAGTCCGACACTGATCTGAGGAATAAAACAGATCATACGATGCTTTGGTGGCACAGGAGGTTTTAGTCGCTTAATGGGGCACTTAGTAATAAGGAGTTATTGCCAAAGTGTAGGGTGGACTCTAACATGTCCCAGTAGCTTCTTCTGCTACAAGTTGTCCATCACTGCCTCTTCGTCTGTGTCACATTTGGTCAACATCCCCAGTCTCCTGTGGCCTTTGCCTAAAGCCTGTGGCCTTTGCCTTACCATCAGGCTGTTCGCCAATAATAAACCATTTTCCTGTCAGAAAAAAAAGCATTTCTAATAATTATCTCTTAATTTGTCAGCTATATCTTGAACCAGACCGGGTGGTCACTCTTCAGAGTGACCCAGTGTCCCTATGCTGGAAACATAATATGATGGGGATATCCTGATGCTTTTCCCAGATGTTCTTCCCCTGCATCTCTCCCATCTGCTGAGAGGCAATTCTTCCTATTGCTGACCCTATAACCCCAGGGCGCCACTTTCCAGTCTCATATTACTTTTGCAGTAGGGAATGAAGAATGACCTGTTGGCAATAAGAGCAACAGTTATACGATACGATCTATGGCCAAGGGGCTAATTCTGGGTGGACGTGTAGGAGAAAAGGGGCATCTACACCTTTTTTCAATCATTTTATTTAACTCAACTATGACTCAACTGGCCTTTGCACTAAAGGAAATAAGTGGATATATTAAAGCACCCATGGGAAACACTAGTTGTGAGATTCATAAATATTTAAGCACCATCAAGTCTTTGCAGGACTTAAGTTATTTTATAGGTATGTTGTGGTATGAATAGGTTGAGCAGCAACACTTTTTTTTTTTTTGCCCTGGCAACATTATGGCCTCTGAATAATGTCCTAAGATGCCTTCTCCAAGAACATTACTTATTAGAGAGTTAGCAGATCATATAAAATTATCTCAAAGTGACCCAACTTGTCATTTTGCACCCACAATGCATCAATTATTACCAGAATTTCAGTATAAATTCTAGGGTGGCGTCATGTTGACACTTTTGTTTGCACTATGGAGGTATCCCAGTAAATTTGTGCAGTAACAACAATGAAGATGTCCATCACAAGAAAGGAAGTACTCAATGAACATTCTATAGCAATGATCCCCAACCAGTAGCTCGTGAGTAACATGTTGCTCTCCAACCCCTTGGATGTTGCTCCCAGTGGCCTCAAAGCAGGTGCTTATTTTTGAATTCCAGGCTTAGAGACAAGTTTTGGTTGCATAAAAAGATGTCCTGCCAAATATTCTCTCCTATAGGCTGCCAGTCCATATAGAGGCTACCAAAAAGCCAATCACAGGTCTTATTTGACATCCCCATGGACTTTTTCATGCTTGTGTTGCTCTCCAACTCTTTTTTAAATTTAAATGTGGCTCACGAGCAAAAAAGGTTGGGGACCCCTGTTCTATAGCAATGACACGGGGGAGGGTCCATATATGGGCGACTGCCCAGGGACCTGCACATAGAGCCCCCTCAGAGCATGGGATAGAAGAGTTGTAGAAGAGTTGAGTAGTAAAAAAGTTATAAAATGGCAACAGTAAGATGGTGGCCTTATGGAGAAGTCACCCATAACCATGAATAGTACCATCAAATCTAGGTTATAACCAAACCCCATCAGGCTTTACAGAACTGCTATGAGGAACCTCCCCTTTAAATGGGATTCCACAAGGCCTTACATTAAGGGTCTTATTTTAGTGGCTCTTTGGTGCTCTTGAAGGCTGAGATTCCCAAGCTTTTTTCACTACTTCACATGCCAAAGAAGACTGTATTTCATTTCAAACCTTGTATTTCTTCTTTCTCAGCTTGCCATCGTATGTTCTTTTAGTTTCCAGCCAACTTTTTTTCACTCTACATCTTTCCTAAATAACAGGATTTCCTCCAAAGTCTTTATTGGATCTGGGACTTTTGTTTTTTTATTTTTAGATCTTTTGATCAGCTGTTGACCTCCCAGGAACTAATGGAAGAGATTAGCACACTGGTAACTTTGCCTGGGAAACCCGTGATCCAATGGGACTGGGAGAAAATGTAGAAATTAGGAGAACCATGGGTTTGGCAACACTGATACCGTAGTACTGTTCTGAAGTCTTGTCCTGCTGTACCTTTATTCCACACCTATCTACAACTATTCACAGCGGTTTTGCTGTAAATGCCATAGACGGCATAGTAGCTGTTGGGTCTGTGGGGGCTGTTCGGTCATTGAAATGCCAGGGTTTAAGGTGGCCAATGAAAGATCCAATCCTTTGAGGGTCGGTCCAATCATTTGACCCTGGAGCCAAACTATGAGATCACTATGAAGGGAATAAAGGCCATCAATGCAAGGGTTACATCCCCACCATGATCCATATTGTATCTATGGAACTTTGTTCCCCCGATGTCGCTGAGGACAAGGAAGAGGACCAGGAGTTAAGTTTAATTTAATTATATGTTTATTTAAAATATTCTATGGGCCCCTGACCACCATTTTTTTTAAAACTTGGCCTGGCCACCAGTGGTTTTTTTGGGGGGCCATGACCACACATTGTATTTTTAACTTGTATGGGGGGGGGCCTGGTCACCAATGTTTTTTACCTTGTGGGGGGGGGACCATGGCCCCCATTTCCAAGTGCCATCTAATCCCCCCAAGCTGCCGCCCCACCAGCTAGAATCTGAATCACCAGCGGGAGGGAGAGATTAGTCGCCCGAAGAAGAGGCAATTTGTTGCCAAGCGACTAATCTCCCCCCAAATAGCACCGTGTGTCTCTGCCCTAAGGGGCATATTTAATAAGGGTCTAATTTCGAATTGAAAAAAAATTTTGAAAAATTTTTTTAAAGAGTTTTTTTGCTAGAAAATTTACTTTTTTCATTCAATGAAGTCCATTTTCGATCGAATAAAATTTTTTGAACCGTTTGAATGCATCGTTCGATTTGAACATTTTTGGCCAAAATCCTTTGATTTTCAAAAAGATCCCAAAACACTACTTAAAGGTTCCAGGAGGTCCCCCATAGGCTAAATTAGCAAATTGGCAGGTGTGGCGAATTTTGGAATTCAAATTTTTTAAAGAGACTGTACTTCGATTTTCGAATGGTGAAATTTTAAAATTCGATTTCATTTTTTTTTTTTTTAATTCAAATCGAATTTTCGACTATTCCATAGCCGGAGTAGCCAAAAATAACTTCGAAATTCTAACGCTTAGTAAATCTGCCCCTTAATGTTAATTAAAAAGCTAAATAAGTCAAAAACCACAAATAATAAAAAATGAAAACCAGTTGTAAATTATCTCAGAATATGCCTCTCTACATCATACTTCAGTTTAATTTTAGGGCAGAGACACTTGTGGAGATTCGGGGAGATTAGATGTCCGGTGAGAAATCGCCTTTTCTTCGTGTGATTAATCCCCCCCGTGCTAGAATCTAAATCGCCAGAGGGATGGCACTCTGAGTTTTCTCGTGAGGCGACTTCGGAAAATGAAGTGGCGATATAGAGTCTAGCTGGTGGGAAGGCTATTTGGGGAGATTAGTCGCCCGAAGAAGAGGCAATTTGTCACTGGGCTACTAAATCCCCCTTAATATTCCTGTGTGTCTCTGCCCTAAATAATAATAAACGTTTTAGTATGATCTAGGCAGTGACATTCTGATATTTCATTTTTTATTATTTGTGGTTGTTGAGTTATTTAGCTTTTTATCCAGCAGCTCTCCTGTTTAGAATGTCAGCCATCTGGTTGCTAGGGTCCAACTGACCCTAGCAACCATGCATTGATTTGAATAAAGGTGGCCATACACCGGCTGATAAATCGGCCCATGTATGGGGCCCTCCGACGGGCTTCCCAGATAGATATCTGGTCAAAAGTCGGCCAGATGTTGATTGGTCGGGACCCAAAATCCTGTTGGATCGCGGCTGCATCTGTTCGTTGATGCCCGACCGCCCGTATCTGCTCCGTTCTGATCTGATCGTTGGGCCCACGATTGAATCTGCCCAATATTGTCCACCTCAAGGTGGGTATATCGGGCAGAACTCCCCGTGCATGGCCAAATTAAAGGCACACGAGCGTCTGAAGCTGCGCTCCCCTGTGTTCCGGTTTTATTCGTTCAGCCGCAGGGGAACGCAGGAGCAGACGCATTCAGATCTTTTCAATGGGGCTGTACTCACACAGGCGCATGTAGGTGCCAAACGCAGTTTGAGACGCAACAAGCTGCATTTTTCCTGCGTTCGGCGACTACATGCGCTTGCGTGAGTACAGCCCCATTGAAAAGATCTGAATGCGTCGGCTGAACGCAGGGGAGCGCAGCTTCAGGCGCTCGTATGTAAGAGCCCTAAGAGACTGGAATATGAATAGGACAGGGTCTCAATAGAAAGATTATGGGGTCAGTGACCCCCACTTGAAAGCTGTAAAAAGTCAGAAGAAGAAGGCAAATAATTAAAAAAAAGCTAATAATAAAGACCAATTGAAAAGTTGCTTAGAATGAGCCATAAAGTTAACTCCAAGATGAATGACTCCCTTTAACTTACACCTTTATTTTCTATATGTTACAATAAGACTAAAGCCCCCCAGGTTCCTGAATTGTAACAATGACGTGAGACTTTCGTTTCCTAAACGTAACAAATCCGAATCCTTTGCAATGACGTTAGAAAAGCGACAAACGCTCGGAGAGGCTGAGCTGAGCGATCAGGGGAAGCACAAGAGAAGAAATTCCAGCTAATCGGCTCCTTTGTGTCATTTCCCTTCGACGTGAATCGGACTGAGCCGAGGGGGGAATTCCGGTAACGGGGGAGGGACTGGAGGGAGGGACCGAGCGCTTTGAAGCAGTTGACTTATTAGAGCTGGAAGTAGTTGCGACAGTCACACACAGAGGAGGGAGGTTAAGCACAAGGACTAACTGTAGTCGGATTTTCTCATTCATTTCTCAAGGAGCTACAGCCGAAAATAATCATGAATCGGATCCTTCTGGTTTTAGCGCTGGTTCTGTCCGCAGTCGCAGCCGAGTCGGTAAGTGATCGGAGCGACTTATTACCTACAGACTGGGGCAAATTGTATTGTTTGGGGCTGTTTAGATGGAGGGGGTGAGTTTGTGTGTGAGCTCATGTGCTGCTCTGGAGTGCAGTAGTCGCATAGTTTGCATTCCAGCGCAACCCCAGCCTGAGTGCTAATAATGAGAGCCAGGAGCCCAGCTGCTCCCTAGGGAAAGTGCCCCCCTTATTCCCCTCAACTCACCCCCCTCTCATTTCACCCCCTCATTTCTCTCATTTCACCCCCTCATTCCTCTCATTTCACCCCCTCATTCCTCTCATTTCACCCCCTCATTCCTCTCATTTCACCCCTCATTCCTCTCATTTCACCCCTCATTCCTTTCCTCTCACCCCTCTCTGTTCAGCTCTCTAGGATTTACCTGCCCCCACTAGCAGTGACCTAACTTCTTACTTGGCCCCACAGCAAATGAACTTTAGGTCCCCATCATGTCTAGAGATTGTCCTGTTTTACCAGTGTATGCTGAGATTGCTCAGTAATGAGGATCTTGTGGGACCCCTATACTCTGGACCCCTCAGCAAATGAACTTTAGGTCCCCAGCATGTCTAGAGATTGTCCTGTTTTACCAGTGAATGCTGAGATTGCACAATAATGAGGGTCTCGTGGGGTGCCCCCCTCGCAGGGTCTGTTTTTTTCTGTAGTTACACCCCTGCCCATGAGCTGCTGCTGGGGGCACTGTATTTATATTATGCCCCCCATGCATAACCTTTGATAGTTTGTTCATATTTAAATGACTTTATATGCCCCCTATCATGCAGCTTGTTTTTCTTATGAGATCACATACCCCTCCCACCACCATTTCCAATACAGAGAGGTTGTCTACATTCTCCTTAGGACATTCTGTGCCCCTTCCAACCTGTAATATAACAAGGCACATGTACTTCCCCCTCTCAAACCCATAATTCTGTTGGGCACAGTCCCTATTACATCATATACATTTCCTAAGCCTGTAGAGCTCCCATTGCCTCCTCCAACCTTGTTCCTTATTACATCATATATCCTCAAGCCAATTGTACTTCGGCCCCCAGTCCCTATTATGTACCACCTCTGTATTGCTTATTACATCACAATATTGTGGTTGTTCACATTCCCAGTACATTAATATACCTCATTATTGCTTTCCCGTATCCCACCCAGGATTCCTTGTTATAGATAAGGACCTTGAGAGAACTTTAAACTGTTTATTAGCTGATGGTTTTCAATGGGGTTTTTGTTGTCTCCATAAAGAATTAGAAGCCTGCCCATTGGACTTGGAGAATGTGACCATGAAATAGGCTCGTCATGGGTCCTTGTGTTGACTCAGATGTTTAAGTATGTTGTGTAACCAGCCTGGTAGCTTCAGGAATTATTAAAACCTAGGAACGTCTGAGGCCAGACCAGGTCCATCTCAGTCCCTCATTGTGGGAAAGGGGACTTTGACCTGTCCCATTGTTGGGTTGGGGATTCCAGCACCTTTTCCTGCAGACGTAATTTACTTGACTAATGAGCTGTGGATACATTTCTTTACAAACACATTTTTCTACCCCCCACCCATCCACACCCCTTTTATTCACCAATCCCTTTACCCCCACCTTGTCTGGAGAAAAAGGGAGAATGTGATGTCTAAATGGGTCAATTATCATATTGTTGGTTGTGGGGGGTGGTGTTGTCTGTTGGATTTTCTCCTTAATTATCTTGCAGTATTTGATTGCACGGGACTTTTTAAGGGAATACACACTTAGCTGTTACATAGCATAGAGGTGTGAAAACCGAACACTCCAGGGGTTTTCTTGCTTTTAACACTAATGGGATGCCCCAAAGACAACGTCCCATAGAAGGATATTGTAGGGGACCCAACAGAGCTAATGGCAAATGCATAACTTGGAGTTATCATGTTGCTTCTACATGGACATCAGTAGTAGTGGTGGTGTCCTAGAAGTTGTTTATGGACCCCTCTGGACAGCAGCTTCTTGTTGGCTTAAGGTGGCCATACACGAAGAGATCCGCTCGTTTGGCGATGTTGCCAAACGAGCGGATCTCTCCACGATATGCCCACCTTGAAGTGGGCGATATTGGGCTGATCCGATCGTGGGACCTAGGGCCCAACGTTCGGATCAGTACGGGCGGTCGGATCGCGGGACCGCATCAACGAACAGATGCGGCCGCGATCCGCCGGGATTTTTAATCCTGCCCGATCGACATCTGGCCGACTTTCGGCCAGATATCGATCGGGAAAGCCCGTCGGAGGGCCCCCCACACGGGCAGATAAGCTGCCGACACAGTCTGTCGGCAGCTTTTATCTGCCCGTGTATGGCCACCTTTAGGCAGTTGGCCGTCCTTCTATGTTCTGGTTCTGGAAACCTTTTGGAATTCCATGGCTCAGTCTTTCTACATTTGGGTATTGAATTCCAGCTCTGGCAACTGCTTCTCCCTGTTGTTACTATAGAGGGGATGACTGAGGAATATCTTAGAAGCTCAGGACCAAGCATTGTCCTGCAGGATGAGGTGACTCTCTTTTAGCAGATGTTCCCTGTTCCGGCTGGAGAATTTCCCCACTCTTCCTCTATCCGTGTAAAATGAGCCTTGGAAAAACAGGAAAAGAGGAGGAAGCCGGGAGCATAAACATCTCTAAAATGCAGCTGCTCCTTTACCACATACTTGAGTGTTATAAGCTGGAACGCTTACGAGACCAATGTCCAGATGTGTGGACCAACGAACAAACCATTGAGTGGCGTTCATGCTCCCTGGCAATGCTCCTCTTCAGCAATCTCGCTGAGGATGATGGGAGTTGTATGTCTGCAAATACTTCTTTTCAGTTGGGTAGCTAGCTGAGGCTTCTGGGAGTATAACAAACAAGGCAAAGTTGCACTCATCACTAATTTTTAAAAACATAAAGCAGGGGTGCAAAGAGGTTGCGACCACAAAATTCATATTCACTGAGATTGGTGGTTCAGGAGGGGATTAAGCGCCCCTGATATAGTTACAACATTTTAAAATGGCTAAAGCTTTTTCCATAGTAGATGAATTCCAGACTTGATTTTATTAGCTCCATTATTTGCTAACCACCCCCCAACTTCTTCCAAAAATAGGAGCATTTGGGATTCAATGGGTGTGAATGAGTCACCTCCCTCCCAGATGCCTCCAGTCCTTTGGCTTTGATGTTTCTCCATACGTCATGCTAGATTAGTGTTGCAACACGGGCCTTTTGTGTATTGCGTAAAGTCACGTGCAGGTCCCTTTTTCCCCTGTATCCCCCCCCCTTCAATGAAATTCCAAAAATGGGCTTCCTTCCCTTTTTATCCTCTCGGCAGCTTCTTCTGTTTTTTTTTATCCAGATACTTCGCCCTAGGTCGAACCTGGATTGCCAATGAGTGGTCCAATGGCCAGATGTGGCCCTCTAAAAACATTTTTTATGGCCCCAAGCCTGCCAAAGACTCCAGTCTTATTGTTTTTTTTTATAATCCAGCACCTTAATGTGTTAGAAGTCAGCATATTAAACATGGTGTTTCATTCTAACAACAACTTCTCACCAACTCCTCCAGACCCCCCCCCC
>CM044447.1:3765991-3898155 GCA_024363595.1 Xenopus borealis | reverse complement strand
TTTTTTTTTTTTTTTTGTTGTCTAGATAAGAGAGACTGAGACAATGGACCACACAAGTATGCTTGAGTATGAATCTTCTGGTTCTTTCCCTGATGAGATCTTTGATGATGATGATGATGATATTGATGATGATGTCGACGGCGACTACAATATCGACTCTGGTTCGGACAATGATGAAGATTACTCTGGTTCAGGTAATAGATCACCCTTGTAGCTAGGAAGCTGCCCAACCCTCACACCGCTACTGTCTTAAGGGGGGATGCAAATTGGACTGGCTGCCCTGGGTTCCACAAACTGTGAAGCCCTCGGAGAAGGAAGTGTAGTAGTGGGTGGATAGAGGGTATAACAGAGAACATGGTTACAGTAGGGTAAGATGGTAACAGTGGCCTTTGCCTCATATACTGCCGCCACCATAGTTATGTGACAATCTTCACCTCTACTACTGGTATTGTTTCTTGTCTATCTTGATATTTAGGTCAGGCTATATATAGTCCTATAGTGTCCAAAATATTAAGGCAGTTTTAATTTGACATTAAACAGCGGCTATAAAATCACTCCAACTTTACTGAAATCCATAAGGTTTTCTCTGTGTATATATATCTGTTTTTGTTTTTTTGGCTGCTGAAAGAATAACTAAAGAGAGAGAGCAGCAGGTCTAAACTTTATAAACACATACAGTTAAATGCACAGATTTGTTTTTCAATGTATGTAGCAGTGGAAAGTGACTCTCAAATTACAGCCTAACGTGTTGAGGCAGATTTACTGTAGTGGTGCCTAGGAAAAACACACAAGGTGTGGCTCTGCAAGCCTTTGAAAACAAGAATAAGAAGTAAGGAGAAATGTGCATGTTAAACAACATGTTTCTTGTGCATTTCTGGCTGAATCCAGTCTCTCAACTGCCTCTTATACACAGTGTTCTTCATAAGGTCTTTCCCTATAATTGTTCAGTAAGTGTTATAAGTATAGTGTACCCTGTGGAGCATTTCTTACTTGGTCCTGGCAGTTTCCTTAGCGGCAGCTTTGGAGCAGGCAGAGTCCAAATCTGATAATGTGGAAAATAATGTTCAGAATTTGGTTAAATTCCATAGTGATTCCACTATCTATTTGGCTTTTTATACCTTCCTGGACAGAGTAAGGAAAAGTCTCCATCCTACCAAATTGCGGTGCTCTGCTTTGCAATCCTAATGTCTTGAGTTTAACCAAGGCGTTGATGTTTGTATGTTGTATGTTACCCCGCAAGGCATTGTATGTTCTGATATTACTTGTGTGGGTTATTCCGAATAAAACAGAAAAAGGTTTTTGAAACTTATCACCATCGCCTTTTCAATAATCTCCACACTTTTGGGTAACCTTCTAATATTTGTTCCCCTCTAGGTGATGAAGAACTTGACGATGAAGATAATATTGAAGATGAAGATGAGGAAATGGTAAATATTGTGTGTTTTGTTGGTGTTCTCTTCTGGTTGTGGTTATTCCAAGGAGACATCACCAAATGGATAGAACTGAACAGCAGAAGCTCAATTTTGCTCCCCAATTTTCATTCACTTTTTCTTTTTCAAACAGACCACTTTGGGCAACCAAATTCCTGAACACGATTTTGACAAAATCAAAACTATTAGGAAACTTGACACATTCAAAGAGAACAATGAGATTGACAATGATATCCAGTACCCTACTAAGCCCAAAATATTGGAGCCGTCCAATGAAATCTCCATGGCCAGCACTGGGTCTACAGGATTCTTCCAGAGAACAGAAGGTATTGTTGGTAAGTTTTTTTTTGCTCCGATTTTGTAGTTCCAGGGTATTTGTTTTTCCTCAAGTTACTCAATTCACTTTTATTCTTTCCTTCAGCAATCGTTGCCGGCACATTGGTTGGTCTGGTCGTTGCAGTTTCCTTCATTGTATTCTTAGTAATACGGAGAAACCAAAATGGGGATCTGGTGAAGAAACCCATCTACAAGAAAACTATGACAATGGAAGTATAGAAAGATTCTGCTGCTCACTTAATAAAGGACTTTTTTGTTTTTTTAAAGAAAAGCATTCAATAGCTAAGAAATATTTCTCTGTGTGCAGTGAATGCATTTTTATTTTTTCTGCACCCGAATCCTGATTTTTACAAAATCTTTTAACTCGTTTTGATAGAATATAAGCTGTAATTGAAAGAAAAGAAAGTGTTGGATGCTTCTTTTAAATCTTAATTGAAAACACCCCTTACCCCAAATGAGGCTGAGATGTACAGAGTAAAGATTTGAAGGTTGGACTTCTGAAAATTGAAAAATTAAAAAAAAAATACTGCAGGTACCTGGAACTGTCTACACTACGTTTTAAGTGGTTTATTTTTAAGAAAAATCACTTCACCCTGAACACTAGAATTCATTTATAAATAAGTTGTCAACATCGCAGGATACTAAACCATTCCCATTTCAGAGAGCTCTATGTTTGTCTTTGTATAAAGGCTTAATATAGAACATTTTTTAAGTTTTTCTGTTGTACATATGAATGAAAGCGGTACCTTATTTTTTTATTTCATTTTCCTTTAATATTATTGTATGATTTTGTACAACTGGCATACATATAGTATGGAGGGGGGGGGGGGTAGGACTGTAGAAATAGAAACTTAAAAAATCTTGTTCACGATTGTGATAGCAAAATGATTTTATAATTTTATTTCATATTTTGATCACGAGGCGGTATTACGTGAAAATGCTATAACTGATGGTCTGTAGAAAATGTTTTCTAAATAAAACTCTACTTTTTAAAAATAATTTAACTTCTATAATATTCATGCTATGCCTTTTTTTTTTTTTTTTTCCAAGGGCATTTTGTTAAATGAAAAATTATACCCTGATTGTGATGTTTAGGGTAGATCCTATTGCTTCATTGCATT
Source organism: Xenopus borealis (assembly GCA_024363595.1). Lineage (NCBI taxonomy): Eukaryota > Metazoa > Chordata > Amphibia > Anura > Pipidae > Xenopus > Xenopus borealis. The sequence continues at coordinate 3,895,268 of CM044447.1, read as the reverse complement.
TTTTTTGCCCTTGTATTCCTAAGAGGAGAGTATATAAATGTTGCCCTAATTCTTATTGGGGGGTATATTTTCCATTTAATTTTAATAGGGTGGCAAATTGCTGACCCCTGTGTTTTTTTTTGTTTTTTTCATTTCCATTGCAAACAGGTTGCTCTGTAGGTCTTGTCCGTTTGACCATACCATGTTCTATGTAAAATATTTCACTGTAGCAGCTATTAAACTTATTTATATTTCCTGTCTCGAATGGTAAGGGTTTATTTTTTTGCTCCTGGATTGATGTTAAAAAAAAAAAAAATCTATATATTGTTTAGATATTTCCGTATTTGACACTGTTCCTGCCTTCAGTTCAGTACAGAGGGTTGAGCACTTGGAGAAGAGAAATAATTAAGAAAAAAAAAGACTGTTAAATCAAAGCTTCCTAACTGAACATATGTATCGGTGCTTCAAAGTTTTGTATATTTATATATATATATTTTTTAAACAATGGTATTAAATCTTCTTGTGTACAAAGGCTACATGTGCTTATTTCTGTAGTGAAGGGGTTTGAGGCTTCAGTAGAGTTTTTAATTGGACGGCGGTCCTGAGTTAACTGCATGGTTGTACCTGGGGAACGGGAGGGTTATAATAGAAGCCAAAGTGTGGGGAAGACATATTATGTCCCGGGCATTATAGCTGGGTGATGAATGCAACCATATTTATATCTATTTTGTGAGGAGCATAGGTGTGCCCCAGCAAGATTTGGCTTCTAAGGTTTGGTATGTTCTTCCTTGTTTGTCCGACCATGGTTGGTGACCTTGTCTCAAAAGGAACTTAGGTTTGAGCAGTGACGGGGGCAGGGCAGCATCAGGTTTTCCTGTTGGGATCATTTACAAACACTAAGGTAAACCATAGCAACCAATCGGTACTTGGCTTTGATCAGTCTACTGCAGGTAGAATACCAAAATAAAACATCTGATAGGGTGTAGCTGGTCTAATGACTGATCAAGTTTTAATGTACCTACTGTTCATGACCTACCTTGGCTATTCACTCCACACCCAAAACTGTTAAACATGCCAGATCATATAGAACACATAACTAAGTCATAGTGGGTCCAACAGGAATGTTCTAAACTATATGATGGCATTTTGATATGTACTACTTGTAACAAGGCCCACTATCTATCAAAGATCATACTGAGGGCATATTTATGAAAAAAAACCAAAAGGTTCATCAGCAGAGGATCACCATCTTTATATTCACTGTAAACGTTTTAGGACAATATTTATTCAATCATCTATTGATCAGACTATTTTAAGGTTCTTTCCAGGTCCCTTATCTTTCTAGTAGGGAAGCCTCATGGCAAATGTCAACATTCAGACTGCAAATGTGACAGTTTTTAAACTTTCTGTATTATGTCACTTGGAAACCAGACCACACGAGAGTAGAGTGCTCACCTGTTACTAATTACCTCTCGGGTGTCAGGTGCTGTGCAGTCAGTTAGACTCCCTGCTCAGAGTCACAGTATTTCCATATAAATCCAAAAAAGACCGCAGCACTCCGATCCAGTGTTTAAATGAGTTAAAAAGTGGTTTACTGGCTCAAAAAGTAGACAATAAATGGCCTTATCAAGGCTTGATAAAGTGCCCAGTGGGGTCCGAAACGTTGCCATTTATTGTCTACTTTTTGAGCCAATAAACCACTTTTTCACTCATTTAAACACTGGATCAGAGTACTGCGGTCTTTTTTGGATTTATTTGGAAACCAGACCAGTCTCGGTGTTTGAGATTTCCTCCAGCCCTTTATTATTATTTATCACAATCTTCTTTTTTTTTTTTCTCCTAAGTTCAATAGCCATAAAAAAAAAAGTATCATTTACCTGTTATACTATCTGGTGCCTGCCCTGCTTGGAAGTTACGTCACCCAGTGTAATGTTTATTGAATATCAACTTTCACAGATAGCAGGTGATGAAATCTTGGCACTGACTGATTCTGGCTAAACAGTAAAGAACCTGATCAGATTAGTTGAGGTGTTGTTCAATCTGAAGACAGTTCCTCCTGAAGAGAACTAACATTTCGGAACCATTGGTGAACATTTATAGATTCTGTTTAAAAAAATTTTTAAAAAAAGGAACTGAAATCTGAAAATGTGGCAGCACAATAAAAGTAAAAATTTTTGGTAACATTAGGGATAGAAACCTTAACTATTTTAGATTGAGGTGTGAGGAACCCACACACAGGCCCACTGTTTCTGTTAAAGCTTCCATTCTTCTAATTAATTTCTCCAGCCCATTCTATTTATTATTTTATGGTCTTCTCTACCCTTATCTCTCCTTCACTTTCTTTTCTCCTCTCTAATCCAGGAAGAGGGTTGGACATGGCTTTGGAACAGAAGATGATTTACAGTGGGTGAAACTGTTGTATAAGTGCCAGTTCCCAGTTCAAGTGTTATCCAGGTGCTCTCAGAGGTAGTCTCTTGAGTTTTGTTTTAAAAACATTGAAGGAGGATTCTCTCCTGAGGGATGCAGGAATGGTATTCCAAATATAAGGAGCTGCAAGAGTGAACAGTTTGACACGGGAAACAGTTGCTCTGAGAGGAGCGGAGGTTTCAGCCAGGAACATATACAGAAACAAGACATGAGATGTAGTTAGGTGCAAGGGAATGAAGGGCTTTAAAGGTTATGAGGAGAAGTTTATAGGTTATTCTTTGTTTTATAGAAGCCATGATAATGACTTCAACAGGAGAGGGCCTTGTACCCTTTTGGTTATTTAACTATTAACATCAGTCAAAGAACATTCAAGTGGAACTAATTTTCCTTGCGCTGGTCACTTACTGCGATTTTTATTCAGCTCTTGGTCACCTGACCAGGAAGTGAGTCACACAAAGCTTAATTGCTTCCCTGCCCGGAGTGCAAAGAAAATGAATCCTTAGTCCAAGCACCAAGAATTTATATACAGCAACATGTCCTTTCATAGAGGAGCAACTGGAATTCTGGCAGTCACTGCTTAGTGGCAGATGGCATGTTCTACATTAGGGAATACTATGTAAGGCAAGGAAATGATCAAAATATCATTGGTGAATTGTTTTGTGTCATCCAATCAGATTGCTTTCAGTCTCTAATTACTGAAGATCCAATCCTTCAGTTGGGGGTTGGCCGAATAATGAGCTGATTCTGAATATTTACAGGGGCATAGCATCAGGGGCAGTGGACCCAGCAGCTAATGGGAGCCATAGGGGCCAAGTAAGGGGCCAAACTATCTCAAGTTTTACAGGAAGGGATGTTGTGTAACCTCTAGTTGCACCACTTATGGGTCATCCATAATGTGAGATGAACAAAGGGGTCAGGACTATTCATATTTTGAAATAGAAATTGGTAATTTCCTGATATTTTTTGTGCTACCTCTTTGTTTAGACAGATGTTGCCACAATCATGGGAATCAGTACTAGCATTCAGTTGTCCATGGCCCGTGCATAGCCATCCATAGCAAGCTGCTTCCTTCCGTGGATTGACTTGGGTTAGGATTCAAGTGTAGATAAGTGGTGAATAGGTTTCTACTGTGCAGCTGTTTAACCTTCAGCAAGGTTGTATATTGTACATTTTTATATCTGCATCTGAGGATGTGGTTATTAAAAGCCTAACAGAACCTGAATGGAAGCAAATTCCACCAACAATGTTTCAACATCTAGTGGAAACCTTCCCAGAAAAGTAGATTCTGTTACAGCAGCAAAGACAGGACCAAGTTCATAGTAATACCCTTTGTTCTGGATTGGGATTTTGCATGTGCAGTTGTCCACATAAGGTCATATAATGTATTACATTACTAAGATGTATTTAGCCATTTAGGCCAATAATGGACACCAAGGTTGATGAGGGTCCTCATTCAAGTGTGTCTCAGGTTAAATGGCCAAAAGAACAAGGCCCTAGAATGACATGGTAGTATCCCAGTGTGGGCAGGATGGCGTCACTAGGGGAAATCTGTGGCCAAAATAGTATTGTTTTCCACACCTTTAAAATGGGTAAAAGTGGGTAGTTCACCTTGTAGACTAAGTAGCTCCAAGGTTACCAATTGGTCTTTGTAGAATGTTGTTGTTTTAAGGACTTTAACCAGTTACCCGGTTGCTCGGACCCATTTAGTTTAGTAACCAAGCAGTGGTTTAAATGGCACACTGGAGATGAGAGGAAAGAAAAATAAGTACAGTTTTCACAGCGAAATAACTTGGTTCCAAAAGACCGACCCTTGCCTTTGTTGGCTGCTTCTTTGCTTTCCTTATCTGGTCTTGAATAAGAGATAAACCAGGTAAACATTAAACAGAATATGTATCATCACTACAGAGAAAGTTTTCCAGCTGCCATACAAATTAATTGATATAGTCATATCTTTCAAAATCCCTTGTGAAAGTTTCAATAATGTACTTACACTAATCAGTGCCGGCCTGAGGGCGATTACATGATTCCATTGTTTTCTTGCATTGGACACTTCATTGAGATGCATGTTTGAGTGCACAATGGTTGTAAATGGCTTTAGTTCATCCCCCCCCCTGAACAGGGCTGGGCTAAGTTAAAAGGCAACCTGTCCTGGATCACTCCCACCTCCTGACGGGAGGTAGGGGAGGAAAAGAATATAAGAAGATCACTGTCAACTTCTTGGACCCTGAACTAATGGTAAGGTAGAGATACTCTTCTGCTCAGTGCCCCTGCCTTTGCATCCAGGTCCAACCTTTCGTTAGGGTCCTCCTTGATGGCCCAATCTTTGTTAGGACCCTACTTAGTGGATACGGCTTTGGTTAGGGCCCTCCTTGGTGGTACAGCCTTTGTTAGAACCCTCATATTCAGATTTGAAATCTGACATGGGGCTAGACATTTTGTCAATTTCCCAGCTGCCCCTGGTCATGTGACTTGTGCCAGCACTTTAGGAGAGAACTTCTTTCTGGCAGGCTGTTGTTTTTCCTACTCAATGTAACTGAATAGTACACAGTGGGACATGGGTTTTACTATTGAGTGTTGTTCTTAGATCTACCAGGCAGCTGTTATCTTGTGTTAGGGAGCTGTTATCTGGTTACCTTCCCATTGTTCTGTTGTTAGGCTGCTGGGTGGGGGAAGGGGAGGGGGTGATATCACTCCAACTTGCAGTACAGCAGTAAAGAGTGATTGAAGTTTATCAGAGCTCAAGTCACATGACTTGGGGCAGCTGGGAAACGGACAATATGTCTAGCCCCATGTCAGATTTCAAAAGGAAATATAAAAAAATCTGTTTGCTCTTTTGAGAAACGGATTTCAGTGCCGAATTCTGCTGGAGCAGCACTATTAACTGATGCATTTTGAAAAAAAACATGTCTTCCCATGACAGTATCCCTAAAGGATAAACCTTTAGTTAGGGCCCTCCTTGAAAGTTCAGCCTTTGTTAGGACCTTCCTTAAATGATAAGCCTTTGGTTAGGGCATAAGCACATGAGCTAATTTAGAAGGCAAATGGTGGCTGATTGCAAGGCATCTTAAATGGCACAGGCTTGAGACCAGGGGATTCAACCCTATGCATTGATAGGAAATAAAATAGCCTTTTCTTGCACATATTATTTTTAGCAAGACTATTGTAACAGTAAGGCTACATTAGAGAACTCATAATCCCAGTTGACTGAAATGTAGTCTACAGAAAGGCGGAAGTCTACCATATCCTTGATATGGGATGAAAAGCCTAAATTAACAGATAACCCAGCATTACCGCACACATAAGGAGATAAAATGGAGACACTTCTAAAAAAAGTCTCAGCCTTCTTCAGACAAAACGAGCTACTGGAAATCTCTGGAAATGCTCAGTTTAGTGATATGCAGCCCTGGCCAATTCCTTGCTTCTTCTTCTCCATCCTTGTTTTCTGTTCCCACTATGCAGGATGCATTTTACTTATTGTAATTTTTTCCTAGGTAACCATGCAGCTGCAAATGTCTGAAATCACCCCCAAAATGAGTCCCTATTAGAATAATGTCAAAATTGGATCCTGTAAATGTTGAAGGGCCATAAAAATCTCTTGGAATGTCTCATGTGGTCCAGGGCCCCCAGTTCTATTTAGAGACTACAAAGACATGCCTTCATTGCAGTCAATGAAATATGAGACCATATGAAAAAATAGTTTTTTTTCACATTTTGCCAACCAAAATATTCCTTCTAGGAGGAACACTGCCCCCCCCCCCCCAGCCAAGATGCATGCAACAATAGTACAGCTCTACTCTATCCTGATCAGTAGTCAAGTCAAGGAGTCAGTTGTCTTATTTTTGCCACTCTTGTAAATTCAACCCCCCGTCAGTATGAGTGAGTACCCAATGCTATTATGCACAGCTAGAACTCTGCTCGTTGCCTTGGGCAGTAAAAGTGAACTGATTCCCCAACGAAAAAAAAAGGCTGTTCAGTAAGATTCCCGCTGATTCAAGCCAATTGCATCTTTATGTGAAAGGTGAACAGATGGTTATCCATACCGAGTTTACAGCTCTCCGGTGACATCAGCATGCGGATATTCTGCTAATTTTCTAACTACTTCAAGGTGTGCGATGCCTGAGGAAACCAGTGAGCCTGTTGGTAGTGTTTGTTAGATCTCTCTGGGCTGTTGGACCACATTCTTGTAAGGATAAAACAGTTGGTTTCAAGATGAAACTGCTGTAATATATTGGGCTGTCTGTAGTGGTGGTAGGAGCTCAGGTATGACAGACATTTTGCACCTTTAGTTGTACTACAATTCCCAGCAACTATAAGTAATGTGCCCCAGTGAGTGAGGTTTGTCTGAACTCTCTCAACACACACACGGTATATGATAAAGCTGATGGAGTTGACTGTGTATTTTGTTTTTGTCCTGTGGCTTAGGACTCAGGCCTCAGTTGACAACATCCCAAGGCTAATCATTCTGGCATTGTGCCTTTATCTTTAAATGATTTGGGCTGCCGCCTTCCTTCGTTACTTTACAGATTTCAAGGTAGTTTGCCATGTCTGGAGAAGAAGTGTCTCGGCCTTGTTTGTGAAGCAATCCATCAAGGGCTCCACCAAATCTACACTGACGTGTCTGACGTAACTCTGAATGAGACTTGTGTCCATAATGGTCTCTGTACTTTGTCATTAGTAGATCACCCCTGTGGGCCTCCAGCCCCTCTCTAGGAACTATTTCTGGCCTGTCTCTTTCTGTACCTTTGTGTGTGTGTCTGCATTTTATTTGGTACCTGCTGCACCTGTGTCTTTACAAATTCTTCTGTCCTTCTTTTTATATGTGTGACTTTTGGTTTTGTGTGTTAATTTGTTTTGCACCAGTTCCCATAGTAACAGTCGGGGCCTGTCCTGCAAATATTTTTGCAGGCAGACCAGAAAGCTCACATTCTTGAGAATAAATAGTATTTTGTTGAGAAACACTCGTTTTGGGATTCTCAGGGGCCTCTCGGGTATCTCCGGCGAGGCAACACATTAAGTTTTACAGGAATAGCATTTTCCGGCTCATGTAGCTTGTTCTTGAGAAAAGACATGGGTTTTATTAAGTAAGGAAAGGAGAAGTTCATTGACATACTTTTTTTTCTCCACACCCTTATGGCAATGTTTCCGTTGATTGTACCATACTTGTTGAGGTTGAGTCAAGACATCTCCATCAAATTTAGTCCTATGATTCAGAAATTCCTGTGAAGAACCTAGCTCATCAAGGATATGTCATAAGCCCTTCCCATAAACCATAAAACCTTCTAAAGACATCTACAAGTTGCCACTGACATCAGTATTGCCATCAGGATCAACATTGTACTATAAAAGGTATCCAAACCAACAAGCCATTGTATCTCCCAGTACAGAATTACACAGCTATACCACTGAATCTTCCACACCTGAATCTTCCACACCTGGATAGAATCTTGTTGTTTATAAAGCACATGACTCACCTACTATATAGTATGACTTACATCCTGCAGTTTCTGTTTTGGCACCATCATACAGTAGTTTTAAGGTGAGGTCTTTAGATACTTGACATGAGTAAGTGGTGGTTTAATCATAGAGGACATACCCCCAGGTCACCCACCTTGTAGCAAGCAAGCAGCAGCAGCCATTCTATGAGGCATACCCTACTTGAGAATACAATGAAAGCTAACTATAACCAACTGCCATAAATCCACACCAACAGCTACAGAATAAAGTCACATTCAGTGTTGCTGTTTAGGTGACATTTCCCAATAATTGTCCTGCAGACATAACACAAAAAATTGCATCCTGTGATAGACAAATGCTCTTAGATCCAGTTGTAGACCTAGCTTCTATATTACACCTTGTCCTCCAGGCATTTTTGTACCTTCTCATGGGACCCTACCATGTAGCCACCTATTAAATTTTAGATTCTGCACTAGCTATTAACCAGAGCCATCTTCAGGAGTGGGGGGGGGGCAGGCTGAGCCAACTATGGAGGACCCCATTATATATGAACGTTGTTGGTCAAACTTCTTAGTTTTCACTTGTTGAATTCAGGAGGGTACCAGGGGTATTGCAGTCAAGGGCCCCAGGATGGAAAAGTGTAGGTTGTGGATGGAGAGTGGCCAAGTGGGTGTTTGGGGTCTGGCAATGCTGTGGGTGGAGAGTGGCCAGGGCAGATCTGGGGTGTGGATATACAAGCAAAGTACTCTTTCACTGCAGCCCCATTTAACTTTTTGGGAGGGTCCAGGTTACAAATGGCCTGATTGGGGCCCTTGGGGGAAGGACAATTCTAACTTAGTAGTATGGGGTCCCAGTGATTACCGATGTGACCCTTGGCTCTGATACATTCTGGAGAGGAAGTTGTGTTGGGCATATATATATTGTGTATCCTCGCTGATGCTGGATTTCTGGGGGACTAAAATGCTGCATTATAGGTAATGTTTAACTGAACCAATGCATCTCTAACACAAAAATAGAAAAATTTAGAAGTTCTTGAGCAAGAGTATGATTAAGCAGGACACTGAGCTCCACATCACATGATTTCTATGTTCCCTTTTCCATTTACTTGTAATGGGAAGCAGTTCCCCTTTCAATTTTCTACTAATGACAAGATTCCACCCCCCCCCCCCATGAGGATAGAAATGGGTCAGCATCTGTTTATCTGCACAAATTTTAGATTTCCCTGAAAATGACACAACTTCTGTTTATGTACTTAGTCAAGGTCGCTGCTAACAACCAAAAGTACAGAAACTGCTGATTTCCAGTAAAACTGAAATGCCATTCCAGATTGTCTGTTTATCAAAGAGAGAAGGTTATAAAGCCCAACAGACATTTCCTACAAAATGTAATACATTTGGGTCATTCAAATTTATTTTACATTTTCAATCAAGTTCATTAAAATTGCCCTTTCCCAGACAAGAAAGGCCAAGAGTGATTATCAGCAGATCCATTCCAAAATATGTCTTCAAAAGGTGTGGAAGCTAATAGGGTGCTTGAGTGCTGGGGTTCAATATGGTAGAGCACAAAGAATTGCATCTCAGGGCAGAAGAAGGAGGGCATGGTGCTTGGGTCATTTACAAAGAAGCTGGAGCAAAAGTACTTATTCAAAGAGTACTTCTGTCTAGGGTGCACTTTGAACATAGAATAGTAAACAATCCCTAAAGTTGCTCATACATGGGCTGATAAAACCTGCCAGCGACCCACCCAGAATCAGCTTATTGGCTCGTGCATGGGACTCTAGTGAGGGCTTGTCCAATCATCATCTGGACCAAAGTTGTCTAGATACCTGGTTAGGCAGGTTTTAAAATTCAGCCAGGGTATGTTCCTCATACAACAGGCATTCTAAGGCCTCCTGTATGATTGGCCTGTGGGTCAACAGTCAGATCAGTGCAAAGTGACACAGCAAGGGTTGGACTTGCCCACTGGGGGGGGGGGGTTGGGAGGGTGTGGCAGCAGGTGGTGGTTTGACTAAGGTCTTCTGGTGGGCCACTAATACGCCAGTAAATTATAAAGATCACTCAATCATCAGCCTCTACTTTGACCAAAAAAAGAGTAGGGTCATTTGACCTTTAGACATCAGATGGACTCATACATATTTTATATTCAAGCTACCCAGTAATATGGGTTATGTATGATGATACACTATGTTGTTATGGGTTTGTTCCCATTTGTCTCTCTCCCTCTCCAATTCTTGTCCATCACACCACCATCTTTTAGACTTGGCTGCTCTGAGTTATTTTATGGTGAGAAGGGGTTGTTGTAGGGCAGAAATAAGAGACAGTGGGGGTCATTTATCAACACTGGGCACTGCCCATGGGCAGTAACCTATGGCAACCAATCAAAGTGCTGCATTCATAAGTCTATTTGCAGCTGGCTTTAGAAAGCTAATCACTGATTGGTTGCTATAGGTAACTGCCCATGGGCAAATTTGCCCAGTGTTGATAAATGAGCCCCAGTGGCACTTAATGCAAAGCTGAATCTGGCAACGCAGGTCTATAGTGTTGAAAAGACTCGGTGCCACAAATATTCCCTGGAGGGCCATGTCTGACCCCCTGACCCTGCAGCTGGAAAGACTTCATTTAGGTGACCAACCCTCAAAACCTTTCAGACCAGTCCTGTTCCTCTTTCAGACAAGAGCAGAATGTAAGTTACTGGAGAGTCTTTGTTCCTTATTTACAGCGTAAAAAAAAAAAATAAGGTGCTGAGAAGTGTTGAACGTCATCCATAGAAATATCATAGGACATATTAACAAAGTGTCATCACCCTCATTGTTATTTCTTTAAACATTTCCTTAAATAACACCCGCAATGGGAATATCACCAATAAAAACAAGTAGTAACTCTTATTTGTCTTTCTTGTTTCTCCTCTCTGCTCTTCAGGCTCTTCAGCCCAACAAGGTCAAGATATCATGGGACCAAGGTCTCCTTCAACAGAAGATTGTGGGCTGCGACTTTATGAATCTCAAGTGATAATAGGGTCAGTAGCTCCAGCTGGAGCAGAATGAACTGGGAGAATACAGAATAGTTCATTTATAAAACTTGGCCTTAAATATCATGTGACTAGTACAGGTGCTCAAGCATAATAGCAATCACCCAAGTAGGATTTATATAAACAGGTCGCGTAGGTAATATATATAGCAATTAAATGGGAAATGCCGATTCTGAGAACAACAGTGAAACAAACTGTATCCTGACAACAGCAGTTGTCTATTTTCCATGCATGTCCAGGCTTCCAGGTGATTTAACAGAAGAAGGAATCTAATATGCAATATAAGGTTTTGCCAGAAGGTGGCAGCATTGTTACAAAAACATAATAGATGATCATTTTTGCCCAGTGTTCGGAAATATTCATTCCCCTGTTAAAAAAACACAGAAAGACAAAATATTTTTTAAAAATTCAAGTTTTCATGGGAAAATGATCTTATCAGTTGCACCACTTACAGTGGGATGAAATGAACAACAATACAATTTTTTTGTAAAAGTGTCAATCATTTATCAGCACTGTGCAAATTTGCACTGGGGCAGTCACCCATGGCAACCCATGATGTCACGTGATGCCATGCAGGGCTGGGACTTAGGGTGAGAAACAGATGCGCAAGCCTCGGTACAAAGTGGGGGTGAATAATTGGAGGGGGGCAGACAGTTGGAGTTAGAAACATGTGTTACCCCATATATTTGATTTCCAACCGATGCTATCTGGATGCAAAGCAGGAGCTAAGGAATGAAAACGATCACTTTTGTGCAAGAGAATGGGCACCTTCCAACTGCCATGGGGGTACAGGTCAGTGGATCAATTACCCAGTAGGGGGGCAAAGGGTGCAACTGTGCTATTCTTGAATTCAATCTGGGTTTTCGGATGGATCTAAGAGTGCAAGTAAAAAGAGGGACAATTTTTTTTTTGCAAGTAGCATGGCTACATGTTTGACCACGCCTAATTACCATGTTCATTTTACAAAATTTGGCAGATTATGAAAGTTTGAAATTATTTATCCTGTTACAATTACTTATTTTCTTATCTCAAAAGTGTTACAAAGTATCTTATTAGCTGTTCTGGGCTCTCTGCCAAAAGCCAATTAAGTTAGAAGCTTTCTTTTTCTGGCTGTTCAGTGCAGAGAAAAGAGGGACTTTCCAGTACAAATGAGGGACTGCAGGTTGAGCTCTCAAAAGAGGGACTGTCCCTCCAAAAAAAGGAACAGTTGCTAGGCATGTATCTGTATTCATCCCAAATCTTGGGGCTGAGCCCCCCAGGGTTGGACTGGGGGGCCCAGGGCTCAACGGGACTACTGTCCAGGGCCCCCTCTGACCCCCCTACCATGCAGAGTGAGGGGTCAGAGAGAATGTGCACGTTGCACTGCGAGCAGCGCTGAACGAAAAACTATGTTTTAAAATGTGATGGGGAGAGGGGTCTGGCCCGTTAAGGATCGGGCCCACCAGGTTTTTTCCCGCCGGGCCAGTCCAACACTGGAGCCCCCTTACACCAATCACCAATGTCACCCCCCAGGGTGAGAATATTTGGGAACGACAGGCTTAAAGGCACAGTATATCAACGTCTTATGAGCTCACAAACTAGCCATCACTAATCTTTAATGAATAAAACCAAATCCCAAAAAGCTGCCTGGTGGGGAAATCCCAAGAAAGCACTGGCAGCATTGGCCACAAGAGGGCGACGTTTGACATTAGACATGAAAAGGGAACATTAACCCTATAAAATGGAATGTATCTCTGCAGAGTTTTATTTCCCCTTTACAATGGACTTTACAAGCCCATAACAAATGACAGCAGGGTCGTCCCCCAACACAAACATCGGAATTCCGACAGCATCCAAATTCAGAGAGGGGACGTTGTTTTGTAAATAGCCAGCTCATTATTCAAATACCCCCGATAGGAGTTACACAACCTTTTGCTCTTGTGAAAATCCATCCGATGTTTTTTGTTATAGAGAATTTACCAGCGAGGGTCCGCAGCCTATAGGAAATCTCCCTCTAAATTCCCCCTATTTAGTCTGCGGCTCAGACAGAGGCCTCTTTGTGATGGAGTATCAGCTTCTTACCCATGTGTGATTCTACAACTCCTCGACCCAACTCTAAGGATTAGAGGATGGGGGGGGGGGGACATGAACAGATAAAGGGGCTATTGTTAAAAGTCTCTTTTCCAAAAACAAACCCGTTTTGTAAAAAGCATAGACAAATATTAATCTGCGGCCTTCAACGTTACTGGGCTCTTTGGAAACACAGACAAACCGCAGGCAGAGACCCAGGGAGAATGAACACTGAAGGGCACATTGTAGGAGCTTTTGCTAAAAATATCTTTAAATCCAGAGGGAAATATTTAGATATGTGGCCCCAATGACTCCCAGTATCCAACCAGACCACCCTATTTAAATAGATTGTCTTTTTGCTGTACATTATATATATATGACCAGTACCTGAATTTGTTGGGATCCCCTGGTTGGATCCATTGACTGTAACTTGGACTTTCTTAGGCCCAAGTCATCGCAGTCACCAAAAATACTTCTTCATATAATATATGACTCCTGAAGTTGATTAATAATTTGTGGATCATTTACAGAGCATGTTTTTACGCAGATTTTCGTTGGCTCTGTACGACGGTCTGGAACTGGTTTGCTTTATTTTGTTAAGCAAGTGGAAGAATTCCTGCACCGTTTAATAGGTTACCTTAATAAATGTTTCCTTAATTTACAGAAGGGGGGGTGATTTTATTTTAAACAATTCCATATTAGCAACCCTTAACTGGAAGCCTTTGTACTTTGTATATTTGTGCAACGTTCAGGCCGTCCATCATGCGGATAAAGGGCAACTTTGCTGATGTTTGTTTATTTCATACGGATCCAACTGCTATTTTGTACCTTTTAAGGCCAAAATGCGCATGAGGAAAACAATACAAGCAAAATAAGAGTAATTTTGGGCATCAGCAGCAACTGGTAAAGGAGCAGGATTTATCTGCAAGACGTTTGCTGCTTAGTACATGCAGGTTTCACTGAGATGAAAATGTTGACTTCTCTTCTAGAGAGCTGTGTTTAGAGGCTGCCTCAACCCCATGAAGTGGTTGGTTGGATGGAAGGTAGGAAGAACATAGGTAGGAAGTAGGTATGAAGAACAGTAGCTACAGCAGATGGTGGCACTAATGTGTGTGTTCAACCTACAACCCTTCTGCTTTTGCTGTAGAACCACCAACAGGGGACATGGTCAAACCTGAGGAGTTCATGACTCTTGACCTAAACCAAAACCAAGTTATTTTAGGTGGTATGGTACGCTTCTGATTTCAATATGGATATCAACTGCCTGAATTAAATCATGGCTCATAAAGAGATCTTTGTGGTGGGTAGGTAATGATTTCAATGAATATGGAGAATGCAGGTTAGTGCAACAACAAGGGCAATGTTTTCATAGAAAAAATATTTTGGTTTGTTATGGGTTGCTAGAATATTTGTCAGTCGTTCCCAAACTGCAGGGCTTATCCTTCCAGGGGGCTTTCAGCCGAAAGGCTCAGCATGAAGGCCACTAAGAATGAGATTGGAAGACAATACCTATTTTCTTCCTAGAAACACCTGAAAACCCAGCTTGAATGTCATTTAGGTTGAGATTTTGTCAGAATGTATCTGCTGTCCTAGATTTTGTTCTCCTGAAATACGAATGTGTTCATATATCTTTAACCATGTTATGAGCTAAGAGGAGACCTGACCAAAGGACAGACCTCCAAATTTGAACCAAAACTCTAGAGGCCATTAGAGGCCACAAAGGGCCAGACCTAGGGCAGCGCAGTTTTAAGGACCACATTGACAATAGCTTTTTCTTTCATTCCTATCAACACTGGAGCAGTGGGGAGTGTGTGACTATTTGAATCTCCCCTAAAGTAGAGTATGCTTCTGGTGGGGTTGCAGTTGGCCTAGGGGACCATGGTTTGGAAATCCAGCTCATGCTGATACCCATGATTAACATTGTGAGTCTACATTTTTCTCATTGTACATACACTATTTTCATAAATGAACCCTTTTGTGCATTGAGCAACAAAATATGATCCAATGTACACTGTACCGCATACTTTTCATTTTTCTGCTTCTGTAGACCGACATCCAGAAATCCCGGAAATAGCTCTATTGAACTGGACCATGAGAGTCCAAGTTTATTGTGCTATCAAAGTCTTTTCCTACAACCCATTTATTTTACTTTCCTTTCCATCTGTAGTACCTGCAAGATGACTTATTAAAGAAGGGAATCCCTTATTGCCTATGTTTATGTCTGATGTCTGTGCATCCTCAGTATATCACTGTGCTTTAAGGCATTTGTATATTTATAGTATAAATATGGTGACTGTTCATGAAAGAACAGTTGTATAATACGTATATTTTTGGGTTAATTAAGTTCAGGTTTTGACCTCTTGATGTAACAAATTTTCCAAAGGAAAAATGTAAAGAACTATGCCAGATATTGTATTATCAATTCCCTACTGGCGAATGAAGCATCAGAGGGTTTATTGTAGGGTCCCCTTCTATCTTTATACATGACTTAGTGGCAGATTTACAAAATTCCTATGAAGAATTTGAAGTTCGATTGAATTTTTAAAAAATTAGAATCTTCGAATATGCAAATTAGGCAAATTCGACCATCGAATATTCGAATTTCAATAATTCGAATAAAATTTTATTTGAATATTCGACTATTTGATGGTCAAAGTACTTCCCCTATTCGGTAACCTAGTTCGCGAGATCCAAGCTGCCGAATTGGGGATCATTATTTTTGATTGAATGAAAAAAATTCAATCGATCAATAAAATAGTTTGAATCGATCGATTCAAACGATTAACCGAATTTTTTCTATTCAATCGATCGAATTGGGGTAAAATCCTTCGAATTCGATATTGTCGAATTTCAATTTTTTTTATTAATTCGTAATTCGACCAATAGTAAATCTGCCCCGTAGTGTGCATATTTGCTTTGTCAATGTCCCTGTGAACAAATATCTCAGTTTTGAATGAAACCACACCATATCTCCAGTGTCATGCTTAAACATTTTTTGGGGTTTAGTCTTTGCATTTTCCATTGCTTCTGTACAACATTTGTAGTATTTTAGGTCCTTAAAGGAGCCTCTGGTCTGTAATGCTTTAATGATATCCTTTCCATTGTTTAAATCTTATTTAAACCCACAGTGAGTGTTCCTCATTATTCTACAATGTAAGCAGAGTTGTAGTTTCTATCCAGTTAGTATTAGTAGAATATATATCACATGAACGTTCTCTAAGGTGTCAGAAAACCTGTTGCCCTGTATTGACTACGCTCTGTGAATATATGGACCCTTGCTCAAGTAAATCTACTATCATATTCTTTTTTTATGTTACTTTCTTAAAAGGGTAAGGATATTAATACCTTTTTTTAATATAAGTCTAACTAGGACAAAAATCAAACAAGATGTGCTTCTGTTGGTTCCTGAATGAGTTCCCTCCTGCCGTACTGTTGACCTAATGAAGAGGACTAACTGTATGTACCTTCTGCAGGTACATTTTTATTACAGAGTCATAATTCACAAATTGCTGATCTTCGCAGCACACGGAAAACACCAATCACGTTTGGTGGAAAACTATCGTTTCATGGCGGTAATGTTAGTCCAAGTTTTATGTGGTCAGAAAACTGTATAAATATTTTAAAGCAGTTCTTCACATTTTAAGTTATAGAAGCTAAATGTGCCAAAGTAAACACAGCGTCCTGCACAGCACCTTTCAGGTTTATGGACCACTAACAAATATTTAGGATATTGACACTAAATAATTTTAGAAATAGGTGAAAAATCCTTTTTTTTTGCTCTCCTAGCAAATAGTTTTGCATTCACAATTCCAACAGTGTTCTGCGCCGTTTCATAATCGCATTCTGAGGTTTCACACAGAGTTTTATCTTGTTCCATAAACATTCTTCCATTTGGGATAGTTCTAAGAAGGATATTAAGCTGAGAGACAGATTGGTCAAGGATGTCTACAAGAATAAGAAGAATGTCACGTATGATGGATGAAAAATATTTGGATTATCTGTTCATGGTATGAGTAGTCTGAATTGGAACTACAGTACACCTGTCACTTCTAAAAGCCCTAAAAAGTAAAACATTTTTTAGTAAGATTGTCCCTGGGCTTTGAAACCCCTTACTGCTAGGAGAGGAACGTTGATAGCTATAGGTCCTAGGGGCACTAGTTCCTCAATATCCTTCAAAGAGATATTGCTTATCCAAGGAGTATTCTTGCAGATGTAGAGTAGTTGGATGTAGAGGTATGGTTGTAAGAGGATATAATCTTCAACGCAAATGTTTAATACATTGTTTCCAAAACTGTGGGGATGACCCTCAAGTATGGCTCCATACAGAGGGTCCACAAGTCTTCTTCTTTCCAGACAATGTACATGGTATAATGAACTGCTAGTAGCCTATCAGTGCAACTCTGGTTGTCTAGCAGGATCATTGGTGGTAGATGGTGGTGTTGAAATGATCAAGGAAGAGAAACAGGTTGTTTCACTTGCAAAGAATAATCCCCCCAAATATGTAACTAAGCCATTTGTGATATGTTGAGAGTGAGGTTCTATTAAAAATAGATATCATTTTGGTCACAGGGGACATTGGTTGTCTTGTAGGATTACTGGTGGTACATGGTGGAGTTGAAATGATCAAAGATGAGGACTGTTAGTGCAATTTCTATAAATTGGGCCCCTGTCCCTCAGAGGCAGTAGGCTTGGCCTGTTAGACCGTTTATGTAATTCAAGCAGATTAATTAGTAGCTGTAATGGCAAGAACAGAACCTTCCAATGCTGACTGACACCGTTGTTACCCTATTTAAACCACAGGAGCGTAGAAAAGAGACGTGTGCCTTGAAACTACCTAAACTTACCACATAAACAGTTGCTCCTAGAAAGCATTACATTGCATTTGGTTTTAGGGGTGTGCTGAGTGAATTTGTGTGCATATTGAGTCTCAATGCAAGGGCTCACAATTTATGCAATTTCTTTAATGTGAATATGCAAATTAGGGTTTGTACAATTCTCTTTGGTGTAGGTAGGATTTTGGACGCAGAGTTTGGATTTACATGCATTCCTAGTTACAACAAGAAAGTAATGGTTGGGGACATCATCTCAACAAACCAGATCCAACTCCGTGTGGTTCTTCATCCCCCTTCTAGCCCAAAAAAGTGTACCTATTTATAGTGGTAAGATATGATGGTGAATTCACCTCAGGTTGTGGCTTTCATGTCTACTGCTCATGTAGATATCACATTCTTGAAAATGCTTATGTTTTTCTTCCTTCTAGCTCCTGGTTTAGTTATCCTGGCTTGATTATCCTCCATTCCTTAAATATCTATGGTTTAGTTTAGACTTTGCTGCTTTAGTTTATTTAATGAAGAATTTACAGAGCAACCGGCCACACGGAGGACATTAAGGTCCACCTTTCACTGCCTTTATGGGAAATATTTCTAAAACTGCTGAATTTTATTAAAGTGGAAAAAGTACAGAACTATTCTGCCATGTATCCAGTACAGCTGTGACTGATTGTGGTCCTGAGTCGCTGCTTATATAATAGAGTCCATCACAGTATCACCTATGGTGATTGCTAAGCTTTAATTGCCTTCATAAATGAGGTATTTAGCGGAAAATAGCCTAAAGTATATGCTGTAAAGCCGTATATATACAGCCAAAAATGTTTATTAGGAACTTAAACCAATCTCAGTGGGGGAAAGTCTCCAGCCAGAAAAAGATCATCTATTCCAGAATCCAGCACTGAACTTGCACTTGCATCGAAACGAGAGTTTTGCCTAGAATTTAAATTTCTTATCCCTTATGGAGCACACATTCAAAATGGTGTTCAACCTGATGCTACCTCCTTATCCAGGGAGGCCATAGCTCTTGGGTTCCCCAGCATCAATAAGTGTAGTTGAGCATGTCCATGCATCAGAAGATGCAGCACAAATACATTGGCAAAGCATTCATGCATGAGCATAATGAATAATATGCATTCTGCATTGCATCCACTTTAAAGCACCAGCAGGTGTATTTGTAAATTACCCCTTATTGGAGAAGTGTTGGGCGGTGGTAAAATTATTTACAAATTTTTTAGGGATTCTGTAGGTGCCCATGTACTTTACCTGTCTGTAACTGTCCAATAACTTTTATCTTTGTTTGTCTTGTAGCTATATTGATTTTTCTGTGGTTTGGATCATTGTAGATTTGGAATTGCTTTGTTTCCCTGGATGTGTGCACTGGAGAAACACATGCTGTTCCCAGTAAGTGCTAAATCACGGATAAACTGTTCCCAGAGAACAAGGATGGCTTAGGTGGATCTGATCCGATATTTATGTGACACGTTTAAATATTTCTGAAACTGCTGAATTTTGACCTAAAACTCATAAGGAAGCACAAACATAAGGGCATTCTAATTGGCTAGCCTCAATATACACCCCCTTTAGCATTGGGAAATGAGGAAGACCCACCAACAAACAAATGGTTTGCCAAGAGGTTGATTACATTATTTTTTAAGAAGTAGCCTTTGAGTTGATACTTACTTGTGAAAACCACAGCTGACTGGAGTGACCCCCAACAGTGTTACTCAATACCTAAATACATGACTAGATACAATGGTCTTGGCCAATTACAGTTTTCTATGGTCACTGCATGGTTGTTACATTGCTCTGTGGCCAGAGGGTCATTAGACCCATGTGTCTACTTGGATGATGGGGTACCTGCCTTCCCTCAAACCACCCCCTCAAGCCTCTTTTTGGTCACAGGCAGCATTGTTCCATTATTTAAGTTTCAATTTGGAGTGCAAGGACCAGTACTCTGGATGCAAAATACGTCAGGGTGTATTTTTCCATAAACTGCCCAATAGAAAGACCTCACAAATGGCCGATTGGATGCCCAAAATGACGCCCTCCTCTGGAACTTTTTTGCAAATAATTGACTCTTTTTACACAATAGCAGAACACAGCTTTATGCTAACAACCTACTGTAGCTTTTTATGGCCTCTGAAAAGTGGCATCTACCAATGCAACGTTGTTGGGTAGATAATAACCCAGTCCTGCTCTGTAATGTTCAAGCCCTACTGGGGTTTATAGTGGAAAAGGCCTAAAATAAAGCAATATTTGTCAGTCAACAGGCCTGTCTTATTGCATTAACACATTATTTCCCATCACCCATTCTCTCTCTCTCTCTCTCTCTATTGGTTTCATTTGGCTTCCACAATATTTTCTTTCTTTTTTTTTTTTTTCAACACTTTTATTTTGACTTGGTCAGGTTTTATTTTCAAAAACAACAAAAGAGCCTTTCAGATAGAATGAGTGAAAGCTTGCTTTCATCTGGGAGAAATGTCAGGCAAGTGCCAGTGAATTCCTGGAAGAAATGCATGCCCGTTCTCAGGAAAGGAAAGAAATGCTTGTGTGGAAATGTTGGTTCTGTCACAGATATACTGCGTGTTTAAGCCCAGTCAGGCAGCACACTTCACAATTGCCGAATTTTACTTATGCCATGAATCTGGCCTATTATTCCATTTCTATTCTGACTCATGCCTTCTTCTCTATAGTTTTTTCCCCTCAGTCAATAAGGGCAGTTGTTGCTGAGTGTATTTTGTAGCCAGGGATTTACCCGAATGTTTGCGTTTCAGACCAAATTCCCAGATGACTATAAATGTTTGGAATCATGTCAGTGCTACCAAAGACACTTACAGAGCGGGGAATGCCAAGTATCACAGCCCTGCCTTCATTTACTGTGTTGTTTGCTAAGAAGCCCAGTGTAGGGGCTTAGTTATACTGAAATCTATCCCATCCAGTGCCACTCAAACATTTGCCTTCAGAAAGTATCACGTTTCTTTTATCCAATTAATGTAAACTGACATGAAGTTTACACTTATGGGCCAGTATATCCATTTTCGACCTCCTGGATTATGAAACAAATGGAATAACGCAGGGGTTACCACTTTTTGTCTCATGTGACACTTGGTTAGCTTTGGTATCCATGATATGGTTTGTAGTAGTGGTCTATCTCCTTTAATCACTGTTGTAGACTTTGTTGTAGGAGGACATATTTCTATATTAAAGGAGATCATGGTGACACACCGAAATGGAGCATGGACCCATTCTGTCTCACCAACCACAGATGACCAAATTACTAGATGACTAGAAATGTCTGGAATCATATCAGAAACTGCTGCTGCCTTTATTTACTCCTAAGAAGTACAATGTAAGAGCTTAGTTATTATGACATCTAGCCCATCTAATGCCACTCAAACTCTAGGGCCTCTAACCTAGATAATCCAACACCCACAAGAGGTGAGGAGAAGATGCCTATACTAAGGTGGTTCAACCTAAGGTGTCCACCTTAGACTGCCTGCCCATGGATCCATCTTGATCACTTTCACTGCAACATCTACATCACTTATAGGACTACTCAAAGCTTTCCTGCCAAAAAGTTCTACCCATCATCTCTAAATCAGCAGAGTACAGAAGAAAATCATCAGGAACTTCAAATAGCTCCCATAAAAAAACACATACCCTACTGCTTTTCTATTTATTTTGGATTGGGGTTAAAATTAAGAACATTGCAGAGCTCGCCACTTTCACCAATGTGCGCCAATCTGAGATCGACAGACAAGAACCAGAGGAATTTTCCTTAACTGAATGCTTGTTGCTTTAGAAAGTTTAAAGATATTAGGGTTTTATTTTGAATTTAATGAGGAATGTTAAATACGGAAAATTACACTAATAATAAATGATGGATGGCACAAGGTTTTGGCAGAAAAAAACTTGATGAAAGTACTAATTAATGATACAGTGTTCGGTTTAAGCCTTAAATTTAGCTCCCTGCACCATTGAGGCTCTACACTGTACATGACAAAACTGCTGTACATACAGATAGAACTGGCATCATGGTATAACATATATATTATAATTAGCTTCTATATGTAGATTGTTAAAGATGCCCAAGAGAAGGTTTTCTATATGTGAGGGAAGAAGATGATATTGCCCTTGAAGAGCTAAGTACTACCAACCACCACAGTTGCTGGCTTTCTTGAAGAAAAACTTGAAAACATCTGTGTCTTAAATGTGCAACACATGAGTTGGATCTTCTGGCCTCCTGACCACATCTATGCTATTTCTTTGCCCCCTTGTCAATATAACATTTGTTTTGCCAGAGGAAGTATTCCTTAGAGGGATTGATGTTAGACATACATGGTGGAGGCCTTTTCAGTTGGTTGTTCCTAAGTTAACATTATGCTACATGTTGAGTCATAATGATCTGTATAACAAGAGAAGAGGTGATCTTGTTTATGTTGGGAGATGCAGGAAGAGTACAGATGCTTATGTAAGGTATCTTCTTGAGGTCCATTGGAAAGTAATTATTGTAATAAAATTACCAGTGCGGCAGGGACGCCTGCTGCGCCGCCATCAGCGGGGACGCCTGCCACACCGCACTGCTCTCCCGCCAGCTTCTTAGAGCGCGCGCCGCGTGCACTCCCGACATTTAAAGGCCCAGGCGCACTGACGCCAAACGTCAGTGCGCAATGACGCCAAATTTAAAATATTTAAAGGGGCATTTTGGAAATTTACTTTGCCCGTGATAGGTTTTATCCTGGTGCCTTGTACCTGTGCTGTTAAGCTTACGTTTGTTCCTGATTACCTGTTTGACCCTGCCTGGCTTTGACTACTCTGATTATTCTGTATCCTGATCTGTGCCTGTTATTTGATTATCGATTCTGCCTCATCCTCGTCTGATTGATTACCCAGTTTTGACCCTTGCCTGCCTGACGATCCTCGCTATCTGCCTGCCTCGACCCAGCCTGTTTGACCACGAACTTGCCTACTCCTATCTGTACCGTGACCATCAGCCTTAAAGACTTTATCTACAGTCGTGCCCCATTGCTGGCCAGAACTCCTGCTCTGCACCCCTCGTATAAGTCCAGATGGCATCTGAGTAAGCTGAGGGCTCCTCCCGAAGCCAAAGGCGGTCACACTACTGGTGAAGCACGAGCCGAGACCAGGGTGCTTGGCACTTGTTCTGGTATTGGGTGCCGACCGTGACAATTATATTTTGAAGACCCTTAAGTGGTCATCATATGTAGAGCTCTTAGCATAGGCTATACCTGAAGAGGAACCAGCAAACAAGCAGTGTGTAGGTGATGGTGTTGCCATCGAATGGGTTTGAAAATGAGAGTTCTGAGAAATGGCGAGCTACTAAAATACTTGTTTCTGTGGTTTGGGACATAGAAGAGGTGTGCTAATGTGCTGCCAAGCCAATATGTGTGCATGAGACTGTGCTGACTTGCTCAATATTGCACAACATAGCAATCCAGAAGCACTTTTCTGTCCTTGTATGTTGTGCTCCTTAATGCTGACTCGGTGCGTCTCGATAAAGACTTACTTATTAGGATGTATCTGCATAAAACAACATTCACATAATTTGAAGAACATGTCCAGTACATGTACTTGGTACATAGTTTTCCCTGTTAAGAGAACATCGATTAGTAGTGTATTCTGTAGTGCAATAGAAATCTGAGTTGGTGGGACCTGTTTTTGATCCCAAAGAAATATTTTCACATTCTATAAGAAGAAAAATAAATATCAATGTCTCAATAAGGCATTTTTTTCTATAGGAACATTCAGTGTAAAAGAATCTTGTATCAACAGTAGAATTATAGACAAATTTATAAAGTTGTGGGACAATGTGAGGATAGCATATGTGTAGTGAGACTGCGTGTTGTTAGCAGAAGCCAATTTAGGCATTGGCATAAATTAAATGGTTGTTGTGGATAGAACAGATTTCAATATACTCAGTGGCACATAAAGTCTGCCAATCTGAACATTTAAAAAAATAAAACTAGTCAAAATCTTCTCCAAGTTCAACTCCCTGTAAAATAAACTCCTCTTAATATGTAAATCTGAGCCATATTCTGCAGCTGGGGAAGGGATTTGCATGGATGCATATTCTTCCTTCACGAGAAAACTATAGTCAAAATATGAAGTTTGTATATTGTTAATCATGGGCCTGTCCCTTGACCATTATGGAATCCACTCCAAGTGCAATTTTGTTACAATATTACTTTTAATTTGATATCAACATTGGGGTGCTCTGAAAACATCTACAGTACATGCAATCAGCAAAGACAGATACCGTAAGGGGCTACTCTAATCTGGGAAGTCAGAGATCTGAGTGGACAACAATGTCATCTTCTTATGCCCTAGAAATTACTTCTTGACCAAGACCTTTTGCTTAGAATTCACTAAACTCAAGCAACCTCATAGCAACCAATCACATGTTTGCTTTCAATAGAAGACAAAGGCAGAAAAATGCATACCTAGAACTTCATTATCTCCAGGATGGCTTCAATGCTCACGTCTCATTTCTAACACTCATTACTTGAACTTGATTAGAAGATGTATACCTGTTTCATTACTTCCGGGATGGCTTCAATGCTTATGTTTAATTTTTACTCATTCTATGAAGCAAAGATTTCCTAATGTGCAAAGATTTAAATCCAGACCTAAGGCTATCACCATGTAGTTTTAGAGCAACCAGCCTTTGATTATTTCTTCATTCATTCCAGTCATTGAACAATGTAGTCTGGAAGAACACTCTGCTGTTATTTTGACAATGTGCAGATTGGAGATGTCTGGAAAGAATGTACAAGGCTTGGCTCAAGTTATGAATAGGTGAGGGCAGTAGGTAACTGTCAGATAGGCATCGCTAGTCAAGCAGAGAGAATTAACCCAGAACAAGAAGAAAGAAGCAACTGTACGTAAGGACAAGCTGAAGATAATGAACAATGAACAAATATCTAAGCTGAGCATGGGCAGCACAGGTAACATATGCTGAGTGTTAGATCCAACAGTTAAATATAAATCAGGTATTCTTGTGTGTAATCATGCAGGTGCAACACAATATCCAAGAGAAGGACCACCAGGCTGGGAAAACGCAGGCACCAGTTTTGTGCAATGAACTGTGGGCATTCTCCCTTGAAAATGAACACAGTGCCTTGTTCCTGATGCATAAAATATCCTATCTAAAAGAAATACATTAAGGCTCATCTATGACCCTAGAATCAGCTGTTGTTACTCAGTTTCAGCACAATAATTCTCCCATGGACAAAGCAAGGTCCATACAAATGAGCTGGCTTAGATGGGAGTGGATGAACTTTGTACAGAGCCATGACCTCAACCCAACCGGAAGATCTCTAAGAATGGCCAGCAGGGGCACCAAGTCTTTATTCTTTAAAGTGGACCTGTCACCCCAAAAAAAATTCAAAATCATATTTTGTCGCATTAGTCAAGCAAAATGAACATTAATGACACTATATAAATTATTTTAATCTTGTTTTCTTCAGTCTGGGAATTCATAATTATAACAAGCAGGCAGGAGTCATTATGTGGACACTGTTATTAAGACAAGACTTGTATCATCTCAGAATCTTGTTTGGGCACCAGAATGGGGGACCTGATGTCTATCCCCATGTCCTGGCTACACAATTAAATGGAGAACTGGGGGAATGGTGACATGTAGGAAGTGCTGAATGGAAAGTGAAAGTAATTGGCTGCCTAAGGCATAGAGGAGGGGCAGACAATATTTGATTGACAGCTGAGATTAAATGAGCTTAAAACAGCTATGAATACTTTAATAAAATTTTGAAATTGGATTTCATGTTTAATTTGAAAAGGACTTTTATTATACAGATTTTTGTGTCTGGGTGACGGGTCCACTTTAAAGCCCCATTATTACTCTACAGCAAAGTAGGGGTAAATCTGTACATTAATTTTTGTCGCTGTCTGATATACGTGTGTCATTACCATGGGTAGTATTTTAAGCATTCGCTCTTTAATAATCAAATTGTACAGTTTGATTTAAAGCAATATACTTACATTCCAGTTCCATTAAAAGAGCCATTTTTCCTCCCCCAAACTGTTCTTAGACAATTAGTTCTCCTTTGATGTATGGAGAAAATGTAAGGCTTTCACCAATTTACACGTTAATGAACCCAAGCCTAGAAGCCGCAGTGCATTCTCAGTTTCAACACGGCCTTTCTTCTTGCATGGGCTTTCAGCTTTCTTATATACGATTTGCATTGCTCTGCATTTAAACACAGCTAATTGGATAAATATTATTCAATCCCTCCAACGGCCATGCTGTACATTAAACCGAGACTTATGTCAATACACAAATTTAATACTGTACATTAGAATACAAATCCTAAACGGATTAACAAGTCATTAAGTCAAGCTGTTTTTTTGCATATAAAGCTCTATTCAGAGATTCCTTATGGTGCCTCTTTGTACACTTGATGGTACAGGTATGGGACCTGTTAAACAGAATGTTCTGGGGTTTTCTAGATAAGGGGTCTTTCCATAAATTGGATCTGTATACCTCAAATCTACTAGAAAATCATGGAAACATGAATGGAACTTAATATATAGTTCAATGCACCATAAGGTTAAGCTAAAGCCTTGGTGTTCTAGTGTGACAAATATAATAAGGACTTTTGGCATGTGGGATCTATTTATCTATATTTCATTTCAAAGACACTGGCTGTCTGGATAAACTCCTATAAATGAAAATAGGATTTGTCGGAGAAATAACCCAGCAGAAAAAAAGAAAACAACAACTGAATTCAAACCACATTCCCCACAAGTAAATGTTTTACATAGCTGGGCTGAATTTGCTTGTGCTTAGGGTAATATGAGAGCTGTGGGGATGTGCTCTGTCTTAAGGGAATCATTAAAGGAGAAGGTCACCTTAGAATTAAATGTAGGCCATTGCAATGTGCCATTGATCTTCTGTGGCTTTGTCATCTAGTTGGTAGACTCAAACCTCCAGCCAATGCTTTGAGTTAAAGGGTCAACTGGAAGCCCTGAAGCTGTTCGTTCAGTAAATTGTCTCAGAGGTGTAGGACAAACTGAGACCAAGACAGAATTCAAGAGGGAGTCAGTGTATCCATGTGGGATAGTGGTATCCATTGTGTACAATTACTGAAATATAGTTGGAAAACAATGTCTCCAAAGACCTGAACTATCGATAATTATTCAAAGGAAAACCATCATGAAAGCAAAAATTAAATACTTCTAATCTCATAGAAATTAATTAAAAATGCATTTGCATATTCTGAAATATTCTCTTCCCTGTCCTCCTCTCAGCAAAAAAAGTGACTCAGGAATTTATGGAATATTTACTTTCCTTAATAGATGTTGTGCAAACATTTGTTGGCCACAACACAGAGAGACGTTAATAAACAGCTGATATTTCTGCGGCTGGATAATGACCAAAGACTGTGTGTGGGCTCATTTCACACGGATCTTATGTGTTACCAGCGTGAGCACCTCACACATCAATGTTATACTGCCACCATTAGCACTTATTGTGTCACTGCTGGAGGTGGTAACACTGGTCCCACACAGAGTCGAACTGGGCAAAATGCAAATTCTTAACCAGGTCTTTGCAGTACAGTGTATTGCATGGGTGCTGCTGGGGTTGGAGATATTAGGGAGCGGTGTTTTGGGGTTACGAAGTGTAAGGACACCAAAGAGAACCAAGAAACAACAGTCCTGATTGGGTAGTAGTAGTAGGTGCCACCATGCAGCAGTAATGGACATATCTCCTCTAGTAACCAGCAGGCTATCGTGGAGAAATGTTCATAGCAGAGTGTTTGTGAATAAAAACATGAGTTTTATCATAGCATGTCAACCTTAACCCTAGCAGGACTGGGGTGTCTTTACCTTCCTTTCTTGTTCTACTAGTAGATTTGATGCGGGTGTTGTCTAGACGCCAATGGTGTAGGCAATGTTGAAAATATACAGTGAGGTCATATTGTCTTTATTACTCAAACCCTAATTACACCACGGAAGGGATAGGCTTAAGCTAAAGGGGGGGATCACCATGGAGAAGTGCGGAAGGGTGTGATTACAATTATGAAGAAGAAGGTAAAAATTAGTGAGAAGCCCAAATATCTTATATTTGTTGAGACAAACCCTAGTCCTTCCTGCATGCTTGACCACCAGTCATTCTAGCAACTTTCCATTTTGTGATGGTCAGTTTTGTTGTTCCCACATACTTGTATTGATAGACACCTGCATCTTAATCTTTGTCTCCCTAAAAACTTTGAATGGTAAAACGCCGACAGTTGGACTTTGTTTTATGTTCTTCTTAATATATTCTTGTTGCATTCCATTAGGTCACGTGTTTCATCTGCTAAAGAAAAAACTTTCATGATTATTTTCAACCAAATATCATTATTGAAACATGGGAAATATTCAAGCTGGATAGTTGCAATATGAATGTATTACACTCATTCGCTCCAGATGGCTTGCTATGTGGCACATTCATGCAATGTCTATTGTCCTTCAAACAGATACTCCAAGATCTTCCCCAAATTCCTGCCGCCATCATTCACTGATGTGTCAGTAAGTCATGCTAGCTAGCATGGATATGCTATAAACAATTCCTTCAGCCACAATCTACCAGTGTCTCACAAAAAAACTCTCAGTAAGTCCACTTAAATATGGAATGTATACTGAAAACCCCTGTCACATTCCTAACTGACCCGGAAGACTGATGTGTTTACCAGGAATTTCAGATCTGCATTTGTTTGTAAACACCAGCATTCTCAATCTGTAGTAAAGCCTGTTTCAAAGAGAACTGCAGTTCTGTACTGGAAATCCCTCCATATTGGAGTTATTATTTGATGTAAAAATATTTACTATAACATTCTATGATTGGAAATTATTATAAGCGCCTACCTTGCTTGGACAAGAATATACCTTTAGAATGTTGCACCTTTAGAAGAGTCCAAGTTCCATCATGGGCCAGGGCTTCTGTTAGTTGTTTATTTACCAATCACCAGTGTGCATAATTCACATAACTCCAGCCTAATTGTGTCCACAACTGGGAGATGTACAGTTCAGGTCACTCAAAATAGCATCAATCAGGAACACAGGGAAACCCAGGAGCTACCACTACCATTGAAGGCCCTCAGTTGTGTTTCTCTAGGAATCTCTACACCTGAGCCTTACCACCAAGAACTAACCCTTGCTGCCCACCTCCTTGGATCACTACCATAATCCTGACTCACACTCCTAGCGTGAGCTATAACAGTTTCTATGCTTTTACTGTCTACTCCTACTGAAACGTCTTCATTAAAATATCTCAGCAAGCCCAGTTGCTTTGAGTTACTTTTGATAAATATACTCCTACTGAGGCCTCCTGCCTCGGCCTTTCCAGCACCCCCTCCAGCAAATGGGGCCTAAAGAGACTGAACACATGGTGACTTCTCCTTTTGGAGATCTTGGTCACTTGTTACCCTTCACCAATAAGGAACTAACTTCTATCATCGAAAGGGAAACAAGTCCCTCCTTTCAAATCTGATCATATCCTCCCCTGTGGGGACATCTTAAAGTAAAGGTGGACAAAAATATATATGTGTAATAATATGTAATTTAAAGAAATATATGCATCCCCCTATATTACAGGTATGGGCAGTTGCAGGACAATAGGTTTCAGCATATGGCTCAATCCAGTTCTATACAGAATATCTATGTCTTAACATTGTAGTTATTTGGTTGTAGTTTATATTGTCTTTGTACCTGCTCAGTGCTGTTTAGAAATCTTCGTTCCCTGAATGGTTGATTAAAAAATGTAATTCCTGAGTTCCCATGTGTACATTACAGAGCTGCTGGCAAAAGTAAGCTCTTTGAGGATACCTTATTCATCACTTTGACAGCTTTTTTTTTTTAAACACATATAACTTGTATTCTCTAAATCTATTTACCAGAGTAACCTCTCTAAATAAACAGGACATTTCTTCCAAACCAGTATATGAAGCAGTTACTGTTCCAGATGCCAAGGTCTTGAGAAACCAGGACCTTAGCTTCCCTCGCATTAAGACTAAACGCACTATAGGTGTAAATAGTTTGCTCAAAGGATTCATGAAGTCTCCATATGTTTTTTATCCTTGTATGTCTATAATCTCCATGTGCCTTTTGTTATATCTCTCTCTCATCAATTTATATATTTATTTAATTTTATAATTCATGGCTGGTAAATCTCAAATTAAAAGAGAAAAAAATATCAAAAGAAAAATCCATATGAATTTTGTGTCTCCAGAGGGCAAGAAATTATAGCTGATGATGCACTAAACTAAGACTGATTATTTAGGGTGTTTTTTCTTAAAATAACTTTTTAATTGCAATTTTTCCGATGGCCTCCTCAAGCTGTAGATCTGGGGTAGGTTCACCTGAACCCAACCTTAGTAGTGGCAAGTCTACATCCCAGTTAATAATGGGCCAGTTTAAAGAGAAAATAAGATATACCCACTAATCAATTAAACCACATCTACAAAATCATCTATACCCCACAAATATATTTAACGCATTATAACTACCAGTTGGTGAATAGTCATATGGAAATTTGCCATGCATAAATTATAAGCAAATATATAATAATGCTCAAAAAGCCTAACCATTTACCCCAAATGGCACCAACTACTCCCTTGATCTCTTCCACAGCAGAAGCATACCTCCCAACATTTTGGAAATAAAAAGAGGGACAAAAATGCTGCATGTAGTGCTGTGGATTTTTTGACAGCCCATTTTTGTGGCCACACCCCCTAATTACCATGTTCATTTTACAACATTTAGCAGGTTTTGAAAGTTTGAACACATTTCTGTTTTTTTCCAGTTATCACAGCTTTGCTAATGAAGGTTGAATTGCCCTTTAAGCTGTGAGTCTAACATCTTATCTTGTTATAATGACTTATTTGCTTATCTATAAATTGTTACAAAAGTATCTTATCTGCTGCTGTACTGAGCTTTCTGAAAAAAGCCAATTAAGTTAGACACAGTTGGAGTCTGGTGGTGATTGCAAAAGATTGATATTGTTACTGCAGAGGAATTTAACCAAAGAGACTGAATTTTATCACTGGAAAAAATTTATATTCCCTAAACTTTTCCAAGTTTAGAGTTTATCTAGCAGAATCATGGTAGTTCACTGACTATGTCTTTTATCTTTAGCCATAGAGTTCAGCATGTGGTTGACCAAGTGAACAGATTCTTGGAGATGGCCAAGGAAGACTCATTGGTCATGATACACATTGCCAGGACCAACAAGTAAGGAGGACACTGCCAAGGATACTTTCAGAAAATGATGTGAAAAGCTAATGTTAATGACTTGGGTTCTTATCCAAGTATGTTAGGGACACAGTGGTTGCTTATTGGATTAATGAATGGCTAAGGAATTGAGGTTCAGAGATGGGCTGCATCTTACTTGATGATGGTGTGGCTCTTTTGGTGGAGATGATGGCTAGAAGGTTAGGGGAGATTTTAAATTAAAGTAGTATAGTAGTGGATATAGTAGATAGAAACCTGGGTTACTAGAGTGGTAAAGTGGAAGAGGTTAACCCAAAGTACTGAAATTCAGGCCATCCCATAATATGGTCTTCAACTGGGTTTTTTTTCTGAACGAGGAGGAGCATGTTAAAGAGCATACTTGACCAACAAATGGCATTTAAATCATTATTTTAGCATTCTCTGGAGGATTAGACATTGAACTTTGTAATATTTCAACGCTCGTGGTTTTGGAAACTAGAATATTAAGTTAAGGTACAGTTCACTTGTCACATTTCATTGACTCAAGAAAGATTCTGTGTATTTCCCGTGAGCCAACAAAGAAAGCTTCGGACTGGCAATATAGAAAGAACACTTACTTCTTTATTGCCCAGGAAAGCTGATCTGAAAGTGTGAGGAACAGAAAATATAATTATGCATTCATCAGGATGTATGGTACAAATCCCACGGCAGATTATAATTACAGATATGAATAGAGATCACTTTGTTTGTGTACAGGGCAATAAAATAATGCTGTACTACTAGAAAATAAATGAAAGGTGAAGATAGGGCTGTGTATTAGACTGGCTTATATGGTCTATCAATGTCAAGTCAAATTAACTTAAACCATGTTTTTTGTCTTTGTCTTCATAAACTCTAAATATGAACGAATCCACAGGGGAACAAAGATGTCTTCTAAGGAAAGCTTCTGTCATGTATCGGCTAAAAATACTTTTGTAGCATCTAAAATTTTTATCGGGATGATTTCTGGGCTCAATATTGTTGGGGCCAATTTTTTAGAGAGAAAAATGTTTTAATCTAGGCACATACATGATATTCAGTACCTTGTGACCCCCACTATATAGGAGGGAGAAACAGTCTAGAGCAGGGGTCCCCAAACATGAAACACATTAATATGTAAATTTATTTGGGAAACAATGCAAGCACAAAAAGGTCCCTGGGTAGCACAAAATCTGCTGTGATCTGCAATTTAATAGACATTGGGGGTCATTTATCAATTGCTCATTGCTGGGCAAATTTGATTGGAAACCAATCATTGTTCTACTTGCAGCTGGCTTTAAAAAGCTAATCACTTATTGGTTGCTATTATTGGTTGCAAATTTGCCCAATGTTAATAAATTAGCCCCACTATGTGGACCCTAGGTGGCAATACACCTGTTTTTTATGCCACCATAAATTCAAAAATAAGCACCTGCTCCACTAGAGCAGAATCCAATGGGTTGGTGAGCAACATTGCTCGCGAGCCACTGGTCGTGGATCACTGATCCAAAGGTTACATGCTGAATATCAACCCAAAGACCCCATTTAATAATAGTTACAGTTTTAGATAAGGAGCATCATTTCCTGATGTCCCTGCATATTTAGGGCACCCAAAGACACATTGCTTGAGTCCATCTTCACAGTCTCTCTGTACAATGGATTCATATAAAGATTTCATAGGAATAAGGACCTGTGTTACTGTAACAAACACACAGTAAATACACTTCAATTAATTAGGCTGTTGGGGCTTTTCAGAATATTTTAGCATGTATTACTATTCAAATCCTTAAACAGAATATTTTCCTGACATAAACTCATCTGGTGTAGATGTTAATTTATGCAATGACTAGAAAGGTCCTTTGTAACAATATTTGAACTGATGCTACTTTCTAGTCAATCAATGTCAGCCGAATGATGGGGATGGAATTTTACAGAAGCAATTCAAAGAATGTGATGCCAGCAACCTTTAGAAAATTACTCTTCGGAGCACATTTGGTACTACATAATAAAGTTTTAGGAACTCCCAGTATTTCCATGAAAGAACAGCCTTTCATAACAGAGAATTATAAAACTATTGTATTCTTAATCGTTTTATTTTCATATACCCCCACCCATTTAATCTCCAAATAGCTGTTGAGGTTTAGATCAAATTAATGGATTACCCAAGTGAAGTCAAAGTAAAAGCATCTCTAAATAAAGATTTCATGCCCATGTTCTACCCACGCCTGCCCTCTATCTGAGTATAGTCCATATCTTGCACTTGCACATTTCCACTGGCTTAATGAATGAGGTATCTAGTCTCAACCAGGCTATCAATTTCTGAAAACAGCATTCCAGCTATTTATCCAACAATATATATATATATATATATATATATATATATATATATATGACATCAAATGCTTACCCCACTCTGAACCCTCTAAAGTAAATAGGACATTGTGCATAAACAAGTTATTACCAACTGTCAATTATTTGCTTTTGTCTGAGTTTTCATTTTTTGACTTCAAATATCTCTTATAGGATGTGTTAAATTCCAAACAAATACTTATGATTGCAATCCTTCTATGGCAGCTACAATATTATAAAGATCACTTACAGGTGTGAAGAATACTTCCCCAAGAGATATCGATTTCAGAATTGTCCAACAGATCCTTGGTTTACACTAATAATTTGGTTGAAATGTCACCACCATTTTCGAGAATTGGCTTTAGAACATGTATGTAGAAAAAAACAGTTTTCTGTATTTGGACAGATTCATTGAACGTAGTTTCAAATCACAAAACCACTGTATGTACTGGAACCACTGGGGCATTTCTCTCCTCTTTAATAACATATTATTGTTCATCCATGGGTTCAATCAATGTCCCCATATTTTATGACAGATTTACTAGGCACAATTAAACATAATGGTCCACCATTTGGGAGTGTTAATGTATAAAATAATTTTTATCAATGTTATGACTCGGTACCTGGAAAAGCTTTTCAAGTCCTAAAACAAAAATATTACTTTACAAAGAATTATGGGGAATTTTTCCCTTGATACTTTCTTCCAAACTTGAAGGTTACTGCAAAAGCTCTTTTGAATGATTTCTAACAAGGAAAGGCATTTGTAGTTGAACATTCAATTACATTCAATAACAATTGATCCAGAGAGTTATCCAGTTGACAGTATGTGGTTCAGGAGAAAATGTTTCCCCTGTGAAGTTAAATTAGCAACTGTCGTGCTGAGCAGATTGTTTCCCTTCGGTTAGATCTGCATGGAGAAAGGTTTAGCGGTATTTGAAGGGCTTATGTCTTCCTCAAACACTAATGAATTGACAATATTACATAATTTGTACTCATAACTACCCTTCGCAGTTTGCATTTGGCATATGACATCATAAGAAAAACAATAATTTGTCAAATTCTTGTCATAAAATTTAATATTTGTGGTCACTTATGCCAGGTTTGCCTTTCCTATGACTGGATTTATTGATCCAACGACATCTCTCCAAGTAATGATCGGAAAATCTGTCCTCAACCGCTAGGCTGAATCTCTGGAAAGTATTTTCAAATATAATTAAAATGTTCTTATAATTGTGTTTCAAGATTCTCTACAATGTCAATACAGTGAACAGTGGTTTCCATGTAAGTGTTGATATTCAACATTTACCTGTAGTATTTGTAACCTGGCAAAATGTCCCATAAGATTTGTTTTAGCAAATTTCTTTCCATAATTTATTACTTTACAGTTTGCACAGTTTTTGAGCCTAATTTAGTTGAAACTTTAGGAATCACAAGTTAACCTTAACAGAGTAATGCAGACACATTAGTCTGGAACAAATTTTCAGAATCCTCAGATTTGCTTGCAAAAGTTTAGTCACTGGTTCTTCTTCACAGAACCAATATAAAATTCAAAAACCTTCAATTTCAATCATACCTGTTCCTCAATGTTAAAATCTATAAAGAAAAAGGAATAAATATGTATCAATACACATAAATCAAGTAAAACTGAACGAATAAAGACTTCGATCGTACGAATCCTATTCGATCAGGACTTAGCCTCAGAAGCCTATGGGAGTGTTCCAATAGGCTTCCATTGCAATTCAGTAGGTCCAATCTGCCAGAGTAGGCAATCGAAGAAACTTAAAGATCAAAATCCTTCGCTGGTTGAATGATCGAATATTCGTCCATTCGACTCTATTTGAATGTATTCGATCGTTCGACCATTCCCTATTCGATGATCGAATATGCCAAAATTCACATATTCGACCAAACGAATAAATCCTACGTTCAAAATCCGATCGAACTTCGAATCCTTCACGTGAATATAGTAAATCGGCCCCCTAGTGCATAAAAAGTTTCAATAGAACAGAATGCTCGACAGTATCAAAAACTGTACCCAACATTCATTATCGAATAAGAAATAATTCAATGCACATCGTCTGAGCTGCATTTGAAAAAAATGTGTCAGATCTTCTCAAGGGAATACCCTATTGGTTTGAAGCTCAGCAACAGACATAATTACGAAAACAGTGTATACCTAAGTTTCTACCTTTCTCCATTGGAGAACAGGGGGAATATCAAGTGGCAGAATCCATCTGTGCTAATTGAGCATATCACAAAAGCCTACTCCCTTGGTGGTCTAGGATGACAAACACTAGGAATCAAAGCTTGGAGAAGACATAGCAATATTTTTTACTCTCTAGAGAACATATACGATGAGTTATTTGACAGTTTTCTGGACATATTTGTTTGGGCCAAACAAACGCATGAAGTGTTTTAATCCACCGAAGAGTATAAAATATGCTTCAACCCAAAAGGTCACCTTTCCTCTCGATAGACATACTACTGCATGAAAAGAATGTTTGGAATGATCTTTCCATTGTGGCAAAAAATGTAGGCTGACAACAAGACAATAAGAGTTCAGCAGCTGTGTTTAGAAGGTAAACAAGCCATTGTGCCCAGCTTCTTGTTATCTATACTAATCAACTGTCTCTGTCATTGCCTTCTAGAAATCAGCCCTGTTGGGAATTCTGTTCATTCCGTGGATAATTGTAGGAATCATACAAGGAATAAACTGCTTTTATGAAATGTTTTCATGATTTTATGGAAAATCACCATATAATTCAGAAAATTCATGAATAACCTGTAGGGTTAAAGTATGGTGGCCCTAATTACAGAATGATGCCTTATCCGAAAAACCCAAGGTCCCAAGCATTCTGCATAATAGATTCCTTACCTGAATACAAAACTTCTATCGTTGGGTACAAAAGTTATTCATTCTCCTGAGCCAAATGCCAAAATTAAATTCCAGAGCTGAAGAACAAATTGTAGACGTCAAAGATTTCTGTTTACAGTGACATTTCCTGTATTATCTCGTAGTTTATCACATGAAAAGTCACGGAAGAGATTCAATTTGAGGAGAAATTTTTTTTCTCCAAACGCAGTTCCATTTTTTTTCCCCATAGACTTCAATATCATTTACACATGATAAACCATGAGATAAGTTTTGAATTGCATCTCAAATTGAAACCTGTCCATGACTTTTCAGGTGATAAACCTTTTTCTCACTGAATTGAATCTGGCTTACAGAAAGAAGAGTTTGTGCCCATAAGAGCTTTCCTTCTAATTACAGAATTCTTGGGACACAATTTTTTTCTCAGATAAGGTTTCTCCATACTTTGTCTGCTAAATAATTATTTAAACATTAAATCAAAACCTTAAATCTTTCAAAACATTTGCCCCTTTATGTCTTTGTTTAGACAATTAATACTATTAATATTGCACAATGTTGAGTTTGAATTTATTGTATTTGATAAGACAGAGATTGTGGATGTAAGAAGCACCGGGAGACTGGCCCGCGTTCTTACCTCCAGGTGCGCCGAATCCCGGGCTTCGTCTCTGGTGCCTGCACGAGCTCGCGCATGAGTGGGTTTGCACAGCGCATCCAGCTTGAAACACATAGTGTCAGGACGCCGGCGCCAAATTCAAAACATTTAAGGCACTTTTTGTATTTTAACATTGCCCAAGCTGGTTATCACTACCTTGATTCTGCTTAAGCTACTTTTTGTTATTCTTGCCTGGTTTTGACCCTTTGCCTGTCTGACTTTGAGCTTTGTAACCCACCACCTTTGCCTGGAAATTGACTACGGAATCTTGCTGCCTGCCATTGACCTTGCCTGAATTTGACTACGCCTTTGCCTGATCCTTCTGATACCATGTTTGGCTGAGCTAGGATCCCTGCCCAGGCCCGGATTTGTGGAGAGGCCATCTAGGCCTAGGCCTAGGGCGGCAGGGTTTTAGGGGGCGGCATGCTGCCCAACCACTCCCACATTGGTTCGGAAATTTAAATTTCCTGTGTGCCAATTCCCATTGCTCTGTCCTGATGATGAAAATTTGAGCAAATAAAAAAGAGGGGACAGGAGCGACAAATGACAGTGGGCCTAGGGGCACCCGCTAGGTAAATCCGGCACTGTCCCTGCCTTCTCTCGCAGCAGAAAGCCCAGGGCCCCAAAAGGGCGTTGGTGAACACCACTAGGGCTCTCCTACTGATCTTAAGGTAGGCCCTGGTAGCATTTCCAGGCTTTGAATCTATACAGTTCGTAACAGTGGTAGAATCAACTCAAGGATGAATTTTTGGAGCTGGGCAGCAAAAAAAAAAACAATTGTAGACTAGAGATGTGACTGCCTATATTTGAGTAGCTGGTGTCAGGATCGCGCCGCCCGGAGGCTTACCTTTAGCTCCGGGCGGCGCGTCCTCTTCATCCGGCAGCATATCCACAATGGCGGCGCCCATAGCCGCCACGTGGATATGCGGCGCCGGATAGTGACGTCATCGCGTCACGCTTGACGCGATGACGTCACCGCGCTCGTTTTGGCGCGAATTTCAAATATTTAAAGGGGTATTGGACACCATTATGGTGCCCAATTATAGGACCATACTGATATTGTTCCTGGGTGTTGTTATTGATCCTGATATTGCCTTTCACCTTGTTTCCTGTACTTTTGTTCCTGTATTTTGCCTTGCCTGGACTTTGTTCTATTTTTGTTCCTGTAATACACCTTTTTGCTTGAACCTGCTGATTCCTGCCTGCTCTTTGCCTTGCTACGTTATTGCACCCCTAAAGGCTTCCTCCTTGGTCCACTACTTCCCCTGGGCGCCTAACGAAGGCCAACCCGTGACAGCTGGGATCTTCATCACATGGTAGACTTTTTATTCCACTAGTTCCTGGAAATTCTTAAGACTTATTTTGGCCAAAAGAAAAAAGAACAATTACAAATTATAACTGTTAGCAGCCTCTGGTCTTAGCTTCTAAAGCGTGAATAATCAGTAACAATTTCCCCCCTACTAATATGTTTTGGCATTGTTTGAAAAAAAAAAAGAATATTCTGGCCAAGAAAATGGAACATATTTTACCAATTACAAGCTCGCTCTGTATTCTACTTATTAGCAGTATGCCTACAATATAAACCATGGGGCCTATTTATAAGGAAGGTGAAACACTTTGTATGTTTTTTTTTTTTTTGCATACGCCAAAAAGCTGCTGACATAGCTCATGTATGGCCACTTTGACAGACACATAACAAAATAATTAATAACATAATTACATCAACAACTTTACAAAATGGTTTAGCCTACAACAAACATGTAGAATCAAAGAACCCCCTGAAGGAATACTTCACACAAGTGCCAACCACATTATGGGCTATCTGTTATGCCATCGACCCAACTGGAGAGGCCAGGAGAGAAAATTAAGCAAATGAAGATGGGCAACTGATTGTTACCACCTCAAAGCATATATCACAAACCAGTCTGCTACTTAGGACAGACCATAAAACCAGTTGACCCAAATATTTCCCATGATCCAGACTTCTTTTTGCCGGAACAGCACGAGCGATCCTGTCTGTAGCAAATTGTTAAAATGGTGCCAAACTGCTTCTCTTACAGGCAAAATTTTACTTTGGGTAAACCATTCAATCAACCGTGACTCAACCTCTCCATCCTGCTAAACTACTGACCTTCAAATATGTAGAACTGTGTCCCCAGTGTCTCTAGAAGCAAAAATCTGTATCATAAAGAAAATAAATCATATTTCCCAAACATTTTATTCACTTAGCCAGCACTATAGCTGATTTCTAATTCTTTTTACCAAGGTCCTTAGACATCTGTCTTCATTCAATACAATATATATATATATATATGTTTTATCCCTCTCTTGATCTGTGGCAGGGGGTTGTTTCCCTTTATTAGGCTTCTTTAAACAATCAGCCACACACTCCCAGTTAACTCGCACAGAGTAAGCTTTGTAAATACGGCCTGGCAGGAGCTGCTTGCATGAATGGTAGAACAACGATGATGTACTTTACATGTAAGGGGGGGGGATGCAATTTAGCTGGAAACCTATTGAAGTTTCAGAAAGAGGTCTGTGACCATACATTTAGATGTATATGGTATATTATATATTTACACATATAGTGAGTGAATGGAAATATATGTATATGTTTATATATGTATATATTTATAAACAGAGGTCATGATCTTGGATCTCACAAGATCTAGATCTATCCAAGATTGTGGTGCCAAAACTCATTGTATGCTGCTCCTAGGGACCTGCTTCTCCTTCATCTGGCAGTTTGAATCTGTTTTGCTGCTGAACAAGCATTGGAGGTGGGAATTCCATAAAACTCTTGCTGCTAAGGATTGTGGTCCACAGGTAACAACTGGATTGGGTTTGGTTTGACCTGGAATGTGGCTACAGTGTAGAGGCATTGGCAGGCAAAGCAAGTCAAATTTATGTCCAGTTTATACAGCCAAAAAATATAATAATAATAATTTGTTGCTCTCTGGAACTTTGGTCAACTGGTGTGTCATCAATGAAACATTATACCACTAGAAACAGCATGGAATGGTGTCTGGATGTTTCTAAAGCCGATGCTGAGGAGATCATATGCCCATCTAACAGGATGAAGGGCACAACAGGGGCCTATTAGCAATCAATATTATAAGTATATGAAACTCAAGATATTATAGTAAAAGGGACAATAATTTTATATTTTAGTAAGGAGCAACCACTCATCAGGCAGCATATATTCTTCACTGGAAAGGACCACCTGAAAGCCATGGGTCACTACACTAAACATAATGGAGGTCTGAAGAAGCTGGTGGTCAGCTTTCCAGTAAGACAGCGGTTGTTTAGGTAAGGCTAAGTAATGCTTGGGTAAATAAAATAAAGATAAATATATTTCAATTGCTAAGGACCTAACTATAGGGATATTCCAAAGGTGAGCTTAATTTAAGTAGAAATTACTGTTTCTGTTGTATAGAAGACCGTTATTTCTACTTAAATTACCTTTTGTTTTTGCTTTCTACCTTTACCTACTTTCTGGACAAGGTACGATTGTTACTTTGACTGACCTGAAATGCTCTCAGGCACAAGACAGAGGCATACATTGTATTCTGTTTGTACAAGGGAGAGCTGTATAAGAAAGGTATCCTACATGACGCCATCTGGCCACCCAGCGGGCCAGTACAGATTCTTATCCCACCTGGACAGGTATCTGAGAGTTTCATCATTAATTTGGACAAACTGAAAATGGCCCACCCCTGTTCTATTCACTAAGCCAGTCCCAGTGCAACCACAAGCTTCCAATAATCATTGTATGATCTAATGTAAGAGGGGAGGCAATTGAATTCTCAAGAAGCAGGAAGGGATCTTCAAGTCTGTTTACTGAAGGCTACATTGCTAATAATTGCTCCATTGATACAGTTTATTGATCATTTAATAAAAATGCCATGTGTATATACCAATATGGAGATGACCTAATATGCTGCCAGATCCGCAGGCAGGTCGGATCTAGTTTCTGATCTACACATGTAAAGCCAAGGCATGTACCTATTAAATGTTATGGTCTATGGTCTTTAGACAAGAATAATAATAGCGAATCAAGATTACCAGTCAGGAACAAGTAGCAAGGTTTCTCAAAGCAGACCTTCACCCAACATTTTATTTATCTTGAGAAAAATGTAACTGGTCTAGACAGCTAACAGTTTCCTAGCTGAGATTTCAGATTTCTGCCCTTATGCAAACAACAAATATCAAGAGTAGCAAGAGGTTCATAATGTAGTTTCTTTGGTCTTCCAAAACCTATATATCTCATGACTACACTCCATATGTGCTCCTCAAAAAAATGTAATTGGTCTAGACAGCCAACAGTTTCCTAGCTGAGATTTCAGATTTCTACCCTTATGCAAACAACAAATATCAAGAGTAGCAAGAGGTTCATAATGTAGTTTCTGTGGTCTTCCAAAACCTATATATCCCATGACTACACTCCATATGTGCTCCTCAAAAAAATGTAATTGGTCTAGACAGCCAACAGTTTCCTAGCTGAGATTTCAGATTTCTACCCTTATGCAAACAACAAATATCAAGAGTAGCAAGAGGTTTATAATGTAGTTTCTTTGGTCTTCCAAAACCTATACATCCCATGACTACACTGCATATGTGCTCTTCAGAAAAATGTAATTGGTCTAGACAGCCAACTTTTTCCTAACTTTTTTTTTGCCCTTATGCAATGGAAAAATATCAAGAGTAGCAAGGGTTCCATAATTACATTTCTTGGGTTATCCAGAACCTTTATTCCCCTTCATAGTTCCAACCATGACTACACTGCTTATGTGCACCTCAGGAAAAAATTTATTTAGATTAGGCAGTAGTGATGGGTGAATTTGTGGCGAAAAATTAGCAAATTTCCACCAAAATTCTCAAAACGGCAAAAAATTCTCGAAACGCATTTCAAATTTTTTTTTACTTGGCAAATTTTCGCTGCAGTTTCGGGAATGTATTTGCTGGCGGTGAAATGTGGAAATTTGCAGCAAATTTTCCCATCACTACTAGGCAGCCATCAGTTTTCTAGCCAAAATGTCTGTCCTTATGCAATGGACAAATATCAAGAGTAGCAAGAGCTCCATAATGACTTTTCTTGAGTCATCCAATACTTCTAATCCACCATAGCTGAAAAGCTGGTCACAAACTGTGTCATATTAACAGTTAGCTCAGCCCCTCCAAACCTAGTCTGCAGACTATTGTCCCATATATGTGGGGAAGGTTTGAAATTCCCATGGGCCAAAGACCTCATAGGTCAATTCATGCAGTCTTGTCCCAGCTGGTCTCCATGGGTGCCTGTTATGATGTGATTTTTGGCTTAAGGGTCAAAGGATCAGATCAGCCTTATTAGGTAACGTTTTATGAGGTCATGCATGGCATGGTGCAGTGTTTGTATTGGATCATCCGTATTTGGCCATATTGGATGAGCTTGAGAAGATAGTAGTGAAAAATGGAATATATATTTATATATATAGAAAACCTGAATATCCTAAGGCATTGCATATTAGTAGACATGGTCAATATCCTTTAGTTAAAGCTGGTAAATAGCAGAGGGACGTTTAGCATGAAGGCAGCAAGGAAAGAATGAAATCCAGGTGGAACTGATTATCTGTGGGTACAAGTTTAGAAAAACATTTCCTCATATGGGCTGTCTGCACATTAGATCTATGGAGATTTTCCAAACAAATCAAGATCTGCTGATTGTGCAGAGTTAAATAAATTCACCTTGTGTCTCAGTCTTCAATATTATATACATGAATACAAGGAAAAGCTAAATATCTAGATTTTCAATAGTCCCACAAGCATTTCTATTATTACTGCACCCGTCCTCATTGTTGCATATAAAGTACTACTGTATTTCATGCAGTGCTTAAACGAGTGAATCTGTCCTTTATAACTCTCAGTCTTCTCAATTTATTATTGTGTGCTTGTCTGCCTCTGATACAACTGGATTTTATACATCCTGACTGTAAAATAAATCTTTTACTGTGTCTGCTCATCTCACACTGATTGCCTTCATGTGCAGG
Organism: Xenopus borealis; assembly: GCA_024363595.1. Taxonomy (NCBI): domain Eukaryota; kingdom Metazoa; phylum Chordata; class Amphibia; order Anura; family Pipidae; genus Xenopus; species Xenopus borealis. Next base: position 3,852,356 of record CM044447.1, on the reverse strand, counting down.
TGCGCTGCTGACAGATATACTGAGCTGCTGGCACGGCTCTGCCTTCGAGGAACACGATTTATTTTGGTAGCGTTTCGTGCATTGGCAGAGAACGCTTTACTTTCTTAAAATGATCCTATTATGCTTGATTTAGGTTTATGTTAAAGGAGAAGTAGCACAAGAAAATTTAATTCTGTACGAAACAGTACATGGGCATGATTTTGGTATTTCATTGTTAATTTCAAACTATCAAACAATTTTGCTATAACTTTTATCAGCGATACTAGAGATAGATAGAGATAAATAGCTAGATGGATATATAGATGATAGATACTGATAGAACTGATAGACTGATAAAAGCTGCAAACTCGGCCCCTCCAGATTGAGACCACAGTTTATTGATCCATGTATGGTGACTGCCAATGGGCTTTCAAACCGTATTCCTTCCCTCCACCTAAATGATGTAATAGTTGGCCTGGGCCAAATAATTAGAATAGTCTGATTTGGGCCACCATGGGTAGTCAAATCAGGCAAAGATTCGCTAATTTGACTCTACCAAATGAGTGACCATTACATGATCAGATTTGGTCGGACAGTTTATCCAATTCCAATTAAACTGATCATCTGGGCATGTATGACCAGTCATAGTGCCCCCCCTCCCCCCAATCTATAGTCATACTATCCTGGTGGATGGAAGCTTATGGATCCTGACAAAAATTTTCAATTGGACACAAGAAAATAAGCGAAGAAGAGGTGCATATCCATGGATCCTTCTCACTTTTTGCTGTTTCGATTGTTGAGGCATATGGAACAATGGAAAGGAGTCCATGCGCTTGTATAACCCATTATAGGACAACAGGACTGATTCCATGTGGATCAAGCTAATCAACGTAACTGTCTAGATATCTCATATCCATCATCTCTCTACCCTATGTCTACTTTCTGTCATTGTTTTGTTCCCTACTGATGTCTCTCGCAAACTGTTGCTTTCTCTCTGCCCCAATCACTTCTTCATTGTTTCTGTCATAGTTTTTTCTATTCCCCTTCTTTAAATAGAATTGGTGCTAAGAACCTTTAATGACTGTTTACCCATCTCCCTGTGCCTCCTACTCATGGTGTAAAAATGCAATGAAGTCACTTAGAACTCAAAATATCAAGAGCCAAAAACCTCCTCCAACTCACACTTGTGTCATCAGTCAACCATGAGCATGAGCCATATCTCTCCATTTCATAATTCATTTTTTATATAGTCATGTTTATCTTCCCCTTTATAATCTTTTTTTTAGCTTTCATCATAACTATGAAGAATATATCAGTAAGAAATAAAAATAAGAGGTCATGTTTCTGTATCTATTCTGAATAATGACAAACTTTTTCTCATTAACACACAACAAAAAAAACAGAGAATGTTACCTTTTAACCAAATACTTTTGCAAAGAAATCTGCTTCTAATCTGTAGGCCACATAAAGCCAGACAGCTGGATTTTTAACTGGTCATTTAATTGCATTAACCAGGACATGTTTATTTTGGATTTCCAAGCTTTCAGGAAACCACATCAAACATGTTTAACATTCAGATGTGAAGTCCTCGAAATCAACACAGAGGAGCCAGCAAAGAAGCTCAGTATTCTCTTAGTGGTAGGTAGATGGTTTAAGAGGAGATTGCAAAATATGGCAAATATGTAGATAGATAAGTTGATTGCTCGACTAAATTCTCCTGGATTGAACTCTTTTATAGCTAAATTTTAACTGCAAACCTAGAGGCGGTTGTGCAACTGTCCAAAACATTGCAAATGCCTGGGGAAATCAGGATATAATCAGATCCACTATTTACTGGGAATGTTACAAAATCCTTGATTTCCATAGCACAAAGCAGCTTTAAGTTGGTTCTGGGTACATACTTGGAATAACACACTCTTTTGGAAGCCTGCAATAAAAGGCACCACGATTGCCCAGGAATAATCAGAAGCAACTAATCAGAAGTTTGTTTTAGAACAGATGACCAGTGAGTTCTACATGCATGCTCTGGGTCACTAGTCCAGTAGCACACTTTGCACACTTGTATATACCATAGCTCTATATTATTATTAGTACTATTACATTTAGTACTAGTGTTAGGGGGTCCTCAACGTCAGATTCTTTGGTGGGCCCTAGCAGGTCCATAGAAAGTCCAACACCTTTTATGGGAGCACAGGGGTATGTATATGGACTATTTTTAGCAAATTGAATTGTTAACTAAATGTACCAGATGTTCATAATGTGTTAGTTTTACACTTTTAACTGGGGAGGTCACAAATGTGAGCACAACAGGGCAGTTGATATGAAATGTGCAGAGCAACAAATAAGAGGCACGTGGGAGCAGAAGTGAAGAGTGGGACAATGTGTGGGACAAGTCAAACTCATCCTGAGGAAGTATCTCACCATTCAACATACTCCTAAAAAATCTGATCCTTCTCCTTTTTGGTCTCTTACTTTAACACGAGAGTCCATGAAATCATTCCAACACAATCTAATCCTGGTGGAGCACCAGTCTTCGTCTAGCTGAGATATTCCCCTAATTACCTTGCCATTTTCCCCTTACAAAGCAAATATAAGCTTTTTTGACAGTTGCCTCATACAGTCTGCAGGGAAGGGGATTATATTTAAAAAAAAAACATGTCAGATGCCATATAAACAAGAGTGATTGGCAGGCGTTTAGAATAAGCCCAGTCTTGCTGCTTGACTTTTTAACGTTTTTTTTTTGTCAAATCTAAACATAGCACAAAATGTTTTTTAAAACAACGTACAGGGTCTATATTTATCCAGTTCCCTTCTTGCATTTCTGTTTTTCTAGTATTAAAGTGACGTTAAAGCTATTTTTGACTGCGAAGCTCAGTTTGCATTTGTGTATTCAGGGGTGCAATTTTTTGGGGTAGCCTGAACTAAAAGTCAATATCGATGTTAAATAAACACTGCACTACCACAGACGCATGGCACATGGATACTTAAAGGGTCATTATAAACAGATTCATTTAGTATGAAAACCTCAGCAAATATATGCATTGGGCTTTACCATACTACTGGATTTATCCCTATGGCTATGCATGAACACCTTCATCTGAGACAGTTGCGTAAGGATTTCTTCCATATAGTTGAGTATAGCCCCAGTAAATCTTTTAGTATATTCATTTCTAGGAGAAAGCTCCACCACTGTACCATTCTTACTGAAACATAACATTTTTCCAGGCTTTAAAAAATTAAAACCAGTTCTTAAATCCAATCTCAAGGTATGTCCGCTTGAATAGTACCTAAACTTGATGTTCTGGAGCCCTAGCCAAGCCTACAACCCCATCACCTTCAAACCCCTACCACCTTCCTCTCCCCTTTGTGTGTTTAGCTGTTTTAATTTTGAACATCAATGTGCTCCATCTACTGCAGTTGGATTGATGACCATATGTCACATTATTGTGTTAGAAACGTGTATACAGCACCCATCATGGTCATTTTTTGGTTCATCAGAGTAGTTTAATGCTATGAGCTATTAAGGGTCCAAGAACCCTCCTATCCAGACTGACTGTTAAACTATTTCAGGATAGGGGGTAGGAGCCAGATATTGTATTCCTTCTCCCATCATTTTTATCTGTGTCACATTCCAACTAGTTTTGGGTTGCAGATGGTCTCCAAGTGTCCAGTGGTTGTAAATCTTTCATAGGTCACTACACATTGTAGGAGTCTTGACCCTTTCTTTCTGAGGTCTAGGATTCCAAATGAATTAAGGTGAACAGATGATCTGACACATCAGGATACTATAAAATTGCCATTTTTGCAGGGCTCTAGGGAGTGCTCAATGATCTGTCACCTTAACATAAATCAATAGCAATAGTCAACATTCAAGGCCAACGTTTGGGATGTTCTTGGCAAAACTGACTATACCATCAATGTGTGACCCCACTAAAAACAATGATATAACTGTACTACTATACTGTATCAAATAATATAAAAATGAATGCAGTGAAAATGTTGTTTGCAGAACCAGATGAGGCACCTAAAAACAAGTATGAGAGAGGGACATTTGTATAAACTTGCAAAAGGCTAATGGAGGAATGGAAGACCTAATGGATGAGATATTTTTAGGCTCCTTAATAAATGCACAACACCCTCAGACTTCAAAATAACAATATGAGGATGGAATATCACCGTACAACTTAGCCATGAAATATATGCTCTGTAGGATTGTTATATATGTAATGATATATACACATGGACATACACCACCACACAGCATATCTTCTTAATTAGAACCTTGTTTAATTGAATAAATGTTATCAATGTTAGACTTTTCAGATACATTTCCTTGCGGTATTTTTGTAAAATTCCTATTAAAGCACTGTAGAAACATGATACCTCATTCATAGCTCATGTTGACTGGCCACATATGGTCTTCACAGTAGCCTGTAACCACTGACAAATGCAAATGGTTTACATATGCTTGCCCTTGGGAAACAGAAAACCAATCTGCAGCCCTTCCAAACTCACAGAAAAATATTGGGTGGAGATCCCTTTAACAATCTTGATCATATCCTTGTAGCATGACAATTTATTAGTATTATTATCTGGTTTTCTGCTTAATGTGTGAAGAATAGACAAAGTCCGTTTTCCTACCCGACCCTTTATATGGAACAGAGATGCCTCACATCCTGAACAAACCCATGGATCTCATTGTAAGTCGAAGCCTGGAATTTTCCACTTACTACTCCATGTTCTTTATGGCACACTGTGCGGCTTCCGGTGGGAATGTTTTCCTAAGAGAGGACCTCATACATCAATACACCTCTTCCACAAAGTACAAAATAGCCATTCTTTATAGAGCACCATTGTGCAGAGGTAGCACACATTCTCGAAGCAGGACCTCAGTGACGGCAATGCCCACCTCACATTTCCACATTTCTCTTGCATTCCTTTCCTTTATATACATTACTTCTCCTAATTCATACACTGATGCTTTGTACTTTATTTCCGCTCATTTCCTTTAATGAGCACACAGGTTAAAGGCATGGAAATAAATAGATCATATCACCCACTAGCACTGAATCAGCCTAAACGAAGTGGTAGGGGATCATCTTGTCTGGGAGTTGAAGGAAGAATTCAGAACTATTGGTGGGGAACTATTCCATTAAGTAAAATTTAAGAATGTCGTAGACTGGGGGATTCTGAAGAGCTTTACAGATGACCATTGTCTTGTCATTTTGTAGGTGTGTTTATGGCCTTTGTCTTTTCATTTTGTAGATGTGTTTGATGTTTTACTATATTATTCTGTTGTGTCACGAGCCTGGCATTTAAGCTTCTAGGGGGTCCACTTATTATTAGCTTTAAATGAGAGTTGTCCTGATCATGGAGTAGTAGGGTACACCCTCAGCTCCACCACCAGGTTTCGCAACTGTCCAACAGCAGTCATGGGGGTACTTTTTTTTCAAAATGTTTTATTATTATTTATTTATTATTTAAGGGCCATCTCCTTAAAGCTACCAGTCACAGGCCTATATAGAAATTCTGGCCTGTTAATGCCATTTTGACCTACTGTTACTATCTTGGCCAAATTAAACCATCATTCCTATGTACAGCTACTTTTCCCCCTATGCCCAGCCAATCCTGAAGGCTCTGCTTGAGGTCACTGTCCCAACAACCCTTGTAGGCTCTTATTCCACCACTGCTGGTCTAACTTGGATGCTAACAACCCGATAGCTGCTGAATTCCAAACTGGGGAGCTGCTTATGAGAAACAAACAGAAAGAAAATTAAAAAAACACACACAATTTAAAAAAATGAAGACCAATTTCAAAGGCAGACTGCAAACAAGAACCTTTGTGGGCATTAAACAGAAGCTGCACTGTGCTTAGAAGCAGGAAGTATGTAAATTATGCATAATTGTACGTAATTATGCAAAATTAAATAATGCAGCCAGAGATGAGCAGATCAATGGGCACCGCAGACACTGTATATGATGAAACTGATCCGTCTGCTGCAAGATGATAAATATCAGGCCAGTGAATCTATACGCACAGTAGCTACAGACATCTTTAAAGGTAACTATGTACAGAGGTCTGTTAAGTTCAGCCTAATAAGAGTGACCATATTGTAGAGTCAGGAGGAAGGCGTGCAAAGGAACAAGTGTGAGATTTGGTGTGTTTATAACATGAATTTCCACAAGATTTCCCCCGATACTACACTGGTTATTCCTTCATGTGCTTTTTGGATTGCAGGAAAAGTACCTGAATAGATCTGAAAATGAAAGAGAAATGCCAGAGGAATTGGCACATCATGTTGTATATCCACTTTTTTCTCAGTGTTTGGAATTACATTGAACAGTAAAACATCTTTTACAGTAGATAAACTGAAAGGTCAATGAGCTGAGAAAGTCTCGGAGCCAAAGAACTCACTCTAATAACTGATTTTGTCCAGCAGGAAGGCTGGAAGTTCATGCTCTCAAAAATATAATAAACAGAAGGTGTGGGATCATGACAAGCCTGGAATGTATGGGTTCAGCGAAGTTAAGGAATTACAGGCTAAAACTGGAAAGCCAAGGAGTGAGTAAAGGGCAAGTTAAAGCATTTAGATGGTAGGTCTAGGATGCTTAGTATTAAGAATAATGATTCAATACTTTTTGGCTGTTGCATATGCCTGGAGGCCACATGAAGCACAAATCCAATGAAGAATCAGCCCACTGACATCGGTACCACTGATAGCAAGATCTTTCCCATGTCCTAACACTTTCACCTTCAGCAACCAAAGATGGTTTGTTTAGAGACAATACAATCTGTTGAGAAGGGGGAAACATAGTGGAAGGCAGAAATGGATAAACAGGTGAAAAATGGGCAATTGAATTTATGGGAAAATGTTTTCATCAATGGTATTTGCACCTCCATATCGGCAGCCATGGACCTTCAGGGGCATTTATGACTATTAGTCCAGTTTGGGTCACACAAATTCCCCCACAGTTAGTTATGTAAAAAAATCCATAAATGAATGGTACTTCTGTCATATACTTGACAGTATTTGGTCCTTCACGCCTCCATTTCCCATAAAATCTATTGTGACTATTGATGCAGGTCAGTCCGGGAGCTACCACCATCTTTGAACTAGCTGGTAGCCAGTGGCATAACTACATATCAGAAGATCACAAGAAGGGTCCAAGGTATTAGAAGGACCCAGAAGAACCAACATCACCTTGCACCCTCCTTCCTACCTGCACCGATTCCATCTGATCTAATCACTCATGGGAGGGAAGAGGTTGTGGCAAAACCCTACGTGCCAAAATTAATAGGGAGCACACACACTCACACAGAGAATGATGGAAATGATCCCAACCACAGTTTTCTCACTAGTAAGTAAGTGATCCCTATTATATTTGCACCCAAAGTCCAGCTACCCTAAGCAGCTAATGAAGAACTTTACGTTGCCCATGTTCTTAATTATACAAATTGATTCTCCCATTTACAGGTTTTATTGCATTCCCCCAAAAGAACTGAAATCACTACTTCTTTGGACATTCCAGGGCAATGTCTAACTGGAAAAAAAAAAAATTGGTTCGCACGTATTCGCTGGCCTTGGGGGGGGGGGGGCTGCCATCTAGCTGTGTGCAACACGATAAACCTTCACACTGCCCTCTCTGTGAGTAGACTGGGAGGATTGTCTCTGAAACCTGAACTGACTTGAAGTGAAATTCAGAGGCTGAAATTAACCCAAATGAGAACTTGGACAGGGGCAGCATTACTGGATGTGTATTGTGTGGGTGGCTCTTTTTTTGTTTGTTTCTCAAGCAATCCTAATGGTTTCATGGAGGAGAGGGGGCACTCCAGCTGTCTCACATTTAAACAACACCTAACTCAGCATACAAGTTTGGCTTTATAGGAATCATCGATGGGGCTGAACATTAGGCTAAGGTAGTATAGAACACCCATATACATCCACTTATTTGGTAGCTAGCAAAATAAATAATAGGACAGAGGATTACGTGAATGCACCTACTTTAAATGGATAAATATAGACCAGCCCTCCAGCTTATGCAGCAGCTCCATATGAATTTAACGGGATTCTTAATGTAATGTGTGGCCTGCTGTAACTCTCTTGCATTGGACTGTAAAATATCTGGTGCCGGTAACCGGACCTATAGAAGATATCAAATGTGGACCATGTATTGAACACTGCTGCCTATATTTGAAAAAAAAATGTTTTAACACAACTTATCCATTTTACTGTCCAATCGTAAGGTCAGTCTAGAAGCAAGGTGTTTACAATGTAGAAAGTGAAAGCCTTCAAAGCAGGATGAGGAAGCCATGAAAGCAGGAAGAGAATGCAATCAAAGCAGGAAGAGGAAGCCATCAAAGCAGGAAGAGGAAGCCTTCAAAACTGAAATCCATCAAAGCAGGAAGAGGAAGCCATCAAAGCAGGAAGTGGAAGCCTTCAAAACAGAAATCCATCAAAGCAGGAAGAGGACGCCATCAAAGCAGGAAGTGGAAGCCTTCAAAAAAGAAACCCATCAAAGCAGGAAGAGGAAGCCTTCAAAACTAGACATAGAAGCCAAGTGGACATTTTTAAAGCAGGAATAGGATGCCTTTAAATCAGAAAGTATATTTTAAAAATGTATAGTGATACAATATTTTTTTAATGTGGTGCACCCAAGGCCTAGGCTGGGGCCCTTGCTAGTGACTCTCCCCCTACACACACATACACCTCCTTAGACAGTCACCTAGGAATTGGGTCAGAAATTTAAAGAGCCATCAGAGTCTCCTGACATAATAATGGAGATTGTTTAGAATAGTCCCATAAAGATGGTAAAAGTTTAGAATGTCTACTGGATTAAGATCGGGGCTGGACACTGAGCTTCTCCAGTGTAAGTTTGGCCTTGTGTTTGGGGCCTCTGAGAGATGAACGACTGCCTTCAGAAGAAACAGGTTTTCTGGAAGACCACCTTGCTAAAAAACGACATGATGATGAAATCTACTGAAGGTCATGAAAAAATAAGCAGAGAAAGGTTTAATAAGTTTTCCACTGAATAAATGGGGAAGGAAAAATAAACTGCATGACATCTCCAGTCAAGCTCAGAAGGGTTGATGGACAACATGGCCACCTTAGTCTAACAAATCCTGAAAAGCAGATGTATGTGATGCCTCTAGGTGCAACTACTGTAAGATTGGATTTATATATTTACTATAACATTCTCTATAGATATGCTCATCTTACCATTATGTCAAGGTCCCAATGCCAATAAGCACCCACTATATGATTGGTTGGACTGAATCTTTACCCCAACATTTATATATCATGGACATTGGCTGGGTCAGGTTGGGTAGGATTGAAAAGGCTGGTCAACAGAGGGCTTCCCAGTCTGCTCTACTGTATAGGATATGAATGTGTTTGATGAATCAACACTAGTGATGGGCGAATGTATTCACCCACCATGGATTCACTGTGAACTTCTGCATTTTTTTTTTTTTGTGAAATTGCGGCAAAAATTCACTGGCGACATAAATGTTGCGCATGTCAAAACTGTTGTGCGTCAAAATAATTGTGACGCCCACTGACTTTCGCAAATTTTTCTACAGATTCGCCCATCACCATTTACCAGATACAAGCAAAAAATAAAAAATGTGGGTGCCCTATTTCCTTTCATAATGAGGAAATTTGTTTTCAGCCACCTGCTGTAAGGCCAATGAAAACTCAGATTTAAAAGGTTGCCATGGGTTACTGCACAGGTGCAAATTTGCCCAGTGAAGATAAATCAGCTGGAGAGATTCTGGATACACTAGAAGGGAGCAGCTGGTTTAATAACAAAGGTAACTGAGCCGGTCCCACGCAGATTTTAAGGAGGGACGATCTAAAAATAATCGGAAAGGGGGTTGATAACCCAGTGGGTAGTGAAAGCGAAGGCTCCGATCAATTTCTTTTCCTCCTTGAGAATCATAATCCACATTAAATGGGAAAAAAACTTTTAAATGAATGATTGAGTTATTTAGCTTCTTATTCAGCAGCTCTCCAGTTTGCACTTTCAGCCATCTGGTTGCTAGGCTCCAAATTCCCCTAGCAACCATGCATTGATGTGACTAAGAGGCTGGAATATGAATAGGAGAGGCCTGAATAGAAAGATGAGGAATTAAAAGTTAAAAATTAAAAGTTAAAAATTAAAAGTAGCAATAACAATACATTTGTAGCCTTAGGGCTCTTACTCGCCAGCGGTTAATGCGCTTCCCTGTGTTCTGTTTTGTAGCGCTCAGCCGCAGGGGAGCGCAGGAATAGACGAAAGAAATTCTTTTCAATGGGGCTGTACTCACACAAGCGCATGCAGGCGGCGAACGCGAGAAAAATGCAGCATGTTGTGTCTCAACCTGTGTTCGGCGCCTACATGCGCTTGTGTGAGTACAGCCCCATTGAAAAGAATCGCTTGCGTCTATTCCTGCGCTCCCCTGCGGCTGAACACTACAAAATGGGCCGCAGGGGAGCGCAGCTTTAACCGCTCGTGAGTAGTGATGGGCGAATCTGTCAAGTTTCACTTCGCCGAAAAATTCACGAATTTCCAGCAAAATTCGCAAATTGGCGAGAAATTCGCGAAACGAGTCGCGTCATTGCGTCATTTTGACACGGGCCGCGTAATTTTCGGCATTTCTCGTTTTGTTTTTGACACCAGCGAATATTCGTCAGGCGAATTTATTAGCCGGCGGTGAATCATGGGAATTCGCCGCAAATTTGCGCCTGGCGAATACATTCACCCATCACTACTCGTGAGTAAGATCCCTTACAGAGGTTTTTTTTTAGATGGGGTCAGTGACCCCTACTGGAAAGCTGGAAAGAGTCGAATGAAGAAGGCAAATACAGGTATGGGATCCGTTATCCGGAAACCCCTTTTCCTGAAAGTTCTGAATCATGGAGAGGCCGTTACCTATAGAATTCATGTCCTTTTTCTGTGTAATAATAAAACAGTCGCTTGTACTTGATCCCAACTAAGATATAATTAATCCTTATTGGAAGCAAAACCAGCCTATTGGCTTTATTTCATGTTTATATGATTTTCTAGTAGACTTAAGGGATGAAGATCCAAATTACGGAAAGATCTGTTATCCAGGAAAACCACAGATCCCAAGAATTCTCTATAACAGGTCCCATAAATGTAATTAAAAAAGAGAAAATAGCAGAGAAGCAGAATAAATAATTAGGAGGCAGGTTCACAGATTATTATTGATTGAGATTATTTAAGGAAAGTCAGGGCTTATTTGGACATTTTCTCTGGCATCTCTTTTGGGAAACAGCAAATTCCAGCAGTTTTCCACTCGTGAGCGTTCGCTTCTGTTTCCAGCTAAATGCCTGTCTGGTACTAATTGTGCTCTTTGCATTCGGCCGACAGAAATTCCTCAATACGTCTCCCGATGTGTCCGAAAGGAACGGGCCAGGAATGTTATCCGGGAAGCAAACAGGGATATGTTAAAAAAAGTTGCAGTTGGTCTTTGATTTTTTTTTTTAGTATTTTTATGTTCTGCAACGGTCTAGTTAGTATTGATGGGCGAATTTATTCGCCTAGCTCAAATTTGCTGCACATTCCTGCGATTCGCCACCGGCGAATAAATTCAGGAAATGGCTGTGAAAATTCGCCATCAATTTTCGATAATTTTTCACGAATTTATAGTGAAAACGTTTGAAATTCACGAATTTTGTGAAATAGTTAAAAATTCACAAATTTATAGTGAAATTGCTTGGAATTCATGAATTTATAGTGAAGTAGTTCAAATATCACGTATTTTTCATGAAAATGGGTAAATTTCATGAATTCTCCGATTTTTTTGGCAATTTTTGCGAATTTCTCGGGAAATTCATGAAAAATTTGGCGAAGCAAAACGCCCCACATTCGCCCATCACTACTAGTTAGGCATTTGAACAAGCACTGTCAGAAAAATGTAATTGATGAGTCTGCTACATTGATTCAGAAGTCAGAACCAGCAGTGCACAAAGGGACTAACAGATACTGTTTTCAATTAAAAAAAAAAAAAAATCGCCGAGCGTTGATAATGAATGTATATTGCAAAGCTGATAAGACTGATATTTTCTTTTATTATCACTCAGGCACCAATAGAAGCCAATTCCAAAACATGTTCTGCAGCAGCCAATGGCAGAGCTTCAATCTGATCAACTCCATCACTACGGATTTGATGGTTTATAGTTGCACCCCCTAATATTATAAAGGCTCTGAGGCAGTTATTTTGCAGGAGGGGCCACTCCCTGGAGGGGGGGGCAGTCAATAAAATGGTTTAAAGGGGAACTGCCGTGCCAATAAACATGCCTCCCAACTGGCTTTGTGGTGTCATGAAAAAATATTTTTACAGGTTTGGTACCTGTTATCCAGAATGCTGGAGTGTGTGTGTTGTCTGCACTGCTGGTTGTGACTGCTGAAACAAAATAACAGAAGCCGGACATTGAGGAGACGTTGGACTACTGTTTGGACGGGACAGACAGACACTGCTTACAGTGGCAATGCCATTAAATTATTATTAAATTATACATTATTATCATTAGGCTAAAACAGAATTTTGGCAGAATTGTGACATTTATTAGAATATTAGTTTTATTGAGTGAAACTAAGCAAATTCCTGGATCCATTTAAAGGGAGAGGTTCTGCACCCTAGAGAAGAAGCTCCTGGGGGGGAGTGACGCACCTCTCTTGGCAAACTCTGGGGGGAATGGGGTGATGATCCCAAAACTAATGAGTGTGATGCTTCAGCCACACCAAAGCAGTTCCAATTTCAGCATGGGAGGGGCAAGCATTTACCTCCCAGAATTAAAAACCTGCCCGGCCCCACTGTATTCTTCAATCCAATGCTGGGGGAGAGGGGGGACAGGACTCTAACACAAAGCTCTTCTCTCTCCTGAAAGCTCATCTGCTGCTCCAGGACAAGGGATAACAGCGTGCCTGCTTGTGTATAAGGGGCAGAACTGGACAGAGGTACCTTTAAATTCCTATATTAGCATTTTTGGGTGTAATTTGGGGCTCCTGTTTTTGACAATGAGGGTTAATCCAATTAATGAGGTATATGGAAGGTGATGCAGGTAGCTTAGACTAAACTCTCCCGGGACTGGGGGGAAAGGAACATGGAGCAACGGGACCCCTCATTCTGCACCCATTTCAATTAGAGTCTATCACAGTCACCTGAGCGACCCACACACCCAGGTGAGAGACGTCTGACAGGTTCCTCCGAATTCTGTTGTGACTTCTATCAAGCTGGTGAGACCCTGCACTGTCAGGCGCCGACTCCCCAGCACAAATAGCAAGCCTGTATCCAACGTGAGACTTTTAGCATCCCAGTGAGTATCCGCCGCACGCCTAGGTGGCACTTTTGTAGACACTTGAGTCTAGATAGAATTTGCTATTTTTGCTTTTAACTCATGATTATATAGCAAAGCCTATTCTTAATGTTAGAAGCAAGTTTACCTGAGCAGAAGAGCTGACACTCTAAATATATCTCCGTTTGCATTGTACTCAAGAGCTCACGATTATTTGGGCAGATATTGTGGGACATTCTTGTGGGTTCCCTGGCATGACAATGGCCTTTTTGTTGAGTGTAAATGTACAGGACAGTGGAATGAATGTAGAACTGGTGGCCCTCCAGCTGGAGGCTGTCGGGGGGGATTCTGGGAGTTGGATGAATCATACCAGTATAATTTCAATGCTTACACTCACCTCTTGCCTTGCTAATATGAGAGTTTATGTTATTATGCGTCAATATGTTGAGGATCATAAATAACTGTATGAATGTATGTATGGAGCACAGCCAGGCATGGGATGAGAAGGGAAATATACTGTATTCATGTGCCCGTTTCATGGGAGATTAATCATTTGCTTCTTCAGAACTGGGAGCTGCCATGTTGCTTTCCATCATAGAGGTATTGCCAATAGAAAGCAGCATGTTTTTCATGACCACTAGGGGTGCTGTTGCCTTTGCCTTGTTTTGAGAATGCTTCCGTTGATCAACTAGTATGGCAGCTCTCTGTCATCTGATTAAATGTCTTATTGATCAAGGGGGACTCCCCACGGTTGTCTTTCTCTTATTGTTTAGTTTCTATGTTAGGGCAAATATATTTCTCCTTTAAAGTGATCCTGACAGTGTTTTTTGCAGATATCCTGGGGATTTCACTGTTTGCATTCTAATCACTAGATTTTAAGGGCTGCAGAAGCCCCAAAAAATGAGTGCTAAGTGCCCCCCACAGATTACTAGGGGAAAGCAGTGGCATGTTGGCTGTGGTAGTTGGACTGCACCTGCACAGTGGTAGTCACAGTTCCCAGGGAACCATTAGCCCACACCTACATGGAATATTCTGCTTTGCTCAGCCAGGAGCCTAAAGCCTCCTGAGATATGGTCACCTACCCAGGCAGTAGACATACCTTATGGAGTAGCTGTGCTGAGTTGGAGCAAAGGGTTTTTCATGTTCATGCCCAAAAGGCTGTTAAGGGGGTGCTGGGAGAGAAGTTTCTAGATGATCCGGTGCCCTGTACTTGCCCATACCTGCTTCTGACAGTGGACAAGTTGCAACCTGAACCCCAGGCCAGTAATGATTTCCTTGTGCTCTCGAGGGATTAGGCATTGCGTTACATTTGTGTGCACAGATTTCTGGCTCTGGTTGGTTACTGGGCTCACACAGGAGCTGTTTGTTCATTTGACTCTGATGAATAAGAAAGCAAACAATCTTTACGAGGGGAACAATCAAACAGAGGACCCTGGAATACCCCCCGGCGTGAAACATACACAACTGAATGCACAGCTCTTTCACAGACATTTGACTAGCAGGTTGTGCTGTAGGTTGGCCCCCCACACACACATTTATGGAGTTGGATTCATTCCAGACACAACAGTGCAGTTGTCTCAGCCCCCCCCCCCCCAAATAACATGCATTTGGTGGAATAAACAAAACTAATTGGCCAAAATGAAAAATTGCCTCCATAAGTAAAGTCAACTTTTTTAGTACAAGGTCCAGCCTTTGGCCAGGGCTTCCCTTGAAGGTCCCTCTTAGCTCCTGAAATAGGTTCAGATATTTTAAAAGGCGATTCGCATTCTCAAGTAGGAGGTCTGTTCCTGGTGAGACCATTTGTGCTCCTGGGCCAATGTGTGAAACAGTGGGCAGTAGAGAACTAACCTTGGCTTCTGGTAAAAGACCAAAGAGTCTTTTTGTGAGTTTACAAAGAATGTTATGGGACTCCCTCCAAGAAAACTGAGATGTAAAAAGATACAGCTGTTCTTGTAGGTTAGATGAGAAGCTGAGTTTTCTGTGTGGGTGGTAAATGTTTATGTTCTGATTGACCTCACATGACCTGGTCCCTCTATAATGGTGACAGAGAACAATTCAGCTGGTAATTGACTGTATTAAGGCCAAAAAAAGTGCTGAGCAGAAACCAGAGAACCTGCTGAGAATGTTGGGGGCCTTTAATGAACAAGACTGGAATTTTTTTCCAGTTGAGGAGCCCATAGCAACCAGAAAACTGCTATCTTTATTCTAACAATAGACAATTACTGAATGGTGTAAATGGGCAATCATTGTGGAGGGAATGTTCAACTATTTTAGTAAACGTGTCCAGTTGATGTCATCCCCCTTTCTCCATGTGCCTTATGGGTCTCTCCTCTCCTCCTAGGGACCAGTTCACTCTCCATTTGGCCATTATAGAGCATGTAGCTAATGAGCCAAAAAACCATCCTTGAAAGGGTCTATAGATCCAATGAACAGTGGATGGTAAGTCATAACCATAATATGCGATAACTAATTAAGAACCCATAGGAGGTTATGTACCTGCTCAGTACTTACAATCCTGCTCCAGAGAATACTGTTTCATCTCAAGGGCTAACATCATTGGCTTTCTCTTTCCTTGCTCCACCCCTTGACCCCTGCATATGCAGTACACATCCGGATGACATAGACTCATCTGCCTCTTGCCCCCTCCCAAACTTTATAAAACATGACTTGGCCCATTACATGAACCAACCACCCCACTCCCCTGATGTTCAACATCATTATGACAAAGCAACATAGCAACGTCAATTACTGGCAGAAATTGCAGTGATTGGCATCTTCTGGAAATGTCTTGGCCAAGAAGGTGATCAAGGCTGTCATGATTTATCTAAGTAACTTTGATTAGAAGCATGCAGCTCTGGAAGAAAATGGGGGTTCAGTATATAATTAAGCCTTTCCTTGTCCAACTATTTATGGAAACTATGGTGATGAAAGCCCATCTGGTAGAAGAAAAGTTAGAGCTCAGCATTTCTCAGCATTGGCTGTAGGTACTGTCCCTTCCTTTAGATGTTCTATTTTGTGTTTGCATTTCAGTAGGGTTTGTGCTGGTCCCAAGCCCCATAAACAAGACCATTCCATGACCAAATAAAGGCACAAGGCAGCAGATCTCTACTCCTGGGTCTCCCTCTTCTACCTTCAAAGTCATATTTTATAAATACCGGCATAAAATAGTTTACAGGTCCAGAGCTTTGCAGAAGAAACAATGCCTGCTATTTTGCTGTGAATGAATGTAAAACCTCTGACCTAGAATATTAGTTTAGTAAAGCCGAAAGTTGATCGAATTTTGTTTGTTCAGGTGTTTCTTAAAGTGTAATAGGATTTACAGAACAGTCCGGTTTTATTGGATGTTTTAAAAATAGCCAGGCGAGCTGGTGTGGGTAGAAAGGGTGATTGTTCGATAACGCTGGAATGTCGGGGCTGGAGATCTATTTTACTCCCAGGGAAGATGCATTGAATGCAGGTATTCAAGACATGTCTGTGTCTCTGCAATCCAGTGACAGAGGACCCTCTGTTAAAGGTCTTACTGGACTTTTTTCCCTTCTTTTTAAGATTCCAAAGCTTGTGCTTCACCATAGATAAATATTTCCTTCTGCTTAATGATAAATTATTTTGCACACAAAATCCATACAAATTTTATTATCTTTGGTCTGTGGCTTAAATAATTTGCCCATGAATGTGATTAATAATCCAGTAAAAAATTATTCAACAATGACTTCAATGGCTCAGATATGGACCACTGGTCTTTTTTAAAAAATAGAGACCAGTATTTTACTGTTCAGCGAGAAAAGCACAATCATTATGATAAGGGGATGACTTGTTTTATATTGGTCCAACTGGTTGAATCGTCAGACGTCTGCAGGAGAGCTAGAAGACCAGGTGCCAAGTCAACTTTATTGGATTGAAAATGGATACCAACCCAATCATTGACTCAATGATTGACTCTAGATTTTGTTTCAGACCCTTAACTTAATATCTCTTTCACACTAAAAAAATGATGGAACCCATTTTTATCCCCTCAGAATACATCATGCCATTCTTGCTTGGATTTCATTTGTCCTCCTAAGGTAGAGAAACCCTACATTTGCTGAAAGTGAAACCCCCACTTCTGAACTCCTACCAGATCACTTGGAGATTGATATAAACAGAGGGCTGTAGTGAGTTGAATTAAGGAAATGAACAGAAGAAAAGGCATAAAGAGTGCACTCATTCAATATACATAGGCATAATGACTTTTAAGACCAACGTGGTCTGTGACAATTATTTTTAAAACAAATATGGAGGTAGACTAGGGAGCTATATTTTTTGAAGCTACACAGGGAGCTATTCATTGGGCTTTTTCTTCCTCTCAATCAACAGAATGAATAGTTTGACGCTGAATGTGAACATAAATTGTTTCTAACCTCAGTAACTATATATGTCTGTGTAACTGAGGAGTCATGTGTCCTTCTCAGTAGAGGTTCCAAGGTCAATGGGTTAAAGGCACAAATTCCCAAGTGAAGGGAGTGAGGTAGGTAAGTATTACTAGAGCCATATATTTGTTTAACCATAAATATATATACTTTCCAAACATGAATTCATCACCTGAATGCTTCTGTTAACAATCAATCAAAAATTCTACACTTCCTTTGTTGATTGGCCTGGCCACTGCTTCCAATGAGCACTTCAGAGGTAATGAATTTTACTTTCTCTAGATCTTGACTACTGACGAACTGTACAGCTCATTGAATATCATGCAGCAATAACACGAGCCTTAGAAGACATCAGATAATTCTGTTATAAATTTTCTATCTATCCAGACTTATGAGGATTTCATTAATGTACTGTAGGTGTAACCTAAGCCCTGTTAAGAGAACATATCAAGTATGGTCAGTGTATCACTAGTCAAACCTTAGAGGCTCACAGGGCTTCCAGATGAAGGTTGATCCAACTTTATACATAAGATCATATGTGCTCTAAGCATGATCTCTTCATTTGAAGAATAAGACAGCAGGTATAAAATAATGGGTTATAGCGCTGATTTACTATGGACAGTGGTGAAAGTCCATTGAGCATTAAGTGGCACACATTTGCATCCCTTAGAGCTGATACACTTGGACTTTGTGCCTTTGCCCAAGTTCTGTACATCATTGAAAGTGAAGGTATAGATCACATAGCTGACAGGCATAAGGGGGTCCTATAAATGATGAACAGATACCCTTGAACCTTGAGGCTCTCTGTACTCTGTGCTTTGAATGATGTTCAAGGTAAGGTCAAGTATAAGCAGCACCACATACTGAGACAAATACAAATCTTTGTGCAAACAGGAACTGGGTGCAAATTCTAGGAACCAATGTGTAATTGTGAGCCTTACCCAACCTGCTGTAAAGGAAAGGCTACATATTATGGTTTTTAAACCTTCAATAACAATAAGAATGCTAGAAATAAGCAGTTCTCTCCCAGGACACATTAGCATTTCCTCTGTAGGCCTTGTCGTATAAGAATCGAGCCATTGTGGTGTTGGAAGAAACACGCATTCCTCTTGAGTGTCAAGTGACAGTCTCAGCAGCACACCTTCCTAATCAGAGCTGGCTTTTTCCCTCCTCACGGTACCCCTGGGGCTGAGTTTATTACACCTCAATGCATGGCATTCACAGATGCAGAAGGTTCTCCAAAACGATTGTACTGTACAGACAGGAGTCTAAATACATAGACCAGTACATGATTGAAAACTGGCAAGGCTTCTAGCATTTTTCTTTCTGTGGGCTCAATAAAATACCTAGAGTGCCTAGAGTCAGCACTCAGCAACAATTTGCTATGCCATTGCCAGGAGACTAAAGATCGCCTTACAGTAGGTGTAGTACTGTACAGATATTAGAAAAAGAACCAGTTCCATCTTGCTGCTAAGTTTTAATCTGCTCCTTTAACAATTCTCTAGAGAAAATTCAATGGACTAATAAACGGTATAATGGAAATCTGACTTTTATTCCGAGTGTTTCCTTGCATGACACAAGACATACCCTGAAGGCCAGTTTCTAGACCAGTTTGTGTGAAGTCTGTTTCCACTTGGCTACAGTTCTAACATTTGCCGTACAAACACTTAACAGAACCAGGAGACCCATAGACAGCAAATTCCACATTCCCATGGCCAGACGCTGGAGGTTAAATAAATCCAGGTATGTAGTTATTTAAGGTGACATGATACAATGCTCTGTCTAGAACAACCCTCATTCGTGTAGTAGACATCATAGAGTAAAACCCTATAAAATGCTTACAAGGTTTCACAAGGCTGGAAGAATATTCCCTTAGAAATAAAATTTAAAAAAACAGTTTGGGACCACTTGTAGGGATGCAAACCAAAAAATATGTTCCCCGTCTTCAAGAAAAACCATTTGGAGATCATTTGCAATCATTATATCATAATAAGGTAACAACATCTAACAGTGCAGTTGTCCACCAGTTACCTTGACCTCGGCTTTAATGTTCTAATTTTGTAGTTGACTGATCAAAACTAACTTGCTATTGGCAACTACACTGGTACAGTTTAGAGTATTTGTTAGAACCGTTGAATGGGTTTCCAGGAGATGCTAATGACTTTTTGCCATCGGGAGAGAAAGAGAGGGGTCTACTTGCTAAAACACAAGTAATATAACACATAGTGCAATGTTTGCCCAGGCATAGTAACCCATAAAACCAGTGCGCTAACCATTAAATGCTACCTGTTGATTGCTATTTTTTATTGGTCCAATATCAAGCTTTTCAGAACCATTACATTTCTCCAGGTTTGGAAAAGTAGTAATAACCTGTCTCTGCACCCTTGGGTTTATAAGTACAAGTATCTTGGTGCTGAAATATGTTAGGTTCAGTACTTTGATGGACTTTGTGCCTAGTGCAAGAACAGATTATTTCATTTTCTGAGACTTGCTGGAATGTGTCAGTTTTACCCACTTTTATGGCATGAGATATTAGCCAATATAACAAAAACAGCCTCATGATTTATACATGAACTGGTCAACAATTACTCTTCCTACACAAGTCTGTATGTTGTTTTTCATTGCAGATGATTGATTATCTTTTGACTTTATGGCCTGGGTTCCTAGTTCCTAGACCTGCTACTTTCTGTTTTTAAAAGGCCCCCTTGAAAAAATAATCAATTGGAAGCTTTGTGGCTCCAGAATACAGGTCTTGTCAGTTGTTCAGAATCTTTTAGCTCCTTCCAGGTTCATCCAGAGTTCCAGACATGGGGTTGGGCCAGTGTCAATGGCCCTGGTATTGTTACACCTCTGACTGGTACAGGGCAGGCTTTGTGAAATTTTATTGATCTGGTAGTATATTTAGGGTTGTATTAAGTCTGGTGCTGCCCTAGTCACTGGATATTATGAGTATGCACTTATTACTAAAGAGTGGGGTGCCCCCTCCAGTCAGTGTACAGTGGTGCTCTGAGGGACTATTTTTTAAAAGCATTTTCTATATGTAGGCACCCATGTGCCACCCCTGTGCCATCCTATGCACAGGTGCCTATATATAGTATGTCATGTGCTGAAAGCTACTGTTTTACTGTGTGGTTTTATTCATACTATGACATGTAAAAATAATGAGGAACCAAAAGGAAGGATTAATGGAACATAGTTGGATGATGATTTTGGTTTGGGGGTCTAGTAGTCTCTAGTGACAAGACTGAGGAAATCATTTGTATATGGAGCTCTAATTCAGTGCAAGGTGGTATACAATACAAAATAAATCATGTAAATCCTTACAAATAGTCCTTATTGATGGAATGTGTCAAGTGACTAATTGAATGTCGTATTTTTACAAGAAATAACATACATATATAAGACACAGCTCTCTGTGCAGTAGCACAAGACTTCAGACATAGATGATAATGGCAGCTCCGTAATTCAAGGTTAACTCTTACAAAGAAAGCCATTGTGAGAACATGCTTCTGGTAGTGATACTGTATCCCTCTTCCTGTTGAATGTCTCTTTAAAACTCTTTAAAACTCATGTATACTTAATCCGTGGGCTCTAACAAATGTATTTGCCGGCATTCAGATGGAATTTTTTTTGCACATGCTGTTATAGTGTCCAAATAATCACCACCAATCTTAGTTTGATAGCACTTCTTGGTATGTCTTTGCATCACTCCCAAAGAATAGACCTCTGTCACTTTACACTTCCACCTGAATATGCGTGTGTAATATGAGTATAATGTTGTGCATGAGCTGCTTACAGAGGGTCTTATTGAATAGTTATTGTCCTCCTTGGTGCTCAACTGGCTCATTAAGTCTGAATAGTTTCTGTCTTGGATACATAGGGCCGCTACAGAGGCTGAATTGTGTTTGGCTTGATTACACTGGGGCCCTTACTCATGCTAAATAATTGGGGTCTCAATGAAACTGAAAAGTTGTATTTGGCTTGGTTATATAGGACCGCTAGGAATTCTAAATTATATCCTAGATGATTCCATGGGGGCTTTATATGGCAGAGTTTTCTTGATTTATTTATACTGAGCGTTGCTGGGCGTTGACCTATGCAATTAATAGGAGAATTAATGCAAATGTCCAAATAACATACCCTATAGAGGAGAAACTGAGGAACATACATTAGTTCTGCTTTGACTTCAACCGACTACTATTAATCACCTTCTTCAACAGAAGTTTCAATCATAGCAATATACCACCACCAGCTATAAATTGCAGACAGATTTACAGACAATGTATGGTCTATTTAGAACTAAAATCATAACCATGGATGGTAGGATAGAGTGTGTGACTACTGCCCAAAAAGACCCCCATTGACCACATCCAAAAGGTCTTCCTCTTATGATGCCATGGGTCCACTCAACCGGCTACTATACTGAATGGCAGGATTTGTCTGTGTGTGAGGCAAGCTAGGTATGGAATAAGTTTAGGCAAGGTTGTATGTAATACTTCACTCCATATACAATTGACAGTGTGGTATGTGGTAGGCAAATTCTGTAAGGAATAAATACGAAGATAATGGTCTTCTACACCAAACAGAGACCCCAGTGTTGAGGCAATATAATGTGCAGTACATATGCAAGGTTTACTGTAAATTTTATGGATCTGAGCCAGTCTAAACAGAAACCTGTGCCCCACGAGTTCTAGAATCATGGAAGCGTATAGCTGATTATTTATACTAAAAGCATGATGGACTTTTCCCCTAATCATTTGTTGAGTAGCAGTGGTATCTCCTTTAGACGCCAGGTGAAAATGCAGCAGGAGCATATTAGAATATAAATACTACATCTTTTCTTTTTCTCCAGGTCCCTTAAGAAATATAACTGTAAAACATTATGAAATCGATTCATTCTCAACACATTTGGTTTTATTCATACGTCCTTAGAAATGAATTAAGTGTATTCATACTAATCGGAACCAGGCTCCATTTTTTTCATCTTTGAATCTAGAATACAGAAGCTGAACTGTGCGCTCGTATCAATGCATAAGGGCTTGTGGTTTTATATCTAATGCATAACTTGTGCTGGTCCTAAGCCAACCTGTCAGGTGGTGGGGGGGGTATATCAGATTAATAGATGCACAAAATCTGCAGGACGTCTCGAGAGCCTGAGCTGCGTGTGATTAGGGAATGTTAATTTGGCCAAGTGAATGATCAAATACTGAAACAGGAGCTAAACTAAAATTCTTCCGTTATAATAAATAGTTACCTTTTTAAAAATCTTTCCATGCAACAGAGGTGTTTTCTAATATTAGAATTGTTTGTTTGCCCTTTTTAGTGCCCCTAAGAGCACGCCACTCTGATGGCACCGGGTGGCACACAATAATGCCTTATATTCGGTTCAATGAGAGATTTATTCCACCCACTGAAATATCTGAAATTCACAGGCTTCCAGAACAGGAGACGAATGCCCAAGATGACAGAAAAGGATTTTATTTGTTATATTGAGATACTTTCTTTCATTTAGAGTTCCGAAAATGAAACCCAACCTTATTTTTTGTTTTGTTCTCGTTCCTCGCAGTAGACGGCTTAAAACAAATCTTTGGATCGAAGATGAAGATGCTCTACATATCAACGCTGCTTCTGATCGCTCTTGCAACCCTTGATGCCAGGCCACAGACAGCAGGCTTAGGTAAGGATGACATAGGGTCACTGAGAAACTGATGGTACCATTTCTAGCTCCAAAATCTGTTGGCTCCAAAATCTTGCACCATTTCTCCAAAATACATTTTACTGCCAACAGTAACCTCTGTATATGTCATCCAGGTACCTCTCCACAAAGATTTTGTAATATCTCAAATTAATGGTTTTAAAAAGAGAAATGGGGTAATGGGGGTATAGGTTTATCTCCTCCTGGCAGTAGAGGTTGTAGCCAAAACCAATGCAACACTATGGGTGGTCCCAGCCCAGCAATGGAGCCTAATAAGAACATTGCAAGGACAAAGACTTTTCAGTGTAGGTTTTCATGTACAGAATGGACCCACTATGGTAAAATCACTGGCTCCTTCAATAAAGATGGAGTCACTTTGCATTTACAGCTATGCCCATATAATCCAGAAGCAAATATAATCATGTCAAAAATCACAGGCTTCTAGAACCTTTTTACTGTCCCCCCCCCCCCAGATGTGGTTAAATAATGATGTTTAGCTACTGCCAAAATATTTATGACCCTTCCATTACGGTCAACTAATTATAGTAGGAATGGAATTCATGCATTAAAATAAAGGGTCATCTGTTCTGGGCTGTTTAAACGACATACAATGAATGGAGTTCAGTAACTTAACCAGCCGTCCCGCAATTCTCACTACTAACCCTGCAGTGAAAAGGCTTTATGAGTCAGTCGCTAGGAGAAACCACTTCTGAAACAAGTGTTTTCTTTGGAGAACGAATTCAAAAATGTATGAGCAAACTGCAATCGGGCACTTGGGCTTCACTTGTCGAGGGCTATACCTTAAAAATCAGGACCTGCAGGTGCAAATAGGGGGGAGCCAAGGTGCAGGTGGTATAAAAATATTCATAGTTCAGTAGTCTAATGAGCAAGTTTCATAACATCATGCATTTATATGTTTTTTTTTTTTTTTTGTACAGTACAAAAATGTAAATCTGGTCCTATGGATCTGGTCTTCATAATCGATAGCTCAAGAAGTGTCCGCCCATTTGAGTTTGAAACCATGAGAAAGTTTATGATTGACATAATTAATTCACTAGAAGTTGGCCTCAGCACTACTAGAATCGGGGTGGTTCAGTATTCCAGCCAAGTGCAAAATGTGTTTTCTCTGAAGACTTTCTCCAACAAGTCTGACATGGAAAAGGCAATCAACGAAATCATTCCCCTAGCTCAAGGAACCATGACTGGCCTGGCAATACAATATGCCATGAATGTTGCTTTTACCGAAGAGGAAGGAGCCCGACCCTTGTCAAAAAATATTCCAAGAGTTGCGATCATTGTGACAGATGGGAGACCTCAGGATCGGGTTACAGAAGTGGCTGCTCAGGCTCGGGAAGCTGGCATTGAAATCTACGCTGTCGGAGTGCAGAGAGCAGACGTATCTTCTCTGAGAGCGATGGCCTCACATCCTCTTGATGACCATGTCTTCCATGTAGAATCATTTGACCTGATACAGCACTTATCAATTCAGTTCCAAGACAAATTATCGTGTAAGCATAATAGCTCCATTTCTTATACTGTATGTACTGGATTCTCTTCTACAAGACCAGTGTCGGACTGGCCCACTGGAACACCAGGAAAACTCCCGGTGGGCCAAGGTGTCAGTGGGCCCTCATGCTGCTAAACTTTTGGCCTATTTCATGGCCATTCCCATTTTCTATAAGAACAAAGAGGCTAAATAGATGGAATAATTGATTATAGAATGTAAACAAAACAAACTAGGAGAATAGAGGTTGATTGAGGAGATGAAGAATATTAGTACTGAGAGTGGGCCCCTGGTCCAAGGTTTTATGGTGGGCCCCTGGTCTAAGGTTTTTGGGTGGGCCCCTGGTGTCCCAGTCCGACACTCTACAAGACACACCCAACCCAGTAATTATTGCTTGTTTATTGTTTTTCTATGAATTGAGATATCATGGGTCCTTATTCCTACATCAAATGTTTTTATTTATTTATTTTTAAATCAGGTTTGCTTTATAATTCAGACACTACTTTTTACAGGTGTTGACATGTGCACCGAAATGGACCATGGATGTCAGCATAAATGTGTTAATATCCCTAGCTCCTATTACTGTGAATGTAACGAGGGCTACAAACTCAATGCAGATGGGAAGACATGTTCTTGTAAGTACAAATATGTCTTCCTTTCACTTCATGCTCAGATTTGCTCTTGCCCAATGGCAATGTATAATGAAGACATTTCAGAGTTCCCAAAAATTTTGTTTTACTAGCATTTCAATGAATTTCTAATGCAAAAAGCAGATGAACCTCAGCTGGTTCCAGAAGCTAAGGACGTATCTACTACTTAAATGCTTCTACATTATACCAGTAAACACAAAACCCATCAGTTTCTGAATTCCATGGCATCTCCCCAGCAAGAACATTTTAAAAAAAGTGAGATGAACGTGTTATTATTTTATTTTATTATTAACATGTATTTCTATAGCGCCAACATATTGCGTAGCGAACTTAGGAACAACCATTAATTTAGTCATTAGTGGAGCAATGTCTCATGTAGTCAGACTTCTCTCTTCAGATGGTAAATATCTGGATATATTTCACTTTTATATCTAAATACACATATAGTGGTCAGGGGTCATAGGAGCCAGAGCTTTCCATGATGCCCCAGAGAATTTTGGAGCTATATTTATGTAAACTTACATTTGAAACTCGTTATTTTTCAGTGATCGACCTCTGCGCTCAAGGAAATCATGGCTGTGAGCAGATCTGTGTCAGCTCTCCAGGATCCTACTCTTGTGCATGTCGGGCAGGGTACAAACTCAATGAAGATAAGAAGACTTGCTCACGTATGTTCTTAATGTCCTCGTAAATCCATTGTAAGATGATACCTTGAGTTGCTTGCTTTCTATAATCCCAGTTTGCTGTGCACAGCATTACAACTGGAGTGGAAAATAACTAGCACTCTAGGAATTGATTGCTACAACTTTTTCCTTAAACACAAAAGAACACCCTACACTGGAAGAAGAACTTGTCCTAGTTTGGACCTAGTCTGTTCCTGAGCTCCCTGTTTCTTTAACCACTCTTTATCAAGCCACAGTTTACACATCTTACTTGAATTTCAAGTCTCACAACTCTACAATTGTCATTTTTAAATACTTTTTTTTTCAGTGATAGACCTCTGTTCTCAAGGAAATCATGGCTGTGAACAGATCTGTGTCAGCTCCCCAGGATCCTACTCATGTGCATGTCGGGCAGGCTACCAACTCAATGAGGATAAAAAGACTTGCTCAAGTATGTTCTCTATGGCTTTATACAGGCACTATAAAATGATTCCTGCTTGCTATTCCTAGTTTCTCACTATAATGCACAACATCAAATAGGGGTTTACTAAGTGGAAAGTAACTAACAATCTATTCATCTTAATATGTATCAATATAGCATATCAACTGAACCAGATCTATTTCATTGTAGCCATTCATCATGGGTGGGATTAAGGAGAAATCCTCATCCCCCACCCAGTTCCATGGAACCGGAAAAACAGTACTAAATTAAACACGGGCACAATTTTTCCAGTGTTAAATTATCTTCTGATTTTTTTTTGTTTTTTTTACCAGTGATAGACCTTTGCTTGCAAGGAAATCATGGCTGTGAGCAATTGTGTATCAGCTCCCTTGGTTCCTATTCATGTGCTTGCCGTACAGGGTACCAACTTAACAATGATAAAAAAACCTGCTCAAGTAAGTTGCCATTGTTTTCTACCAGAGGGAGGGTATTATAGATAGCCAGGTTATCCCCAAACGAGTTTAAAGGATTACGTTAATGGAATTTTCTGTATCATGCCTTTTGGATTTCTCACAGCCTTTATTAGAAACATGATTATGAACATTCATGTTTATTTGGTCATCACAAGCCCGAGACATTAGGAAACTGTAGCTTGTATACATAATAACTGAATTGTAACAATGAATGTTAGATGTTCCTATTACCCAGTCAAGGTATCATTAGAATCTAGCTGATTAACATACCAAATTTCTGCTAAGTGCTATAATAGGGACCAAAAAGTGGGCAGGGTATGGCATAAGGGATCACCCAAGGAATGGAGCATAAATTACAAATAACACCCAGGACCCTAAACTATTGTTTGTGAAGGTTCTCATTCATCCAGGTCATGGTATATATGATTGAAAATCATATTGGGCAATGACTGTATTGGCTTGGGATCCTCACCCAATAGCCTGTATCCTCATAATTCTGATTATAAGGGCCAAAAAATGGGATCATTCCAATATCATGCACTTCAAGGTGAGCATTTTGGGAAAACATCTGCTAATTTTTTTACCTCGTCACATGAGTAGATCTTTCAGTGTATGGCCAGCTTAACATCCAGTAGAGGTTTCTTGCCACCTACATCTTATATATACTGTATTTAAAGGGCAAGAAAGGCAAAGAAATAAAATCCAATTTTTACTTTCTTTAATGGAAAAGAAATCTATCTCCAATATACTTTAATTAAAAAATGTGTACCGTTTTTACAAGAAACCTGACTGTATGCAGTGAAATTCTCCCTTCATTTATTGCTGTGGATAGGAATTGTCAGACGGTCCTTAACTTCTGGCAGGGAAACAATCATACTTATGAACAGCAGGGGGGGGGGCCCTGCCTTACTTACCAGCCATGCAGAACTCAAGCAGCTTTGTTTTTTGATCATTTATGACGATCCCTAAGAAGCCCAGATCACACTGGGCATGTGTATGTAGTCTTGGTCTTGCAAAGATGTATAACAAAGTTACAAGATGACAGCCCCCTGTGGCCAACTTTGAAAGCATAAAAATCATTTGTTTGATTAGGGTTGTGGTGCAGTAAGTTCATGTTTATGTTTAGTATACAAAATACACCATTTCTACCCTTATTCTATTTTACACTTTCCTTGCCCTTTAAAGAACTATTGCTGCAAGGATAACAGCTACCCTTCCACAGGAGGAAATAAATCCTAAATTTTGGGCTAAATTGTCCATTTTGCATGAGAGATACCCAATGATTTCACCCACATCATGGCAAAGAGTTAAGTTTAGAGAGTCTGAGCAGGAAAAAGTTGCTCTGAGGTCTATGATAGTTCTGAAATACTTCACTTCAATGCAGACATTCTTCACAATTGGAATCTTTCAAGACCACAAAGCATCTTCATTCAGTTTCTGGGCATAAGAGAATTAAAATCCCCAAGCACCTTTCATTCCTGTCCAACATGAAATATTTGTCTGAACAAGATACCGTTGTGGCTTTGATTAAACAGTATCAAAAAAATAAAGAACTTTTTTGTTGGTCCAATTCAGATAGTCTTTTTATCAACACCAGAGCCTTGTGGGAAAACGACAAATATCTGGTTAAAAGATCAGGGAACGATCTATGAGAGGCAACTGAGTGAAATGAAAGTGATCACATTAAATGTATTTAATTTAGCATAGCATTGATTAATACATGCTCAGTGAGTGAATAATAAGGAGCACAATTGCATGGCCCTTTGTTGTCTTGCACCCCTCAAGTGGTAAAAAGTGGTACTCGTAAATTTTAGGCTGTTTTTAAAAAAATAAATAAAAATCCAAAAACACCCATAGTCACTACCCATTCACTTTGGTAATTGTCTCGGTTGGATGATGACAATGACCATTCCACTGTCCAGGTCAAAAATAAATGACCCCTATTGTGTATTAAAATTAGGGAATAAAAATATTTGTTGTGGTACCACTTGGCACCAGATCTAGACACAGACATCATATTGGGTAGACCTCCATTGATCTGCTCTTCATTCACTTCCATACTGATCACTAACCGTGGTCTATTCTGACTTCTAGTGATTGACTACTGTTCATATGGAAATCACAGCTGCCAGCATGAATGCGTGAGTATTCTGAATGGATATTATTGTCGCTGCAATGAGGGGTACACTCTACAAGCTGACGGCAAAACATGCGTAGGTGAGTAACAGGTATGCGTCGCTAGCAGACTAAATATCATATAACTACAGAGATGCATCTATAAACAGAGTGTATTATTATTATTAGGCTTCATTAATTGCCACAGGAGTAAGTATATAGTAGGCATATATATATATATATATATATATATATATATATATATTCATATAGACGGATATTCATATTTTTGAGAAGATACATCCAGTTATAAGGAGGTGGCCATTTTTAGACCTGGAATTTCAAGATCCTCAACAAACAATCGTGGCTTGTGTATTCTATATGAATAAATTGTTATATTCTTGTAAAACCAGCTGATGACATGTGCAACATCGTGGACCATGGTTGTGAATTTAAGTGCGTCAGCACCCCTGGATCCTACCACTGCATTTGTCCAGAGGGCCAGGAACTTCAGGCAGATGGAAAGACTTGCAACAGTAAGTTGGGCCAAAATGCTTAGAAGCAGAAAGGTTTTTATAATAGGAATACATTTCCTTCACAATTAATGACCACACACACCCTGAGTTAAGAGATAAATCTTTTTTTTTCCTACTAAGACTAAAATGGTTTTATTGTTGGCTGTAGTTCTAGTTTATAAGTAGAGACGTGACCTCAAGGACCTTGGAAACCCAATGTTATAAGCAACAGCTGGTTAAATAAAACATGCCCACCACCATGATTTGGTAGATCACAATTATATTTTTAAACATATGGAGCAATGTCATTGAATGTTTTCATTTATCCAGGTCCTGACATACATTATTTAGTAGTTATAAGTCTACAGCTTTGTTTTGGCTTAATGGTCCCTAAGTTGCAATGCCTGTCATCAAAATAACAATATTTATTGTGTCTCTTCTTTCCATCAACTTAGATGCTTTTTTTAAAACTAGATCTAGCCATATTACTTCCCATGACATGAAATCTAAACTGTGTATCTCAGACTTTAAGGCCAACCTCAGTTTTTCTGTTGTTTATCAATCTAGATAGACTTTCTCAAGCTAGAAGGTGAACGACATTAGTTGCTATGGTCAGCAATGTTGGTAGTGCATCTCAGTTGTGAAAGGAGGCTCGGTTTTTCTACATCATGATCTGGTCCTGTACACAGAAACTTGATTAATGTGCTATTCATCTTTCTACAGAATGCTCCACTGGTTACATTGATTTAGTATTTGTCATTGATGGTTCCAAGAGTGTCCGACCTCAAAATTTTGAGCTGGTAAAGGAGTTTGTAATAAACATTGTGGATTCCCTGGCCATCTCTGCACAAGGAACACACATTGGCCTGGTCCAGTACTCCAGTCGTGTACGAACAGAATTTTCCCTCGATCAGTATAAAAATGCACAAGATATCAAGACAGCTGTGAAAAATATCCAGTACATGGAGAAAGGCACCATGACTGGCCTAGCACTGAAACACATGTTGGAGCAAAGTTTCTCTGAGGCAGAAGGAGCAAGAAAAAATGTACCCAAAATTGGCCTGGTATTCACTGATGGACGTTCTCAAGATGATATCTCTGAATGGGCTAAAAAAGCAAAGGAGGCCGGTGAGAAAACAATATCTACAGATAGATAGTTATGCTAAACCATGATTTGAACCTGAGTCAAAAAATTTAAGACAAAGATATTCTTAATGGCCTAGTACTTTATATCTTCAACCATCAGTCACTTTCATAGACATGGGTAGAAAAAAGCTGTAGGTAGTCACTGATTTTTGACAAAAAAAGGCATTGGTGCATGATTTCATGTCCTACCATGGTTGAATCATGGATCATTCCATTAAAATTGGTTTGATTCCAGTTATGTGTTCTTTATAGCCCTGGATGTAAGATTTGATAAACTGATTGGGTAAATATTTAGTAGAATTCCATACTCTTTCCATGTGACTCCCATTGTTTGCATTGCAGGCATCACCATGTACGCTGTGGGTGTCGGGAAGGCTGTCGAAGATGAATTAAATGAAATTGCTTCTGATCCCGTAAATAAACACTCCTTTTACACAGCGGATTTCAGCACAATGAATCTTATTGCTGAGGATTTAAAACTTAACATTTGTCCAGGTATGAGCCATTTTGGTTAGAATTCCAGAATACTGATGGAAGCGTATCTAGCACAGCTTTTAGTTCTAGACCATGACATCTTTGCCTGTCTGAAATAATTTATTCATAGTTCAAGCGTAAAGCTTGTTAACAGCTTTAAAATGTTTAAAAGAAGTCTTCCATGTTTGTGCAAGGCATCAGACCATGGCCCGGAGTTAGGAAGCAAAGAATTGTCAGGGGACAGGCCAGGGCTGGTAATGAGGAAGTTACTGGAAAAGCTCCAGATGATTTAGATCCCTCAAAGACTGCTGGGCCTTAAAAAAATACACTGGATTAGAGCCGGGTGCCTGAACCTGCATGCTGAAAGGGAAAAATACACAAGTGTGTTAAATAAACAGAGATTTTGTTGCCCCGTTTTCAATAGATTTTAATTGCCACAATGTAAACACGGTTTCTCAATGACCGACCATATAGAAATACTACCATAAAAATGTCAATGAGTTCCAGAAATGAAATTCCATTTTCCCATCCATTTGCTTCCTCCTGTCTTCATCTGTAAATATAGTCGCTTGTAGAACTGACCCAAGTTGTGTTTTGTCTTTCAGAGGAGATTAAAGGTACAACAGAGACAAAGAACCCCTGTGACTGCGAGCACCTTGTCAGTTTCCAGACAAGCACCATTACAAAGCTTGAGAGCCTTTCAGAACAACATATCCTTTTTGTTTTGCCATTCTCAGAAAGATACTAACAAGCCAACCATTTGCTTTTGTTTTTTAAGGGGTTTCATAGGAAAATTTGAGAAGAATTCCTAATGGGCACATGATTCTGGCCGCATGCCCCAAGCATTGCTTTTTGCGCTAGCCATAGTAGCCATAATGATCATAATGGTACTTCTGCCTGGATCAGCTGCATACTTCTCAATATTCTCTTACCTAGTGAAATGGCTTAGGCGCAGGGGTCCCCAACATTTTTTACCCATGAGCCACATTGAAATGTAAAAATAAAAGTTGGGTAGTAACAAACACTTGCAAAAAAACTTCCTGGGTGTGCCAGATATGGGTTTTGACTTGCTATTGGTAGCACCTATGTGGACTGGCAGCAAACAAGAAACTCTGTTTAGTAGTATACATGTTTTTTATGCAACTGAAACTTGCCTTCAAGCCACAAATTCAATAATAAGCAACTGCTTTGAGGCCACTGGGAGCAACATCCAATGGGTTGGTGAGCAACATGGTTGGGATTATGGGTGTGTAGTACCAAAGAAATGTAATGATATTAAAGAAGCCTATTATTAGGCACCTATTATTATCCTTCATTTATATAATGCCACTAGTGATGTGCGCGCTGGCCTGATACCTGCGGGTTTACCTGTGCACCCCCCTGCAACTACCAGCTTCCAGCATCATAGCCGCATGCCTGCTCGTCCCACCCATTTTGTGACATCATCGGCAGGGTGGCGCTGGTCTATATAAAGGAAAGCTGGAAGGCTTAGGCCGGTGTAGGGAGGATGACTGGTGCCGGTTGGGAAAATCCTGACCTGCACATCACTAAATGCCACCCTACTGTATTTTATAAATATTGTTCATAATTCAGTAGAACTGACAATCCAAGACACAAACACAATTTAACCAGAAGCCAATTAACGTACAAGCTGGTAGCTAGTACTAAACTCAGAAAGAAACCCAGGACACAAGACAGAAATTTTAACCTAAATCATTAAAACCTTTTTTCCTTCTTTTCTAACAAGTCCTGTATCTTATTAATGTTTCTATAATAATATATCTTCTATCTACCTCCCACCATTTTCATTCCACGTAATTTTACCCACTTTTTCCGCCTCTATCTATCATTTTTTATTTGCAGCAATGATCCATTCATGCTAGACTCCTTTCTCATCAATCTTTTTTTTCTCTCCTGATATTCTCCCACTCTTTCTCAGGCATTACTCAGAAAAAGATCTAGAACCATCATTACTGGTCAACGTAATAATGGTCCCTGTTGGTTTTGCTGTCCAACTATGTACTGCTCCCAATGAGCACTAATGTGCATCTGGATGAGCAGTATCAAGGGTTACTAAAATGGGTAAAAGGCATAGATGCTTGGATTTACCTACTAAATGTATTGTGCAACTTAAATGTTAAAGCATTAACAAACAAATCTCCATTAGGTTTTTTTGTTATCATTGAGAACTTCACTTCTAATTAATCTGAGAGATGAAGACATTCAGTCACATTGAAAATATATTCCATTTTTTAGTTAATGCATTATTTCCATTTGGTATATTTATTATATGACGCTGTTTGATATTAACTTCTTTAACAAGCCTCACTGGCTCAGCTGACTGCAAGACTCGAAGAACTGGAAAACCAATTGGTCAGCAAAAAATGAAGCAATGGTGGCGAAAGCCTTAACCAACGTCTGTCTATGTGATCTTCCTGAGGTCAAGTGGCATCCCATAGTAACCCTCCGAAGAAGGCATCCAAGTACAAGCCAGGTCCAAGTTGTAAAACTATCCATATTATAAATAAATGTGAATAGATTGTTTATTATTAATGTTATTATTATATTGTTACTACTCTTAGAAGAGGCTTTGCCCTGAAAGATGGTGAATTTATAGTAGTATATAGTGTTAAGGTATTTTTTTTTTTACTTTGAAACTGACTTTTCTTTTTTTTAGATATATAAATACATTTGAATAATACCTCTTTGTGGAACAAATAAGCTAAGCAAAGGATTTTTTTTTCTACAACCATTTCAACATTGAGTTTCAAAAATAAAAATTAAGTCGGATCCAAGGCTCTGAAGTCTAGTATTGAGTAGTTTGGACAATGAATGGCTTCTTCTGTAAAATTAACTTGGTTAAATGGTAGGGCCAGAATTTCAGTAAAAAATCCAGAATAGCCAAATCCCTAAATAGTTTAAGAGAATTGTAATGTTCTGTATTGAAGCCAAAGGTACCTTAAAACAAAGCATTAGAATGAAGGAAGACAAAAACGCTGATGAGCAGCAGTTGATGTTCTATGGAAGAGCAGAATATAAAGTTCTAAAAAAGCTGGAGAATTTACATTTATACAGTTATGTTCAACTATATACACAATATGTCTTGTAGTAATGCTAACAGTGCCTTATGACATTGAGCTACCTTCAAAACAAGAGTGCCTTCTACACAACTATAAAAAGCAAAAATAAGTAACCATTTTATCCCACTACTGAAACCAAATATACAGTTTATTGCTACTGGACCCTTTAATCTATGCAATGCTTGGAGCATCATCTCCACATCAATCTCCTACCTGGATAAAGTATTGACAAGTTGAAGAGCCTTCTCTCTGGTGAAGGTTTATTTGCCATTGCTTGTATTAGAAGACCACATCTTCACTAGGGTTTCTGGTCTTTCATGTTGAAATAATGGTAGGACTAACGGTAGAGAGAGATGGCTTCCCAATGTATAAACACAAGGGCTAGATGTAGACCTTGGATTAGCTATCCCTTTGCTCCACTGTCTAGAAATCATTTCCACAGACATTTAAGGGCAAATTTACTAAAATTCACCCAAAATCCTACGAATCTATTCGAAATTCAATAAGCATTCAAATATCGAACACTTATCGAATAGTTTTAGGCTATCATTTTGCTTGATATTCGGTGAATTTTTACGATCGGATACCGATCGTTCGATTTCATGAAGAAATCATGAAATTTCCTTCGAGTCTCCGAAATAGTAGTATGATTCGAACAATCGAATGCTTCGATCGTACGAATGGTATTCGAGCAGGACTTAGCCAAAGAAGCCTATGGGGGTTCCCATAGGCTTCTATTGCAATTCTGTAGGTTCAATCTGGCGAAGTAGGCATTCGAAGGATTTTAAAATTTTGATTCCTTCGATCATCGAATGATCGAATTATCGAATATCCAATCAAATCCGATTAAATTGATCGTAATTGGATCATATTCAAACTATGATCCATTCACGTCACTGTTCTGGATTGTCTGTGCTATGCTGGGAGCATCAATGTATGCTGTGCCTCCAATGTGAGTGCAGAAGCTTCTAGAAGATGTTAAACTGATGTATGTATAATAAACATGGCACTTTTATTAGACAGAATGCCTGGAACTGTAAACAAACCCTTAAATGGTAACAATTGCCCAAGTTCCCATACAAAACCTATGTTTGAAACTACCTATCTATGTATATAGCTCAAGAGAATTTTCGAAACTGCCATGTGGGAATTTGAAGCTGCCTGTTTGAAAACGTTGACATGTATCGCTAGATATAACAAGACTTGTTTGCCAAAGGATTACAACTGTAACAACCTTTGTAACATTTTGTGTGACTGGTCCCAAATAAGAGAAAAAAATAAATGTTTGGTTTTTTTTTTAAGAAATTTTAATGTGTCTGTTTTTGTATTCGAAAGTATAATTTTTCACCCAAAAAAACACAAAATATACACAAAATATATCAGTATAACTTAAAGGCAGTTACTAAATCCAAGATCCTAAAACGACAAATGCAAAAAAACAAGTCCTTAACTCAAAGCCTTATGCATTTCAAGCATTATGCGCTTCTGGCTCTTAATCAATATATGCATATACACTGAAAGAAAGGCATGAAATGTGTAAGGCTTTTGGTTATAGGGTTGTTTTTGGAATAAAACCATTTTTTTTAGCTTTTGGCCTCTTTGAGTTATAAGGTGTGCTTGCCTGCTTCCATGTATACAGTTTTTTCCCTTCCCTAACTGAAGGTTCAGGGCTTGATTATCTTGGCCCCATGGTTCTACTGGTCAGCATCCATGTGTCTTGATACCTGTAGTTAAAGGTTTTAATCAAACTAATACAAGAAAATATACAGGGATATTTCTAAAAATGACTGTGTTGTTTTTGAATAGTTCATTATCAAAACCATAATCCATATGAAAGCATCGTACAATGATGCAGAAAAATGATGCAAAAAAGCACAGTCCTAATAAGCAGTAGATGTAAGTTGCCAACTGAGAAGAAACTGGGGCAAGATCTGTGGTGAATGCTTATTTTCTGCCCTGGTTCCCCCGTGATGACATTGCGTTCCTGATTTATAACCTATGGGGGACTGACCAGATATTGACTAAGAAAGCCAAAATCTGTGACCTGGATGGAAGCCAAATGCAGAGATATGACTGTCCAGTGCCATCACTCTTGCAATATGCAGATTGGTTTGTTTTTATACAGAGACACCTCTCTAAAGCAACTACCGTAAGCATGGGCCTACAGGTGTGTGCCTAGATTTAAATACAGCCCTGATCAAATGGACAGTGATGTCACCTAAGCCTGTGTCATTGATAATCAATTTTGGAAATGTTTGAGACCGTATTTCATCCTGCCATCGAGGACTAGATCATTATCACCCAATGACACGCTTAATTTAAATCTCTGCGTTTGTACCTTTTACTGTTGTCACTAGTTGGGCTGGGCAACTGAATTTGGCAAACCAAGCAGTCCTATGCAACACGAGTTATAGTGCAGGTCCTTAGTACTTTAGTCAAGCATTTTTTGGCTAGCTAAGATGATAAAGATGTCAAGATTTGGAAACATTCCTCAGAAGTTAAGGAACAAGCTACAAGTGCTACTTTTTAGCTGGCTAACAGGCTTCCACGCTTTTACCTAATCTAGCCAGCCTGCACTTAGTCCATTGCTACTTCCCTTGGCTCTTGAAATATTACAGTAACTGTCACATAGCACTTTAGAGACATCTAGTGGTAATATTTATGGATGAATAGTTATACTTACCAGTGGTTTGCACTCATCGTCACATTCTCTTTTTTTATGGCTTCTAGATATAGGGCTGTTCATATTTAGAAGAGTGGATTAATCATAGATTATTCTTTAAATCAAACAAATAACCATAGAGTGCATAAGGGATCAGTCTACAGCTGTTTTAGCTACCAAGATCACCATCATCTTTCTGGTTTGAGCTGTCCATAGCTCTGTGGTCAACCAGGACCTAGAAATGAGACCAGTGGAAACCCCAAGGTAAGGTGTGCTCTTTCATCACAAGGAGGCAACACTAGGCAGAGATCTTATGGTAAAATATTAATTCCCAACTCCATGTCTACACATTAATACGATATAAGTGCTCTACTCTGGATACTCTACTCTACCAATGTACAATATGGAATCAGATAGTCTCAGTAAAAATCACATTATAACCACAATATTACATTGCCAAATGTGAGCACAAGGATTCCCAGGCACAAAACAACATACATTAGTCAACTGACCTAGTAGAAAGCCACGCAAATTGACCATTCTTTGAGATAGTCTGGTCTACAGTGTGCGCTCTTCAAGAGACATGCTCCAAAATAGAACTGGTGAGAGATACAGACACCCCAGCATAGTCTCACTAAGAGAAATGCATATGGTATGATGTTTCATAAAAGACTCCCTCAGATCAGAGAAATGGGGCCTCCAAACAGGGAATTCTGCCAGAGTGGGTCACCAACACAAGGCATCATTCACAGCTACTGTGCAGAAGTTTGCTTATAACCAATGGAGAGACACAATTTAACTATGTTAGCAGGTGTATTTTACAGCACTAAGTACAATAAATGGAATAATAACTGCAACCTGCAGTCAACAATAACCCAACGGACTCCATTGCTAAATCCAAAGCCTACTTGACCCCATTCACTAATCATATAGCAGTTCATGCACGACTGCCCTGACATTCAGCATGCTATTAAAAAATGTATAGCTATTCAGTTTATGTAAAACCCTGGCACAGAAGTAGTGCTATGGGGGAACATACACCCACGGCAAGCAGAAGTTAATAATTCAAGTTCTTAAGGCTTGATACACTCACAAACAGAACCTGAAATAAGGTTGTGTATTAATAAAGTATGAGTGTGGGTGAGGCCCAACAAATATGTCACTTCTTCCTTCTGCATCCAATTTGTGTTTTCCCATTATTTCGGCCTTTGGGAACAGGAGACACTGAGTCAGTCAGATAATAGTAGAATCTGACTCCAGTTTAGGATGGACACGGTTGATAATGCCATACTTGTAGTGCCAGTGGTCATTGCCCCATTACTATAGGTCATAGAGCTCCTCAACGATTGATAATATCCTTATATAGGGGGTACATTTACTATATATTCTATACAGAAGGGGGTTGAAGCGTATACTTTATATAATCTCCAAAACCTCATTTTCTCTTTGCAATCAAGAAGGCCTTCTTCCAGAATGGACTAGATTTGGTTAGCCTGATCAATTCAGAAATTAATTTTTTTTTAGGAAATAGGAAAACCTCTAGGCTGCTATTTCCATCCAAAGTTTGCCGAGCAGCTGCATCCGACCGCTCAAGAGGTTAACGGCTTTTACTTGTTCATCTTTACAACCTAAAGAGTTGCTGCTGGCAGCTGCCTGGAAATGTGTGTATAGTACATCAATATTTAAGTAACTGGATCTCACTACAAGACCAAGTGTGCTGGAAGGAGCTTCAGACGACATAGGCGTTCTCGGGCATGCACCATCCTTTTAGGACCTTTCCTTTTCTTACGTGTTTTCATGCAGTGATGTTCCTCTGAAGACACTGCCCTTAAGTCCCCTGTAATTTCTTTTCTTAAACTGGATTCCTTAAATCTTGTCTATAACCCACACTTGATATTTGATGTCCCATGAAAATCCCAGACAGGCGAGAAGGAGAATTCATCCGTGCATTTTTCTGAACCAGGTAAGAATTTTAATAGATGAGACAATAATTAGATTTTTCTCTTTAATGCCTATATGAATATAGGTTTTATCTGTAGTGTCAGTGCAGAATCATATCAGGTTGCCAGGTTGTAGAAGGAATCTTCTAATAAATGCAAGTTCTTGGGCTGCGCTCAGTACAAATCGATTGTATATAAGATAACACAATCAGTTTGGTCTTTGAAGATGATTTTTTTTTTTTTAAGTGGTTTCCAATGTTTAAGTTGAACTGGGATCCTTAAAATAACAGCCTTTGACTTTCCCTATCTCACAGCAGGGTGGGCTTTCTTTCTCCAGTGCTAGAATCAAAGACAATATTATATGGTTTTATGATGTTTTAATTAATATACACCAGGATTTCAATAATTTTTGCTTTTATTGTAGAGGAATTAGATCTATTATCCAGAACGGTTAGGACCTGGGGTTTTCCATAAATGTTTTTTCTGTAATCCAAGTCACCATATATTAAGGGACAAATATCCTGTGAAATATTTCCCCCAGTACAGAGAGTGTGGGGGGGGGGGAAACAATTTTATTTTTTCACAAGGAAACCCCCTAAGCCAGCGCTGGGCCCCCTTGTATCGGAAGAGAGCTCCTTGCGTGGGTGGCTATGTTGCAGCACATAATGCATATGAGTGAGCACTCCAGCTTGATCATTATGCACATGGGTCAAGAGGCACTCTATGAGTTAAGGTGGCAATATACATGCTTATAAAAGCTGCTAACAGACCAAGTGGGAAGCATATTGGGTAGTGCTTGGCAACCTCTGACGGGCTTCCTGAACAACATGTAGCCAAAATCAGTCAGATGTTTAAAAATTGGACAGGTTTAAAAGTTCAGTCGGCTCAAGGACCACGTTGGTTTGTTGATGCAGTTTTCGTACAAACCATCTGCATTCCCAGTGTTGTAATCTGATCATTGGGCCCTAGGGCCCATGATCAGATTGGCCCAATCAGGCCGACTCAAGGTGAACATATCAGGGCAGGATCTACTCATTTGGTAACCTCTACAAACAAATTTTAGACCCTAAGCTAATGTGCAGAGAACCTCTCATGAAGAGTTCCAAATACAAGGTGTTTATTGTCTAGAGAATTTTGTATGATTCCCTGTCTATCAGTGGGGTTCAAGGATTTGAGTTCCAGCTGCATATAAAAGTGGTGGGAAGTTGGTGACTCCTGTCTTCACGAAGGAGAACTTGGAGATGTAGGGAGGCTGTAGACCCTTTTACATACTGTAACTCCTGCTAGGGGGAGGCATTAAATGTTAGGCTGCCTTGTACCCTCTGCACTGGATTTCCAACCAGGCTGGGTTAGGATGAGCATAGTCTTCACTTGCTGAGGGTTGGGGTGCATGTGATTTGAGTATGGATTCTAAGGGGAGCAAGTTTCACACTTGCAATCTCAAGGAATGACCTTTGGTCCCTATAATTCTGCTTCATGGTTTGTCCTCACTTGTTTTTTTTCTTTTGCTTGACTAAACTTTGGACTTAGTAAATGTTTGCACTAAGATGTTTACCATTCTGGATAACACCTGTCATGCATTCTTTTGTCTGTGGAGTCACCGCAGTCAGATAAAATAAAAATAATGATGTTCTCAGGAGAAATATAATGTTTGTTAAAAGGGCAAGTCAGCCATGAGCCCACTGAATAGGACTTGTATTGTATTTAAATAATTATCCTTAGTAAGTTACCACTCTGGATCATGCCTAGCAAAAGATGAAACATCATTCGGCTGCAGGGTAATATTTTGAATCCATTTTTTTACTGGCATTCCTGGGGTTAAAGCAATACTCACTATCCATGTTCTTCGGTGATCTTGCTGGCATGTCTGGGGTTAATGCAGCATAAGTTATACAGTTTCTGCAGTGACCATACTGAAATGTCTGGGGTTCTTATAGTGATCTGAATCCATTTGCTGCAGTGATATTACTGGCATGCCTGGGGATACAGCAATGCTCATTATTCACATTCATCAGTGATCTTGCTGGCATTTCCGAGTCTTTATGGCTAATAGTAGTACCAAAGGGGAGTGTAGCAGACTTGCTTGCATTTGAAATTTGGCAAATTTTCTGCGTATTCAGAAATGTTTGAGATATTAGCCGTTTTATACTGCTAGGCAGGCTTTGCTTGAATAGTTTATCCCTCACAAAAGAGTTGGCTGAATACTGAAACATACAAATGTGCACTACTGTCTATAAAAATCAAATTATCTGTGGTTTTCTGTTTCAGAAGCACAAGGGTGAACACCATGGTACACAAAAGCAAGCCATTTTGGATTGGTAATTTTAAAGATCACGCTATAAACATAAACGTGGGTGGAATGAAAAAACGGGTCAGCCCCACCACCTTGTCTCAGTTTCCGGACACGAGGCTGGGACGGTTGCTTTCCTGCGAGTCGGAAGAGTCCATTCTCCAGATCTGCGACGACTATGACTTGGTGTCCAAAGAGTTTTATTTTGATCGGAACCCAGGACTTTTCCCCTATGTCTTGTATTTCTACGAGACTGGGAAACTCCACATGATGGACGACCTGTGTGCTTTCTCCTTCTCCCAAGAGATCGAATACTGGGGAATCAGCGAGTTTTTCCTGGATTCCTGTTGCAGTTACCGTTACCATGAACGCAAGTTGGAAAGCAGGCGACGCAACTGGGACGAGGATAGTGAAGCCAGTAGCATTGAGACCTCCGTGGATGAGATTTCTGACTTTAATCAGGACCTCATGTATTTTGACAACTTAAGGTGTGGGAATTTGAGAAAACGACTGTGGCTCACCACAGAAAACCCAGGCTACTCCATCCCTAGCAAAATATTTAGTTTCATCTCTATTTGTGTGGTTCTCATCTCTATATCTACCATGTGCATCAACAGCATGCCCGAATACCAGCAAGTGGACGAGGATATGGAGCCTGTAGATGACCCCATCTTACACAAATTGGAATACTTCTGCATTTCCTGGTTTACCTTTGAGGTGTCCTCACGGCTGATTCTGGCACCCAACTTGAAGAAATTCTTCAAGCATCCTTTAAACCTCATTGACATTGTCTCAGTGTTGCCATTTTAT
Source organism: Xenopus borealis (assembly GCA_024363595.1). Classification (NCBI taxonomy): domain Eukaryota; kingdom Metazoa; phylum Chordata; class Amphibia; order Anura; family Pipidae; genus Xenopus; species Xenopus borealis. The sequence continues at coordinate 3,810,212 of CM044447.1, read as the reverse complement.
GTAACCCTTTCAATAGACATGACCCTTGGCAGCGATTACGAGCTGGGGGATGTGGGGAAAGTTGTCCAAGTATTTCGCTTGATGAGGATCTTCCGGGTTCTGAAGCTGGCCCGACACTCCACTGGATTGCGTTCACTTGGAGCTACTCTTAAGGTATGTATGCATGTGAACTTTCCAAAGTACACAGGAAGAAAATGTAAACAAGTAATGCTGAAGGGGATGTTCACCTTAGAAATGAATTTTAGAATAATGGTTGCTATGCATTGCACTGCAGACATTGTTGAAGAGCAATGTACTGCAGATACACTCAAATGCAGAAATAAAAGTGGCTAAAACAATGACACAGGACGCTAGCTATATGTTTTTTTTGCTTGGGCATAATACTACCACTTCTTAGGGGACACTATTTTATGCATGATATTGCTGAACAGGTTTAAACAGGAGAGTGAGGGCCAAAGTCCATATTTTGTACCAGCACCTGTAATTCTCATAATCATAATCTCCTATCACCATAAATACATGTTCATGTCCATCTGTATCTTGTGAGAATTCTTTCAGCATATAAAGTAGAGATGAGTGCCTACATAATTTGTTTACAGCCCAAAGCTACAAGATTGTCCTAAACAATGTCAAGGAACTGGGCGTAAATTTAGGGACTTCAAGGAACTGTATGAATGGGATGAAGCAACATAACCCAGCAGTTTAATCTTGAGTGGTACATTACCAGGCCAAGCTAAGTAGAGTGAGTTCCCCAGGCCATTACCCCCTCCTCTTCGCTATCATAACCCCCACTTTGCAACTTTCTCACACATCACCTCCTCCCCCCACTCACTCTTGTCTTCCTTCATAATTCTAAAAGCCTCTTCAGATGCCTCCAAGTTGTGGAAGGGCTCCAAATCAAACTAGGGGACTAGACAACAGGCACCATAGGCACATGCCTTTTAAGCTTATCCCCTAATTCTGACCCTTATAAATACCCTCATACACTTGAGTGATGTAGGTCTTTGGGGCACAAACTTACTGCCAATAAATTTCCAAAATGATAGGTTTAAGAATACCAAGGGATGGAACAAAGACCAAGAAGGATCTACACTTATTTAAGGCACAATGGGTGACATCCTCCTAGAAATGTAAATCAAATTGTTTATACCTATAGTTCTGCTGTTCATTCTGATATATACACAAAAAGGAACCAGTCAGCTCATGGGCAAATATATTTGTGTTCTCTTTAGCACAGTTACAGAGAAGTTGGAATACTCCTCCTTTACCTGGCTGTTGGGGTCTGTGTGTTTTCCGGAATGGCATATACTGCGGAAATGGATGAAGACACTGGTTTTGACACAATCCCTTCATGCTGGTGGTGGGGCACTGTGAGCATGACCACGGTGGGCTATGGTGATGTTGTGCCAGTGACTGTTGCAGGAAAGCTGGCGGCTTCCGGTTGCATCTTGGGTGGGATATTAGTGGTGGCACTGCCTATAACGATCATATTCAACAAGTTCTCACACTTCTACCGTAGACAGAAAGCTCTCGAGAATGCAGTGAGGAACAGTGACAGAAAACCCAGAAAAGACAGCAACGTCACTGACGACAAAAACTCAGAGCAGTCTGAAGAGCTTTGAGGACTTGGAGGCTAGTTATGTCCTTTAAATGCATATATAAAATAAAGCAAATAAGCTTATATTAATAAGTAATTGACTGTAAAAAAAGTACAACAGTACTGAACTAGAACAATCTGAATACAAAGTCTTATCTTACAACAAGAAGGAAAGTCTTTTGGACCAAAAGCCATTTCAGGAAAATGATGCTTTAGAAGAAGAGGTATGGAGAACATGGGGTCCACTAGAACCTAAGACTGCAAATGGACCACAGAAATGAGGCTGGCCTCATAGATTCAGAAAACCACTGTAGAAAAATTCAAATATCTCTATAAATTTCCAAAGCCAGAGATATTGATCTTGGTGAGGAATAATTATTATTGTCCTAGCCTACCCAAAAAAAAAAATTCTACTCTACTTCAACTCTGTTGTAGGCTAAGCCTTGAACACTCAGTTTTGAAAGCATGTGTATTTTTTGGCACTTAAATCAATTTAATTCTGTACTGCCATGATTTCAAATTTTTAGTAGCTGGACAAAATAAGTAGATTTGCATGTGATAAAATGCAAAGCAGATACTACTTATATAATGCAGTTTAATGGACAATAATTATGGACTGAATGCTGAACACAAACAGCTTGTTTCTCATTTTGCCCCACAGTGGCACCCTCACCAACCCTTGCCAGTCACTACCTTATGCCAAAGAATAGAAAGAGGCGTCACCCAAAGAAGTAGTGGATTCATAATGTAACCAGTGCATGGAATGATGATGGAATGTGCTGTATATGAAATTAATGATATTATGGATGCATAATGTTACATATTGCCTGAATAAACTTGACCAAAATCCAGAGGTGTTTAGAGTGAGAAATGATACCTTTTGTATCGGTTGCTCTGAGACAAGGAATTGGCCAGGAACATATGGAAACAAAAGAGAAGAGATGTAGTGAGGTGCAGAGGAATGAAGGGTTTTACTAGTCATGAGAAGAAGCTTTTGGTGTCCACAACATTTGTAGCCTCTCCTTTGAAATACTGCACATATCCCACTGCAAGCCCGACCTACTTATATCCAAAATTCCATATGTAATCTTACCTTTGTCCAAATGTTCCACCTCTAATGTCTTTCTATGATGGGTGTAAGCAGGGCATTTGTTAATGATTTGTCTTCTTATTTGATCATCTGAACCCCTGCCAGATATTTCCTGGGCACCGGTGCCAAGCTTCCTGTCTACAAGCATTTTCCATTTCTATACCCCCAAGGTCAAATGAACAGTGTTCCACATTAGTCTGTGCAGACTAAAATAAATGTGTATAAAGGCACCAGGCTTTTTATTTTCTGGAACAATACACCAGTGGAACAAACAAGTGGCCCCATTAAGAAGGGCTAGATTTACCTTACTGATATTGTAACATGTCGGCAAGCTGTCAGCTTTGTGATTGGGATAGTGTATCCTTATTTTAAGTTCAAAAATTTTCATAAAAAGATGTTACATCAGCGGAACCCTTGGTTGGCAATTATATGGCCTCCAATTATCTCCAATTTCCAATAACCAACACCAACCAATCAATGAGTAACACTTAGGAGAACATATATATTTCTTACTGAGCTAGGGGGTTTAGATTTATGTTTCCTATAATCTGTTTTTAAATTCCAATTTCATTCTGAGTTTTTTTCCAAAAGTAACGTTTGCCATGTTCTAGGTGAGATACAAAACTTTTGTTTTCTGGCATGTGTACTAAATGTGTTCCATATGTACTAAATGTGTTTGTTTTGCAACCTTTTCTTGAATTCCCATGGTTTTTAAGTGAGATAAAGAACTCACCTATGGTTTCTCTTCTGCTGTAGGAGCACTGTGCCGCCTTCATCTTCTTCTGGAACATCTTCTACTTTCCTTATCCTTTAAAAAAAAAAAACCTCAAACAGTAAAATAGCTGGAATGTTTAAAATACAACTCCAGCTAACTCCTGTAGAAGCTCACCAGGTTTTCGTTGTCAATTTTTTAAAATTAAATTTCAAAAGACTTTTTTTAATTGATAAGTCTTGATTGTTCTAGTATGGAAAACTTGACTTTGAAGTAATTTTCTTTCTTTTCTCAAATTGCAGAGCAAATTTATTAAATTTGAAGATAAACATCTGATTGGATGATATTACATGCCTGATATTACATGACAACATTCCATCCATCTACCAAGCCACGTGTTTTGAAATGAATTAGCTTTGCACCAGAACCTAAGCAAACAACCAGTAACCTCTAACTTAGAAATATATATAGAATTATTCTAATTTAGGCTCAAATAATTCATTATTCAGTGTTTCGTTCCATTTCTTGCAGACAGATAAAGACGTGGTTCAATACGTGGTTCTTAAAGTGCCCAGTACATTAACCCTCTGCTTTGATTTTTAGCAACGGACTTCTTGACACATTTCCAGTTGAAAGAACAGAAGCACTCTACCTCTATAGTCTGGGGAATAGCGATGGGCTGTAAAGATAGATCGCCAGGATAATTTTATTATTCCCAAGTAAATTGTGTTATCGTTTGGGTACAAAGTGTGGTTTAGCAATATTTCAATTAAGGTAATAGATACTCAAAAGGGAGCAAGGTTGATCACTGAAAGCTTTTAGAACGGAGAAGGCCCATTTTCAAATGGTGGATTGAGTGCCCGCTATTAAGGAAACCCCCTATGAGTGTTCTGTGTTCACAGGTGGATGTGCGCTTGGAGCCCTTGGGTGATAATATGCCTAGTGGTGCAACTGCCCCATGATACTCTTGAAGTTCACACTATTAGGGTTGTATAAAAAAGGTGGAAAGTGTCTTACATGTCTAAATATCTACAACAGCTAGGTAGCATTTAGGGGTCACCAGAAAAGATCTTATTGGTTATTGGTCCACAAATGGTCTGGAGATAAGAAGCCACCAATGTGCTTGAAAAGGCCATGGCACCAGTATTGATCAGATATTGATCTCCAGGGTTTAGAGCCCAAATTTGGATACATGCAGAATTCTAAGCAATGAGCAATTTCAGGGAATTATGGTAATTTATGAATCCTCTTCCAGCTGGACAGGGTTTATACCAAATAAGAACTAAAAACAATAGTAGAGGTAGCATTGATGTTTTCAGTATAATAGACCAACACCTGGGAACCCTTGGAAAGGTTTGGCCTTGGCTTTTTAGCTTAGTGTCCACTAACGATGGGTGGTTTTTCCAATAGAATCTAAGGCTCATTCAAATTTCTTTCAAAGCCCTAAGCTCAAAAAACTACTTGTGTTGTTCTAGTATGTTTTAGATCACAAGCTCTGTTGGCCAGGGCCTGTTTCACCTCTCACATCTCTTATTTGATTGCTTTATTTATGAAAGGTCGTACATATTTTACAATGAATACTCCAAAAATATCATTACATCAAAACAAATATTTACATTGACGTAAAAGCTCTTCGGCTATTCGGTCTATAGCAAACAAATACGCATATTTTTTTAAAAAATATAACTTTTAACAAATTCTGTAATGGTCTTTTCAAATAACATTTTGCTTAAAAAACTGGGAAATGTACCAAGTTAAAAAAAAAAAAAAAGAATCAAGTACTAATCCATGTAATGGCAAGTCACAGCAATATAACCTGAGTTAATGTGATGGTGCATGTATGTTTGTGTGTGTCCGTCTCAGAGGTCCATATATGTCAGAACTTCAGAAATTCTGCTGCCTACGTTTCTTGGAGTCAATGGCTTCCAGAATCGGCTGGCGCTTTGCTTGGTACTTGTGATGGATCTCCTCGATTTCCCGCTCCATCATGGGATCCAGAGAATTCAGTTTCAGCTGCAGCTCGGCTACACTCCAGTCTTTTAGCTGGAAAATAATAGATTGGGGGGGGGGGCACAGAGTCATATGAAAGAGGCTTAGGGGTTTAAAACTCAACTTTGGCATGATAAAGGGAAAATAATATGATTAAAATGTGTTGATGAATGACAACATCAATAAGAGAAGAAGAGAATTGTATAGCTACATGGAAGCTTCTGATGTTCGTTGGGTGGGTATTTGGGATGTAAAATTGATACCTGATGGCATTTAAGTGAACAAAGAGAAACTAAAGAGAGTCCCATTGATCCTGCTTCTCTTCTGATTATTCCCTTCAAAGTGCAAATTCTATTGAATCATTTTATTTCAGCTAAATGTGTTAGATTGCCTTGCATTGATTTTGCAGAAGGATTGGCGGATACTTGAACATCAGGCTATTTTGACTCTCTCTCTTAGAGCAAGAAATGTCCATCCCAAGTCCTTCCAGTTGTAAATGAACTGCACGTCCCAGCAGAACACTAGAACCCAATGCCTGTAGAACCTAGCTTCTGTTAGTACAACTCCCAGCATGCTCAGTCCCCTGCTCACTAAATAGTAACAGTTATCCAGAATGCTCAAAACCTGTGGGGGTCTTTCTATAATTTGAATCTTGATACCTTAAGTCTACTAGAAAATCATGTAAACATGAAAACACCCAATAGGCTGGTTTTGATTCAAATAAGGGTCAATTATATCTTAGTTGGGATCAAGTACAAGCTACTGTTTTATTATTACACAGAAAAAGGAAAAATATATCGAGTCCATGGGAGACAGCCTTTCTGTAGTTCTGAGCCTTCTGTTTAATAGGCTTCCGGATAATAGATCCCATACCTGTAAACAATGAATGTGCCATAGGCTTAATACTGAACAGTAAAGGCAAAGCATTTATAAAAATGCCACCCTATGTCTAAGATGGTTATTTAATTTTATAGAAACATAGCTCCTAATTACATAGGCTCCCCAAGGACCACTGTTACAAACTACCCAACTCTGCCCTCCGATATTTTTCCTACCCCACCTGGAACCTCCTCCAAAAACAGGGGTTATTTCCAGCTCGCTACCTTTGCTGTGTATTAACCAAGTGCATCAATCCTTTAAAGGTGTACCGCTCACCTTGGATAAATTGCCATGGATTGTAGAGAGGAGATCAATCGACAAAGCAGATTACTGCTGAAGTAAAGTTTTATTTCAGACTTGCTGAAACGACATGTTTCAGGTCCATAGCGGTGCCCTTTCTCAAGAAAAAAATGTTGTATCAGCAAGTCTGGAACCTCCTCCCTCTGGCCATCTTGTAGCTGCACCAAAAGAATTGGGAAGCCCCGTAAGAAGCCTGTCAGGCAGGTTTTCTCCCAGTGCATCACTAATCCAGTTTAATCCTGGTTGTGGGTCACCGACCCCAGCAACTAAAAACAGGCTGACGACAAGGCTTGCATTTTAATGTTACTCATGTTGCTCATCATATCTACTCCAACACTGAAGGTGACCATACATGGGCTAATTGTTTATGCTTTCCGCCTGTTTGGACCGTGGGTTTTATGTACAAGGGGCCACACATAGTAAGGCTGTCTTTCTATCATTACAATCATTAGGCAAAGAGCTTTCCTCTTTTCCTCAGACAGCACTTTACCAGGGCTGGAAGGGGAGATGGAGACACAAATGTACTTTTTGGCTGTGCACTTACAAAGCTGTAGTCTCCGTTGAGCGGTATTTTCCATTCGGAGGGATCTGTAGACGGGGTTGGAGTTGTCTTTTCTGGGGTCCCAAACTGGTTTTCCTTCTGCTCAAAATATTCCAGGAATGAGGGTTTGACTGGCTGTGCAGGCTCACTACATTCTGTCAATTAGAAAGTGAATAATAATGAATATTATTATTATTATCAATGTTTTTTTTCATTTGCCTTCCATGGAATAAGTCTTTAATGTCCTTGACTGAGCTGTGAAACAGACAAAGTGCATATCCTGCGAGATGCAGCAAGATGCTTGCGTTCCTCTGGGAGGATTTTCTTTCGGATTCTTGGAGTGGGGAACTTGATATAAACAAGGGAAGGATTACAGTGGGATTGAGTTATGATGTAGCCAACCGGTACTAAGAACGGCACTGGCTTCCACATCATCCCCACCCCCCCATGAAATCTCATCCACAGAATTAAAAAAGGTACAAGTCGGTAAAAGTATCCCATCTCTGGGGGGGGCTCCAAAAAATCAATACAGCATGAGAAACAGCAGTCAGATTAAAGAAATGTAAATGAGAGGAAAAGGCTCCTGCTGTTGTTAACTGAATTGCTTTATGTAAGTGGAAATTTGGAGGTATAAGGTATTTTCCTGTAGCTGACAGCAGAGAGAGAGAGGTTATTCCCAAAGCTGAGGGAGGCCTAATGCATTGTGCTGCCGTAGGGGAATATCGGTGTTAGACATCAGTTTACAGTCTATGTGCAGCTATTAACAAACCTAAACTGAGAACTGAAGAGGAAGCAAAGTCAAGCAATTGGGACATTTAATGACCAATTTGACCTTCATCTGCCGTTGTTTAAGGTTTAGCCTTAAATAATATACCACAATAGCATCTTTCTACTGCTAAAAATCATAAGAACATATTGCTGTAGCTAGAAGGACGTTTCACCTCAGAAGGACATCTTGCCGTATCTACCTAATGTTAGGTATATTCAGTGCACACATTCATTGATTGTACAAAGCTGAATACAAATCCAGGCTCAGGAATGGAGATAAACACCTACGTTTCATTGTACCCGTTTCCTCCTCATCTTCATCGTTGATCAACATGGTGCCCATCTGGGTCTCCAGCTTGTCCTTTTCCACCATGGTGCTATCCGCTCCTTCACTCATTGTACTGAACTCTTTCATTGTGTTCAGGTCTTTGTTACCTGCTTGAACCATGGTACCCACATCTGCCTCGTCCTCATCCTGAATCAAAATCAACCATTTGTTTTTTAAAAGGACAACACAGAGTTAGGGGGTTATTTACGAAAACAAAATTTTTTCTCATATTTTTATTAAAGCCAACCAAACTCCCGTCCATGATTTTATCTTATTTATCAATAAAATAACTCTAAAAAGTCAGGTAAGAAAGAAAACTCAATAAAATTGTGCAAAACCCCAAATCGTACACATTTTTTGGATTTGAATCCTGAATCGCTCAATTTTTTTTGGGTTATCACCCGAAAATCCGTTTTGGATTAACGGACAAATCCAGCGCAAATATATCTTCAAATATCTCTTCTAATTGTAAAAGGGACATCTGCCATTGACTTCTACATGACCCCTCAAAATGTGAGTATTTTTTCCTCTAAAGATTCGAGTTTTTGCCCAAAAACCCTTGACTAGAAAAAATCTAGGTTCAGTAAAGAACCCACCTTAGTGTCGCCATATACGATAGCTAAGTTTATATGGATATTCCATAAGGTAGGCTAAAACAGTTTTATATTCCTTTAGGGCAGTGATTTCAAAATTGAGAAAATTTGGCAGACTAGTTGGGCAGGCTTGTGCCCAACCCAGACCTGCCAACATACAATACAATTGTAATCCACTGGCCCACTATGTAGGGCCCTGTCCCTGCTACCTGAATTTACATGAACCTGGCCAAAACTGTAACCTGACAAGGGACCATGTAAGCCGGAAGTGCTGTCACTAGCTGACAGAAGTAATGTCACTCTGGGTCAATTACTTCGGGAGGTGGGGGTAATGTGAGCCTGCAATTGGCCAAGTACCTAGGTAGGGTACCCTCAGACCACCCTTATTTTCAGGGAGCAATGGTCTTTCCACCCAAAACCCAACCATTTTGCTGGTATTTTGCACGTTCCTGACGCTAGGCATTGTCCCTCAAGGGAAGAGGGAGCTGGATCAGTGGGGGATCAGACTGAAGGCCAGGTGAGATATGTGATATGCCTCAATACACATGTAAGCCAAGCTAGAAGGTTAGTAGGAGTGAGATTTGGGATGAATACATGTTTGCTGTACTATGTTCTTCAAACTATGGTTAATCACTGATGTTCTCTTATATTCGTAAACCAGTTATGAGTCCTCCACCCCTTGCTACAGGAGGGCAATCTGCAATAATAGAAAAACTAACCACATTCTCTTCCTCTTCGGGCTCCACTTCTCTCTGTTTCAGCTCTGTCCTTTTCAACTTCGCGTCCAGGGCTTCATTTATTAAGTGCCGCAGAATTGATTCCCCTTTGGCGGTTTTGATGAAGGGGTGCTAAGGCCAAGAGAAAAACAGATTTTAGCAATTGTGCGTGTAACTGCATTCACTGTATTCATGGAGCTGAAAGCTGGGGCGACCATAGGGGTCATTCCTCGGGTGCACCGCTCGGTTTGCATGCTCTCCCCTTTCCTGAGTGGGTTTCCAGTTTCTTCTTGCTCTCCAGACCCACACAAGCAGGATAATTGGATCACTGTTGTCCCTCTGACCAGGCCATCAATTCGTGAAACTACAAGCTCCTACACTATAAACACAACATTTGCACACATGGTGAACCCGCCTTTAATGGAATAGTGTTGCCGCGACATCACTTCCCACTTAATTCTTTTACACTTGGCCTGTGTTTTATTGGGCTGCGGCGACCTCTTAGGTCAATGAATTATTCAGAGGAATATTTCCAGTTCTGAGAATTCCCATCTCACCGTGTCCTACTTTTCCTCGGGCACATTCTCTGATTTTGATAAAGGACAAACAGCATTTCCCTCATTTAGAGGCAACAGATTTAATTTCAGAATGAAGACCTTGTATTCAAACAATAGTAAATACCCAACCTCAGGCTTATTCATTTGATCTCTGGGTACTGGGGTCAGTGACCCTGGTGAAGCAGAGTTTGCTAGTGATATACAGAAGAAATACAGTAACAGTGGCTTCCACTCATCCGGTCGCCTTACCTGCAGTAGCTCTGTGGCACTGGACCTCAGTTCAGGGTTCTTCACGAGACACAAATTAATGAAGTCCACAAAATCCTTGGACCAGAGTTCAGGTTTTCTAAATGTAGGGGGTGGGTTGGAAGGTATCATGAATATTGCCTGTAAAACACACAAAATATCACAATATAGAATGTATTTAAAGGAAAATGTGCCCCCCTTACTGTAAATGATAAGGATATTAGAAGTCACTGAGGGGTGTGACCATATAAAGGCACAAGGCTGCAGGCTGAGTTATACAGGGGGGAACTCTGAGTATCACTCTGAGGCCTGTGTTTTATCTACGTAAATGTATAGGTACATACAGAATGCACACCAGATACATCATGGAATAATTATGAAACATTCAGGACAAGAACAGTGGGTTTGATGACTGAAGGAAGCAGTGCGGGAAGGATGGGTTAAAGTAGAAATGCATTTGTAGATATAAATCAATAATACAATATGTGATTAATTTTTAATTGGCCTGAACTGTTGGGCATGCACTGCATTAAGATCCCTAATGTGACTCATCAGTTAAAAAGACAGGGACCTGAGAGCATTCTTAGGCCTTCTGGCACCTCATCCTCTAGGGGGCGCTCTGATCAGCAGGTAATTACCCGTATATGTAATACAGCAACAATGGAAACCCCCCCCATCGAATGAACTTCCTTGCTGTGAATGTGGAGGCCAAGGACAAATGGCCTCCCTTAGGGCTAGACCACACGGGAAGATTTCAGGGGTGATTTCTTTGGGGTGACTAATCTCCATGAATTGCTTGACTGTGTCTCGTGCCCACTAAACTGTAAGTTGCCTGCGCCTATTTCACACGCGCCGCTGCGTAAAATAAAATAATTCATCAACAGAATCTACAAAAGGAGGGACCTGAGGGGGGGGGGGACTCCTTGAAAAAGTCAACAGCTCACCAAGGGCTTGGTGCATAGGAATTGTCTAGTAGTTATGTATTTCTCCACTTGGGAGTAAATGTCCTGTTTGGATCAGTATAGTGGCCTCCTTCCTACAACTTGAGATATCTGTGCTGATCCCAAGAACTAACATTTAACAGTGAGCTGATGTCTCCCTCTAGTGGACAGTAAAGGAAATAGGAAAGGAAATCATTTTCAAAAGGGAAGAGTGAAGAGTAATACAGGGTGTATGTGTATATAGATATATATATAATACAATGCAGGGAATGGTTGCATTGACCCTAGATGTCACATGACACATATATATATACATATCTGTGCTACATTCAAATCAAATGCAAAATCCCAGGGCAACGTTTTTTGGATGAAAACTGGTGGACCAAATCACCAGTAATGAACCACAGAAGTTAGTGGAGACTAAAAGCTTTCCAAATGACTTTGCTCACCCCATAACATCTCTTCTTTCCCAAGTCCCTGTTTGCAATGATCCCCAATTCCTCAAATTCTGTATTTTCACCCAACATGACACTCCAGTCTCCATCATCAACACCACTACTAAAGATGTTGCTGGGGGCTCTCCATAGATTTGAGGCACAGAAGTCCATAGCTTACCCTCATTGGATGAATTTCTGCATACGGGGGCTTTCCTTCTGACATTTCAATTGCGGTAATACCGAGGGACCAGATGTCAGCCACACAATTATATCCGATTTCCTGAATCACTTCTGGGGCCATCCAAAATGGTGTCCCAATGACTGTGTTGCGCTTTGCCATTGTATCCTAGAAAAAAAACAAAACCCCAGCTGGATATCAACAATTACCAGTAATCAGCCGTACCAAGAACATTATAGAATGGAATGATCCCCCTGAACCTTCCATTGTATATTATAGGGGCCCCCTGGGCTGAACCCTAAGGCCACTCCCTTTTCTTACTCCACATCTGTTGTGTATAACATACAAGTAAAAGGTCTTCTGTATTAAATGAGAAGAAGCAAACTAAAACTATAAATTAGGAAGGGGATGACGTTTTAATTAAGGTGCCACTTTAAGATTTTCTCTTTTTGTAACATTATGTAACAGCCTACATTCATTCCCACCTTTATACAGAAGTAAGAGACAGCGTTCCCTGCTCTGCTACAAGTAAATTATTCAATGTGTTTGGCTTTCAGCCCGGGAGTACAAAAACAAGAGGGATCCCATTATAAGGCAGGGACTGTCCCTTACTGTGAGCTGCCCGGCCACTCCAAAGTCAGCCAGCTTGGCGGTGCCTTCAGAACTCAGCAATATATTCCCGGCCTTTATGTCTCGGTGAATCTTTCTCATAAAGTGAAGATACTCCAGCCCCTTGAGGGTCGACTGCAGAATAGTTGCAATTTCATCTTCTTTTAACTGTCAGAGAAAGGGAACAGAAATTATTATTATTAGATAATCCAGACAACAAGGGGGCATAGTTCAAGTTGAAGAACATTTTGTTTTAGTGAAAAAGATCAGGTAGTTGGGCTGTGGGTTGATGACAAATATTAGTTACCCACAACCTGGAAACATTGGGAGGTATTATGACATTATCATCATCATCATGTTCCTCTAGCCCCGTTCCTGATGACAGACTCAAGATCATCTCCAGATGTTCCCTTGCCAACTTGGGGATATAGAGAAGTCATATAATAACAGGAAGAAGATGTTCTCAATTGCCACCAATTAACCTCCAATCCCTCTGGCAGGTGCTAGGTCTACCTGAGATCCCTTCCCTAGATACAGGGATCTGGAATAACTCCATTAGGAGCTTCCTCAAGGCCATCCATTATAAGATCCCCCCCCATTATAGTGAGCTGGGATCTAAGTCAGAAGGAGCAGCATGTCTACTTATGGGTTACTGTTGTCCTTGAGTTTGCACATGGCTAAATGCAACACACAATCTATTTGTTACAAATGAAGCTAAAACTAAAATAAACAGCAGGTACTACTGACGGATCTAGTTCCCCTTTATTGGCCTATTCTGAATAAAAAAACAATTCTTAGTTTATCAGACATTTGTCGCCTGGGAATTTTAATACTTTCTAATGATTTTCAGATCATGCCATTCTTTTTATTCAAATACCTGTGCAAATAAATGTGATTATCAGGACTGTTTTGGGGTACTTTCATTTGGAGAGGTTACTTACCGTCATATGGTTTTTGGGGTTTAGAAGCATTTCAAAGTGGGGGAGTTCCCACCACCAAAAAAAACCCATTACCATTCCGAAGCATGTGACTGGATGTTCCCACACCATTGGGAAGTAGAAAAATAACTTTACATTTGGCTAATTACCCCCATTAGTCCAATCCAGCAAGTGCTTTATTTCAGCCATAATTTTATGCTCAGTAAAGCAGTGTTTTTATAAAACTTTACCCCAATAAAGAATAATCAATCAACAGTTAAAGGAGGAAGAGGCATTGTCTCCTGAGGTGAGAAGCCTGAAAAGCAACTTGCCGTCTGTTTCCGGAGTCGGATAATGTCAGAGACGGATCCCCCTCCACAGAACTCCATTACGATCCACAGGTCCGTGTTTTTAAAATAACTCCCGTAGTACTTCACCACATGCGGACTGAGGGGGAAACAATCATAAATAATTCATAATTATGTGCCCAAGTCTAGGTGTTTTGAAAGCTAACAGAACTAGAACAAAGTCAATATCTTGATAAGTATTCCAGAGTTTTACTGACCTGCAATAATGAAGCACATATATTATACCCATGTATGGTATAATATGTGCTTTTTGTTGGGATCTTAGACTTAATCATGCAAGGTTTATCTCTGAGACCCCCCCCCCCCACCCCACCCCAAAAGAAGGTTGAATTCTATTTTATCTGTATAGTCTATCCAGCTTAGAGAATAGGTTTGAGGTTCCTGTACCAATGAAGCTAAAGAAGATCCATTCTTAAAGGTCTTACATCCTGGTAGTGCTTTCCTTATTCCATCTATGGATATTCTGCATGGGGCTTAGTAGCATGAGAAACAATGCCATAGCATTGTCATGATACACATTCACCAACATTTGGATGAAGTCAGCTAGGACTGACCAAATGGGCAGTGGGGCAGGGAACACAGCGGTTGCCTTCTACACCTACTCAAATGTTTTGACCTTGAGGCGCTCACAGAGCTATTGCATCCAAACTAATACAACTAGAAGCTCCTAGCTGGATGCTAACTATGTCTCTAGTTTATTCTGGACTTGCCTACCCCAATGGTTGGTTACCAAAAAAGATCCCCCCAGCACCTACAGGCAGTATCACATAAGTTTCATTGGGCAGGGGGGCGTCAACAAATGAATGGACTTCCAATTAAGGCATGGGTAAAGCCTAAAATGTTATTCTAGTACTTTATAAGATATGGACTTTGCACTTCTCGATTTCAGACAGGAGTGATATGGTCTACATCTCATGATACGGTCTACATCTCATGATACGGTCTACATCTCATGATACGGTCTACATCTCATGATACGGTCTACATCTCATGATACGGTCTACAGCTCAAGACATTTCTTCTACAACAAGGAATGTTTTCTTATGCTGCTGTTACAGTTGCAAAGAAAATAGAACTTCACTTTACTCCACTGTTGTAGTTAAATAAATAGATGTCATCTCCAAAGTCAAGCACTATGGAGAATTATTTAATCTACGTATATGTGGACAACATTCTTGTGTTTCAAGCTATCATCAGCTCAAGCTGTAGTAGTTTATGACTTCTTGGTCAACACCAATTATGACTTAAGTGTTCAAGCGTGTGTGTGGATCAGCGCCTAGGGCAAAATAGAGAAGACAGGGACCGTATCTGGTGTAGTACGGTCCCTGTCTTCTCTATTTTGCCCTAGGCGCTGATCCACACACACGCTTGGATATATTCAACCCATGTTGAGGGAGACTGGGAAAAAGGATCGGCAAGAGAAGAAATACTATTTCTAAAGGACAACTAACAAACTTTTTGCCTTTTTCTCCTTTTTTTTCTTCCTTCTTCTTTTTTCTTTCTTTTTTATGACTTAAGTGTTGCAGGGCTGACACTGATCCTTCCCGTAGAGGGGTACCTACTTCTCTATTTTACATCTGAATATATATATATCCACCATTTCCTTATGAAACAATGGAAGTAACAGCCATGGTCAGAGAAAGTAGGACACATCATCAATGTTTATAAGAAAGCAACAGCTCATGGCGTGTAACTTACCTATCACACTGCTGCATGATGGCAATTTCCTTGATAATCTCTTGAAGGTCAGACTCCACAGGGATCTGCTTAATGGCAACAATCTGGCTTGTTTCTTTGTGGCTTGCTTTATATACGCTGCCATAGGACCTGTCGTAGGAGACATTGATATTGCTACACATACAGGAGGATATTGGCGTCAATTCTTTGAAACTTTGTCTGTTACACATAAACTTCAGGGGCATCTTCAACTTTCCATGAGAAAAGCACTTATAGAAGAAATATGAATAGCTATGCTAAAACACTTGCTTTAGAACCAACAATAGTTGTATAGATATCAACCGTTCTTCCTCAGGAAGGCCATAATTAGGGTTTGCCCCATGGGAGCCAGGAACTCACTTGGAAACCATGTACCACTGCCCAAACAATTTGTATCATCTCTTCCGTTCCTTTCTTTATTCACATTACCTACAACATTTATCCTTCCAGCCATATCATCGAAATGGACAGGCAAACAAAGCAAGTTGGATGAGCAGGAGGGCCCAGCTACACCAGGGCCCACCATGATCATTCCTGGTACCCTGATGGACCAGTCCAAGACTGTATCCACCTCTAACACATTTAAATATGGATATTCTTTGTAAAATAATCTCGATTTCTTTTTTTTTTTTATTATTATAAAGGAAACAGAAAGCAGAAAAAGACAGTCAATATAGTGACATTGGATGAAGTAATAATGTTCTTCCATATACATCATTAAATATGGATATTCTATACTTTACGTGGCTACCCTGCTCATGAATACACACAAAACTGAAATACTAGATAAATAAGAGCCACACCCCGCCGTGAATGTGATGGAATAAATCCACCTCTGATGTAAATAAAAAAAGGGCAAATGATAACACACAGTCTTGTTTTGTGAAAGACGTGGACGTGATTTTGGCCCTGTTGCTAATGGGAGCCTGGCCACGTATAGTGCAGCACTGAAATAGCCACAAGTCTAACGGCATAACTGTTGTACCACTGCTATAAAGTGATTAACAAGAATCAGGAAGGAAGCACTCGAGCAAGAAAGAGGAAGGTGAAAACAAGAGGCCACACACTGGAGACGGAGATATAAAAACTATTAAACTGCAGAAATGGTGAGAAGCAGAAGTGACTCAGGACAATGCAGTCAAGGGGATAAAGGCTAAATAAATATCAAGAGTTGGTGGTTGCAATGAATCACATGTCCCATAGATACTTAGATAGATATGAGTTGGGCTGGCCATCAGGAGGGCCCCTTTTATAGGCCAATAAAGAGCCAACTTGGTATGGAGGGCCAAGGCAGATTTAATTGGTCTGTATATACGAGACTAAAGGCTTCATAGTTGTCACGGAGAATTGTGGTTCCTTCAAATTCTACATTGTGAAGTTTGTTTGCTTTTTGCACAAAGTAAGACCAACAGAATATAAAGTCCTTATATTGTGTGACTCTAGGATACATTTCTTCAGTTGCTGCTGGTGATAATGGTTTGGTCTGTGTTTTTTTTCCCTCACGTTTGTCTGGACTTACCCTTCCCCAAGTTTTTCGAGGACATCGAACACTTCTTCCGGCTGCTTATTGAGACTTTCTTCACTCAGCTTCTTCAGGTGTCTAACGAGAAAAATAGCCCTGATTTTAATCAACCTTTTTAATAAAAATCAAAATTTTCTAGGACTAACTTGTGTATTATAAGGGATAGTGTACCCCCTACTGTAAATGATAAGGATATTAGAAGTCACTGAGGGGTGTGACCATATAAAGGCACAAGGCTGCAGGCTGAGTTATACAGGGGGGAACTCTGAGTATCACTCATGTATTATAAGGGATAATGTACCCCCTACTGTAAATGATAAGGATATTAGAAGTCACTGAGGGGTGTGACCATATAAAGGCACAAGGCTGCAGGCTGAGTTATACAGGGGGAACTCTGGGTATCACTCATGTATTATAAGGGATAATGTACCCCCTACTGTAAATGATAAGGATATTAGAAGTCACAGAGGAGGGCGGAAAACCATAATGCTTGGAGGAAACTTACCAATATTCTGCAGGTGTTGCCCAGGCTGGAATTAAATCTAGGACAGTATAGAGTTGAAAGCAGCAATGCTAATCTCTGTACCACTGTCCTATGGGGGTATATGTGTAGCGGGGGGTCACGTATAAGACTAAAACCTGAATTTGTCAATCTCTTCCGCTGAGCATTATATAATGTTTGTTATAACTGGTAAAGAAGCAGCAGGACGTGTATATCAGGTGTATCTCAGGTGTGTAATGTCTCTAATTACCGACACAAAGGAGGGTAGATGCATTCAATTCATTTCATGCTTCACAAATACTGTTGTGTTACAGGGCTGGGTAAACATGATCTCCATAGCACAGAAGCAACATGCACCTGGGCATTCCACAAAATATGCACTTTAAGCCTTACAGCAAGACCTGCCCTCAAGGGGCTCCAGTTAGGATGGGAAATGCCCCCCCTGCTCATGTGAACTCTGGGTTCCATTCTGATCTCTATCAACTACTCAATCTGATGATATACCCCAGAAGTACAAGCTCTTTAGTGTAAAAACGTTCTAGTAAGTCTTTCTGGCAGTTGAAGGGGAGGGGGCGGATGGGGGTGGATTTGGGCACTGGTGTATTTGAGCCCCATGGGCCTAAAAACAAGAAGTGAAAGTAAAGTGAACGATTAACACAGCCAGTGACTTTTTATATTCATTTAACCCACCAAAACTCAGTTTAAACTTACAGTAGGGTCTGTAAACGAATGAATGCCAAATGAATATCCCCAAGGAAGAAGCAGGACGAGAGTTGGGGGGGCTCCTTGCACAACGTTGGGAGCCACAAACAGGAGAACTAAACACCACTGATAATTGTGAAACGCTCACTGGCTCATTTACATAACAGAAAACATCCTTTTCACAGTTTCCTCTGGGGAGCGAGCAGCACCCACCAAACTGACAACTCTAAAATGAGCCCCCGTGCTGTCTAATAAGGGTGCCCAGGACCTCCTTTAGTAAACAGTTCAAATGAGGCAAATAACTGGTTCTAAAATAACCCTAAACCTCAGTCTAATTCACCTAGATCCTGTGGTACCCCTGGGGAGGACTCTCATGTCCCTCCCAAGCCACATCACCTGTTCCTTCCTTAATCTTGTTTCCAGCATGGTTGGCCAACGCCATCTTGCATTGGTTGTTCTTCTGTTCTAATTGATCACCAACGAGGAGCATGCCCAGTTGGTTCTAGGTCCAGATTGGCTTCAACTGGCACATGCTCCAGATGTGAGTTGGCACCCACCCAACGCCTTTGCATTACTCTGCTTTTTCTTAAAAGGTCAATGGGGCAGAATTATCTGGGGCATCTGATTTGTGGGTGCATACCAAATGGCGGTAAAGTTCTATTCAGATATGTAGCTGGTCCAATATGCTTCAGTGCCCGCTAGGGTTATATATATCAAGGCTTTTTAACAAAAGGAATCTTAACTCTGCCACAATTGTCTGCATCTTCATTTGTACACAGCCATAGGGATCAATTAGTCCTAGTATTGCCTGTGTTGTCTGGGAGTCAGACCAAATCTTTAAGCAATAGCTGCCCATGCCTTGTAACCCATGCTCGTTCCTGCTCAAGTAAACCGAAAGCAATTTTCAGGGGGATTTTGAACGTTGCTCCACGAAGCGGTCATTGAAAATCCCCGTTGCCCTTATGCAGCACATTGAAACTAGGATGTGAGAAGCAAGAACTTCCAGTGACTTTGTAGCAACAGCTCCGTTTCTTTCTGCAGCATATCAATATTACTAGGGCTTATGCATTGTTATCATAAGTGAGGTGGGATATGCGCCCTGGGTTTTGAGGATCAATGCATGCACCCTTGCCAAAAAATGTAAGATTGCTAGTTCTATGGGCCAGGTTAAGTATTCTGTTAGTAGATACTATCTATACCAGTAATGATCTTACCTCCTGGGGTTGTTCCTTAGCTGCACAGTCTCCATGTTTTCAGCCAGCAGTCACAATCCAGCAAGCAGGGTAAAGGCACAGCATGGGGGCTCCTGTCCCTCGCCTGAATCTGCTGCTACCTGGCAGTCTCACCTCACCATTTCCTCCCAGAAGAGCAGAGCAGAGAGCAGCGGCCACATCTCTAGCAGACGGAAGCAGGAAAGCAGAGGCGGAAGCTACACACACACAGAGACATGTGCAAGGGTTGTGAAACATGATCAGAGTGTGTCAGAGACACTGCAGCTTGGAGGAATTTCTGCCTCCCAGGGCAACACCTAAAAAATGCAGCCGCCCCTCCCTACGTTCAAGCTGGAGTTCCATTAGTAAAAAAAAAAGCTTAGCTTCAGGGAGAATGTGACTAACTTTGGCTTAGGAAGGAGTTTTAGAAACACTTCACGCTGTTTGAAGGGGTTTCAACAGGGGTGACTCTTGCCCCCACCCCAAAGATACAGCTGTGGGAAAGCTCAACAAGGCACCATAAATGTAACTGTTCATTCATCGAAGTAGGAACAAACTGCAAGAAGATGCAGCATCTGCCTATGAACGACACATTAACATAGATCCTCCAAGTTCTTCTCCAAGTCCTATGCCGTCACGGTCCAAAATCTTGCACTAAGGTTACCAAGACGACAACAGAGCTGTGTTTGAGGGGGTTCAATGGGGGTGACTTGCCCCCCGCCAATAATACAGCTGTAAAAGCTGTAAAAGTAAAAGCGACTTTTATTATTACACAGAAAAAGGGAAATCAGTTTTTAAAATCTGAATTAATTGGATAAAATTGAGTCTATGGGAGATAGTTTTTTTCCATAATTCTGAGCTTTCTGCATAAATGAGCCTATACCTGTAGGTTATAGAATGGCCACTGTCCCCATCTTAACAACAAATACTCTGTAAGGCTACAAATGTATTGTTATTGATATTTGTTATTAATCAGACCCTCTTCTATTCATATTCCAGTCTCTTATTCAAATCAATGCATGGTTGCTGGGGTAATTTGGACCCTAGCAACGAGACTGCTGAAGCTGCAAACTGGAGAGCTGCTGAATAAAAAGCTAAATAAGTCAAAAGCACAAATAATAAAAAATGAAAAGCAATTGCAAATTGTCTCAGAGTATCACTCTCTACATCATACTAACAGTTTATGTTTTTGTGTTCTCACCAATATATAATCTTTAATGCATTTCCCAGACACTAAATGGCTGCGAGGTGTATGGAGTGTGTGTGGGCACAAGTACCATTGTTAATTGCCACTCATTATAAGTACAGGTATGGGATCAGTCAGGGCCGCCATTAGAAATCACGGGGCCCCGTACAACAAAATTTTCGGGGCCCCGCCCACCCTAGCACCCAAGCCCCGCCCCTAATCCCATGCCACTCCACATCAAAGTTAAAAGACCACACAGACATCAGCGCTAAAAACTTAACCCCCCCAAGGCTCCCTTCTAAGTTAAAAAAAAACTTGGCGCCAGCACCCCCCATTAAAAAACATTGGTGCCAGGGCCCCCCATAAAAATTTTTTGAAAAGCTGTGAGAAAGTTCAACAATGCACCATAAATTTGCATGGTCTGTTCATTCATTGAAGTAGGAACAAATTATCCTCAAAGTTGTTCTCCAAGTCCTACACCCTCAAGGTCCAATATTTGGCTCTAATGAAAGGTTGCCAAGATGACAACAGAGAGAACGAAAAGTGGTTCTCGATGCAAAGTTCTGAAGAACAAAGAGTATTGGCGTCCAAGGCCATATTATTTCTGGTACACAACAATGGTGACATTCCATAGGGACTCAATATTAAAGGTAAACTAATACAAAACATGTCAATTAATGGTGCTGCTACAGCAGAATTCTGCATTGAAATTCATTTTGCAAAAGAGCAAACAGATTTTTTTTTTATATACTTAGTTTTGAAATCTAACATGGGGCTAGACATATTGTCCGTTTCCCAGCTGCCCTCAGTCATGTGACTTGTGCTCTGATAAACTTCAGTCACTCTTTACTGCTGTACTGCAAGTTGGAGTGATATCACCCCCTCCTCCCAGCAGCCCAAGAAAAAAACAAAGGGAATGTAACCAGAAAACAGCTGGCTGGTAGAGCAACCATAAAATCCAGGTCACGGAGATACATTCAGTTACATTGAATATGAGACACAACAGCCAGAAAGCAAGTGCTGGCTCTTTCTGAAAGCACATGACCAGGTAAAATGAGCGTGAGATGCACCTACACACCAGTATTACAACTAAAAAATACAGTTGCTTGTTCAGGAATAAGATTTTATATAGTAGAGTGAATTATTTGCAGTGTAAACAGTGTAATTGAGAACCTCCAATAACTCTCATGTCAAACAGCAGGGTTTTGTATGAAATCCCGTGAACAGCGGCTCCTACCCTTAAAGGGCAAGGAAAGGCAAAGAAATAAAATCCCATTTTTACTTTCTTTAATGAAAAAGAAATCTATCTCCAATATACTTTAATTTTAAAATGTGTACCGTTTTTATAAGAAACCTGACTGTATGCAGTGAAATTCTCCCTTCATTTACTTCTATGTATAGGAATTTTCAGACAGTCCCTAATTTCTGGCAGGGAAACAATCACTTATGAACAGCAGGGGGAGCCCCTGCCTTACTTACCAGCCATGCAGAACTCAAGCAGCTTTGTTTTTTGATCATTTATGACGATCCCTAAGCAGCACAGACCATACTGAGCATGTGCAGTGCCAGTGTCAGACAAAGATGTATAACAAAGTTACAAGATGACAGCCCCCTGTGGCCAACTTTGAAAGCATAAATCATTTGTTTGATTAGGCTTGTGGTGCAGTAAGTTCATGTTTATGTTTAGTATACAAAATACACCATTTCTACCCTTATTCTATTTTACACTTTCCTTGTTCTTTAAAAACATGCACAGACCTCAGTGGTAGCTCTGTTCCATGTAACATACCATCGTATCAGCGTTTGAGGGACATTACGAGGCTCGATGGAACTGCTTGAGATGCAAAACGCCATCCTGTTTTCGTCAAACTGTGGAAATTGAGGAAACATGTCTTCTCCTTTCCGACGCTCCACTTAAAGAGATGCATCAGTCACTCAACTTTAAAGTTGTTACTACCGGGTTCCCTTTCTATTGAAAGAAATGTTTGCTTGTGGACTTGTCTCTAAAACATCCGCTCCTATTGCCGCCTCCTGAGATACGAGCGTTGCAGGATCCACAATGGGAAGCATTCAGTGTTGAATGGTCAGCTCCATCTTACAATAAAGATGGAGTTGAACAGAGTTCAATAAAGTAGGGGATACACCTAATCCAGGATTCGTCACACACATCAAGGAAGAATCACGTGATTCTCTTTCATCCTAATTTACGTATTAGGGTTTGGATTTGGTTCGGTATTCAGCTGAAGCTTTCACAAAGGATTCGGCTGCATCCTGAAATAGTAGATCCCTACGAATTTAGCACTTGTGATGTGGTAAACCCAACCAACCACATTTATGGGCTCAATTATCAAATAAAAAAAGCATTTTGTATGCAATTTTTTTTTTAATGCACAAAGAAAAGCAAAATCAACAACCCCAAAATGAATTTCTGTAATTATCACAACGTACCCTCCTCCAAGGCAGAGGCGTATTCAGTTTACTTTATATATTACAATATTATTTCCAACGACAACAAAAAAAAAATGAAATCAACCTCTGTGTGTGTGTCCTGTGCAAACTATACAAATTTACAGTAGGCAGCGCACTTTGCTGCACAGGGGGTCCCCCTGTCTAGATTTAATGGAGGGTCAGATCAGAGACTGCGGAGCACTTTTCTGAGCACTTTCCTTGGCTTGGTGGGCTTGCAGGACTGCCACTGCCTCTTCTACCTATCAGTGAAAATGGAAGAGGCATCAACATTCATTCACGACTGTAAAAAGTCAACTTGAACAAAATCAAATGGAAAGATTAAATGTTTATAAATACAACTAACTGAAGTATATATCACTGTACAAACTCAACACTGATTGGTTCACGAGTCCACTCCCCCGCCAACTCCCTAATATCCCCTACGAAAGATACAGGTGTAACTCACCCTACCGCTCTCCTTCCCCCAAACATAACAAAACATACCTTTGAATGCAGGGATTCTGGAGACTCCAGCATATGCAGTAGCTCAGAGTTATCGATTTCTAGCAGCATTCCTGTTATCTTCCCGGCTAACGTCGGATGCATTTCAATTATTAATGGGTAAAGACGTTCCCCTGTTAAAAAGAGGCAAAGTAACAATTTGTTATTTTAGAACACATATGGGAGGAGTCCAACTGTCAGCTACTGGGGGGTCTGCCATTCAGCAGTACCTGGGAGACATATAACCAACATCAATGTATTGCAACCAGCACAGTAGACACATCTGAAATATAGATCAATACTTACATACTGTGAAACCCGGATTTAACGGGTTGCTTCACCTTTAAATTTACTTTTAGTACAGGTATGGGACCTGTTATCCAGAATGCTCGGGACATGGGGTTGTCCGGATAATGGATCTTTCTGTAAATTTTGATCTTAGTCTACTAGAAAATCATATAAACATGAAATAAAGCCAATAGGCTGGTTTTGCTTCCAATAAGGATTAATTATATCTTAGTTGGGATCAAGTACAAGCTACTGTTTTATTATTACACGTATGGGACCTGTTATCCAGAATGCTCTGGACCTGGGGTTTACTGGATAATGGATCTTTCTGTAATTTGGATCTTCATACCTTAAGTCTACTAGAAAATCATATAAACATGAAATAAAGCCAATAGGCTGGTTTTGCTTCCAATAAGGATTAATTATATCTTAGTTGGGATCAAGTACAAGCTACTGTTTTATTATTACACGTATGGGACCTGTTATTAAGAATGCTCAAGGCCTGGAGTATTCTGGATAACAGATCTTTCCATAATTTTGATCTTCATCCCTTAAGTCTACTAGAAAATCATATAAACATGAAATAAAGCCAATAGTCTGGTTTTGCTTCCAATAAGGATTAATTATATCTTAGTTGGGATCAAGTACAAGTTACTGTTTTATTATTACACAGAAAAAGGGAAATCAGTTTTTAAAATCTGAATTAATTGGATAAAATCGAGTCTATGGGAGATCGTTTTTTTCCATAATTCTCAGCTTTCTGCATAAATGAGCCTATACCTGTAGGTTATAGAATGGCCACTGTCCCCATCTTAACAACAAATACGCTGTAAGGCTACAAATGTATTGTTATTGATATTTTTTATTAATCAGACCCTCTTCTATTCATATTCCAGTTTCTTATTCAAATCAATGCATGGTTGCTGGGGTAATTTGGAGCCTAGCAACTGCTAGCTGCTGAATAAAAAGCTAAATAAGTCAAAACCACAAATAATAAAAAATGAAAAGCAATTGCAAATTGTCTCAGAATATCACTCTCTACATCATACTGACAGTTTATGTTTTTGTGTTCTCACCAATATATAATCTTTAATGCATTTCCCAGACACTAAATGGCTGCGAGGTGTATGGAGTGTGTGTGGGCACAGGTACCATTGTTAATTGCCACATTATAAGTACAGGTATGGGATCAGTTATCCAGGAAACCCATTATCCAGAAAGCTGCCATAGACTCCATTTTATGCAAATAATCCAATTTTTAAAAACAATTTCCCTTTTCTGTGTAATAATAATAATAATAATAATAATAATAAAACAGTAGCTTGTACTTGATCCCAACTAAGATATAATTAATTCTTATTGGAAGCAAAACCAGCCTATTGGCTTTATTTCATGTTTATATGATTTTCTAGTAGACTTAAGGTATGAAGATCCAAATTACAGAAAGATCTTATCTGGAAAAGCCCAGGTCCCAAGCATTCTGCATAACAGGTCCCATACCTGTAATAATAAAACAGTCGCTTGTACTTGATCCCAACTAAGATATAATGAATCCTTATTGGAAGCAAAACCAGACTATTGGCTTTATTTCATGTTTATATGATTTTCTAGTGGACTTAAGGTATGTAGATCCAAATTACAGAATGATTCATTATCTGGAAACCCCCAGGTCCTGAGCATTCTGAATAACAGGTCCCATACCTGTACTATACTAAACAAATCTTGTCCGATTATTATACCTACCGAGCATTTGTTTCTGTTCCTGCGGCGGGGCAGCTGCGAGCAGAGATGCAGTTAGCGGTTCTTGGCCGTGCATCAGAACTGCAGGTTCCAGTACCTGGGAGCAAATAACCAGAAATAAGAATACCTGGAAGCTAAGAGGGGGAAAATCAGATAAATCAGGGACAATAAGAGATTTCACATAGCGGTATGGAAATGTCAGTTTGTGTGTACATTAGTATAAGGGTATGGAACTAGACAACAATGGGTATTTGCTTTCAGAAGCCTTGGGAAATCGAATCCTTATACTTACTTTTATTCAATTGCATATCTTAACCTTAACTATGTATTGTAAAAATATTAATGAAACCTGGTATTTTGTCACTAGGTGGAGCAATGAAAAATAAACAGCATTAATGTTTTATACTAAAGCCCTTGGAAAATTGCACTGCTGCAAACACCTCCATTAATACAATGACATTCTGCATTGTTTGCCCACTGCTTTAAAAGGATACGGTCATGGGAAAAACTGTTTTTTTTTTTTTTCAAAACGCATCAGTTAATAGTGCTGCTCCAGCAGAATTCTGCACTGAAATCCATTTCTCAAAAGAGCAAAGATTTTTTTATATTCAGTTTTGAAATCTGACACGGGGCTAGACATTTTTTAATTTTCCCAGCTGCCCCAAGTCATGTGACTTGTGCTCTGATAAACTTCAGTTACCTGTACTGCAAGTTGGAGTGATATCACCCCTCCCCAGCAGCCTAACAACAGAACAATGGGAAGGTAACTAGATAACAGCTCCCTAACACAAGATAACAGCTGCCTGGTAGATCTAAGAACAACACTCAATAGTAAAATCCATGTCCCACTGCGTACTATTCAGTTACATTGAGAAGGAAAAACAACAGCCTGCCAGAAACCAGTTCCCTCCTAAAGTGCTGGCACAAGTCACATGACCAGGGGCAGCTGGGAAATTGACAAAATGTCTAGCCCCATGTCAGATTTCAAAACTGAATATAAAAAAATCTTTGTTCTTTTGAGAAATTGATTTCAGTGCAGAATTCTGCTGGAGCAGCACTATTAACTGATGCATTTTGGGGAAAAAACATCTTTTCCCATGACAGTATCCCTTTAAATAAACAATATCTTGGAGCTGCTGTAGACTTTTAGGGCAGAGACAGATGAGAGGATTCAGGGGAGATTTAGTCGCCTGGCGACTTCGGAAAGGAATCGCTCCAGGTTTTAGATTCTAGCTGACGGGAAGGCAGTTCAGGGAGATTAGGCGTCTGAAGAAGAGCAGATTTGTCGCTGGGCGACTATTCTCCCCGAATCTCCACGTACCTCTCTGCTCTTTGGGACATTGGGCAATTGCAAGCACTGATATGAGCGAGGTCTGGGGGATTACTGTCGAGGTCAATGGATGAATCTAAACTGAAGAAGTCTATGGCAAGAGCTTGCAAACGAGATAGAGAGCCAGCTGCTGTGTTTACAGACAGCTCGTCTACTAATAAGGCTGAAAATTAAGATTGTGAGCAAAGCCTTGTGATATTGCTCTGCTTAGAGATAACAATAGAAACATCAGATCATGGTTTTCTGCTCAGTAACTTCATTTTCTAAGCAGAGCAATATCAGAGGATGTTCCCTTTCTCACAAATTCATTAAGTTAGAAGTTTAAAAACTGCTGATATCTTGAAAACTAAAAAAAAAAAAAGTACATTGCAAAAGTCCACAGGAAAGTACTCTGAACAACTTTTACATTCATCTAGATTTGGGGAATTACATTTCCTTTACATGAAAACATAAAAGCAGACCTGCGCTCTCCTAGTAGACCCCCCCCCATACCCCCCACTTAGTGTATAGAATGCTAGGATAACTGGAGCTATACAATATATGGTAAAAGGGAGGTTATTTGCTCTACAGTTCCCCTGCTATAACGAAAACAATTCTGCGGACAGGCTGAAAACTCAACAAGGACAATAGTTGGATTAATCTTTAACACAAGTTGGCAGCAGTTGGGCGGAGAAAGTATTTTATCTTCAGACCTATGAAATTTTATTCTCATGAGACCTGACCCGACACTGAACTGCTTTCAGCTTATAAATATTGCAGGTAGTTAAAAAATGTATGCGTTATATAGGAAGCCAACACTGAGCCCTGCAGCAATACACTACATTAGTAGTAGTGCAGGGAACCAATGACCCTTCAGCAGCTGTTGAACTACAACTACCAGCATTCTCCTGCCAGCATTCTAAATGCACTACAGCTGGCCCCGCAATTGCTGAATGGCTTTGATTTCAAAATTCCTGCGGCAAAAATTTTATCGTCCCTTTCTAAATTGAAAGTGATTTTTTTTTTTGGGAGGGGTGGGAAAAGAAAATGCACACATCATTCAATGAAGAGAGAGCTTGAGAGAAATGAAACTCATGCAAATACTGTGCCTGTTGCAGGTGAGCGGAGACTCCCATAGGCTGCACATTCCTCACAGCGCAGGAATACTTGTAATGCGGCATTGTGCGCATTATGGAGGGGTTTACTTGCGCCCGAGCTCCAGCTGTCTGAGTGCCGATGTTTGCTGCAAAAATAAAAACAAAGAAAAAAAATGCAATGCACAGAAAGATATTACATATTAGGGATGCACCGAATCCACTATTTTGGATTCGGCCGAACCCCCGAATCCTTCCTTAAAGATTTGGCCGAATACCGAACCGAATCCGAACCCTAAAAGGGGAAAACATTTTTTACTTCCTTGTTTTGTGCCAAAAAGTCACGTGATTTAGCTCCCTGGCCCTAATTTGCATATGCAAATTAGGATTCGGATTGGCCAGGCAGAAGGATTCGGCTGAATCCGAATCCTGCTGATAAAGGCCGAATCCTGGCCGAATCCCGAACCGAATCCTGGATTCGGTGCATCCCTATTACATATATAGGATCTCATATGCACAGCAGCAAAAATGGCCGCTCACAGTGAAGGTAGTAGTATATGCCCTGAAGCAGTGATCCCCAACCAGTAGTAACATGTTGCTCTCCAACCCCTTGGATGTTGCTCTCATTGTCCCCATAGCAGGTGCTTATTTTTGAATTCCAGGCTTGGAAGCAAGTTTTAATTGTATGAAAACTAAGTATAGTGCCAAGTAGAGCCTTTTGTGTGCTGCCAGTCCCAAAGGGGCTACCAAATAACCAATCACAGCCTTTATTTGGCACCCCAAGGAAGTTTTTCATGCTTGTCTTGCTCCCCAACTCTTTGCACATTTGAATGTGGCTCACGGGTATAAAAAGGTTGGGGACCCCTGCATTAGGGTAATACAAATTGAAGGCAGTGTTGCCCTGCACTGGTACAACTGGTTTGTTCAGAAATACTACTACTGTTTATATAAATCGACTGCTGAGCAGCAATGTGAGCAGCCATTCAAAGGAGAAAGGTTACACAACAGATAAGCTCTGTAGAACACAATGGTGTTATCATTATCCACTATATAACCTGTGCCATATGGACTTTTTTTCCCAATATCCACCATTGCTACACAGCAGCTTGTTTATATGAACTATAGTAGTGTTTATGAAGCAAACAGATTAGTTTTACCAGTGCAGGGCAACACTACATGATAGTTTCATTACTTTAAAAAAATTCATTTTGGTGTTACTGCTCCTTTAACTACAGTTCCCCTTCAGGCTGTTTCCACGCTGCTAAACCATAACCACAAGAGAGACTGCAATGCGATTTTGACTGCTTTGGTGGTCAGCAAGTTCTTTTTGAAAATGGCCAAATATGGCTTGGGTGCTTCTCTATGTGTTTGGTGTGTGTGTTGTGCAGCATTAGTTTTTTGGGTTTTTTTGTTTTTTTTTACCAACATGATAAGGAGATTATTAATCCTTATTTTAAAAGGAATTGTTAAAGGGAAACTGTCATGGGAAAACGTGTTTTTTTTTTAAACACATCAGTTAATAGTGCTGCTCCAGTAGACTTCTGCACTGAAATCCATTTCTCAAAATAGCAAACAGATTTTTTTTTATATTTCATTTTGAAATCTGACATGGGGCTAGACATTTTGTCAATTTCCCAGCTGCCCCTGGTCATGTGACTTGTGCCAGCACTTTAGGAGGGAACTGCTTTCTGGCAGGCTGTTGTTTTTCCTTCTCAATGTAACTGAATAGTACACAGTGGGACATGGGTTTTACTATTGAGTGCTGTTCTTAGATCTACCAGGCAGCTGTTATCTTGTGTTAGGGAGCTGTTATCTGGTTACCTTCCCATTGTTCTGTTGTTAGGCTACTGGGTGGGGGAAAGGGAGGGGGTGATATCACTCCAACTTGCAGTACAGCAGTAAAGAGTGATTGAAGTTTATTGGAGCACAAGTCACATGACATGGGGCAGCTGGGAATGACAAAATGTCTAGCCCCATGTCAGATTTCAAAATGAAATAAAGAAATCTGTTTGCTCTTTTGAGGAATGGATTTCAGTGCAGAATTCGTCTGGAACAGCACTATTAACTGATGCATTTTGAAAAAAATTATTTTCCCATGATAGGATCCCTTTAAGTTCACTATTCCTCTCTCAGCATCTGTTACTCTTCATTCTGTCTTCATGCAGCAGTTGGATTCAGATGAATGATCCAATATATCTTATAGGGGGGCTTCATTTCAAAACAGATGTATTAGAGCTCACTCAAATAACTGATTCCAGTAAAAACAAAATAACTGCCTTTTGCACAAATCCTGCATGTAGAGAGACATGGTGTCTGATGAGTTTAATAGAGTGAGCTCTAATAAATCTTCTAGGCAAAATGAGCCCCCCTATAAGATATATTGGATGTAACAATGAATATCTGACACCCAACTGCTGCATGTAGAGAGACATGATGTCTGGTGAGTTTAATAGAGTGAGCTCTAATACATCTTCTAGGCAAAAAGAGCCCCTCTATAAGATATACTGGATTATTCATCGGACCCCCAACTCCTGAATGAGGACAGAATGAGGAGAAACAGGAATAGAGACAGGAATAGTGAAGATAAACTTTACAGAATTTTTAATTGATAGTATTTAGAAATTTTTTATTTCAGTATGATGAAGCCTATATTAAATTTTCATTTTTGCGATTGTTCCCCTTTAAACGTCCTCCTTTAGTTCTGCTCCGTGCTTGATTGATAGTTTCAGACTATACGCTTTCTGGGGTAGCACCTCACGTGATGCATGTAAAGCTGTGGCTATACCGGTGGGCTCCCAGGCAATTTTTTTTACTTTTTACTACATATTCTTCTAACGTATAAAAATCAACGTTTGTGGTTGTAGTTCTAGTCATTCCCTAATAAGGTTTGATCCTTTGCCACGTACCTACTCTTTGACTCTGTGGAGGCACCCGGGGTACTTGTGTTGATGCCTGCTTCATTGTACTGATGTTTGACATCCTTCTTGGTGGCACTGCCCTCATTAATGGAGCTGGTGGTTGGTACTCTATCACAAAGTAAAACAGTGAGAGGATATAGTAAACATAACCAGACACTAATAGCTGTACTAAATAATCAATAAATGTTTTTTTTTTGCTACCTTAAAGCATTAGTGCGGAACACAATGTTAAAAATTGCGACTGAGCGATACTCACGTGGAGGCCTGGACTGGTGGGAAGCCCACTGAGGAGCTGGACGAACAGGAGCAACAGGATTTGGGCTATAAAATGCTCTGTTTGAAGGCTTTAATTAAAAAATATAAAAAATTGTTAATAGTGCTTTGCTTTGATACACGTGATTTGCTTTAAAACACATATTAAAGACTGCTTGCTGCACCTTCCTCGCAAATGCTGCATCATCATAAAGCAAAGGTATGGAGTCGATTGTATTAAAACATAAGTAGACCTTTAAAATAAGTGAATGAAAAATTAATGAGGGTGCTATTCTAAGCACTTTTGCAGTGTACATTCATTATTTATTTCTTTTTCATTCAGAGATATTAAGATACAAGTACTGTTAAAATGAATGAATTTTGTTACAACAGCGCCACCTGCTGGTCAGTTTCCCACCAGTCTGACCACCAAGTAGTCAAGGAAGTTTTCAGGAAAAAGAAAGAGGCTGCTCTGATGTTCTACTGCTTAGGAAAAATTTAAGATGGGTTTCTTATTATTTTCCAAAGCAGAAGAACAGCAGAACAGCCTCTTTCTTTCTCCTGACAACTTCCTTGACTACTTGGTGGTCAGACTGGTGGGAAACTGACCAGCAGGTGGTGCTGTTGGAACAAAATTCATTCATATTAACAGTACATGTATTCCTTAATATCTTGGAATAATAAACAATGAATGTAAATGTCAAAAGTGATTAAATTAGAACCTCGTCAATTCTACATTCACTTATTGTAGGTTTACATATCCTTTAATCTCTGATTTCACTTGCTTGAGTGTGGGTTGTCTGAATGCCTTTATTGATCATGATTCTGTTGAATAAAGTTGTTTAGCATAAAGGTCGTTTAGCTACTTTTAGTGTATCTGCTACTGTTAGGGTTGACACCTTTTGCTAAAAAATTTACCGGTGGGTGGGGGCGGAGACAGAAAGGGGAGTGGCGTCACAAGGGGCGTGATGTGACGTCAAAGGGGGCGGAGCCACACGAGCGATCGGCTGAAGACGCAAGAAAGTTACGTTTTTATTGGATTTAAGGCAAGGCAAGGGCCATTTTTAAGGGGTATTACAAATTTACCGGCAGGTACATTGCCGGTAAATCTGTAATACCGGCCCTGGCCTTGGCTGGTGTTTTACCGGCTAGGCCGGTAAAATACCGGCTAGGTGGCAACCCTAGCTACTGTTGTGATCATAGACTCTGGCAAGCCCATTAACTTACCTGTGGCATGGTAGGCAAGAAATAATTAGCAGGTTGCTGGAAGGACCCAAGGAGAGGAGCAGGAATTGCCCTCATAGTCGCCAGCCTCTGCATGTACTGATTGGTTAGAATTGCCTTCCGTTCTTCCTTCCTTTGGGCAAGTGCAACATATAGAGGCTTTGTACTGACTATCCTCCCGTTCATTTCTGTGACTGCTTTAGTGGCTTCTTCTGGAGAGGAGAAGCAGACAAAGCCAAAGCCTTTACTATGGCCCACTTCAGTCATCACCTAAGGTTGAAACAGACATAAAAGCAAATCAATTATTAAGATTTGGTAAAGAACAGACCCTGCCAGACTAATCTGTATAATTTATTAATTCAATAAAGGAAATGATATCCTACATAAGGCAGTGGAAGAAAGTTAAAAACACTATTTCTCATAATATTATTATAAGGCATGACCCCATTAGGAAATCTGTACTTTAACAGAACCCACATCATTCGGTAAATTGCTCAATTTGGAACTGGAAATCTCTACCCGAAAACTATTTACTGCGCAATGAAACAAAACGTACTTCTAAGCAACTTACCAGTACACAGTCATTAAAAATAGTCAACGGTTTTAAAAACAGCAGAAATCAGTTCTCCTTCAGTTATGTTCAAAGATTTTTTTTTTCAAGAGTCAAAAGCAGAACAAGAGAGGATTATAAAAAAAAACAGGCATATTATAGCGCTTCCAACTGCAATTACATTTAAATAGCAATACATTTGATAATAAAAACACTTTTTGGGTGGAGATCCCCCTTTTCGTTTATTCAAAGAAGGAATATAAAAGCACAAAAAACACTCGGATAATAGCAGCTAATAACTGTACAGCCCCATTTGGACACACATTATACAAGGTACAGTTATGGGATCCGTTATCCAGAAAGTTCTGAATTACTGAAAGGCACACAGACTCCATTATTATCAAATAATACAAAAATGATTTTCTTTTTCTGTGTAATAATAAAACAGTAACTAAGATATAATTAATCCTTATTGGAGGCAAAACCAGCCTATTGGCTTTATTTCATGTTTATATGATTTTCTAGTAGACTTAAGGTATGAAGATCCTAATTATGGAAAGATCCAAATTATGGAAAGATCCATGTCCGAAGCATTCTGGATAACAGGTCCCATACCTGTAATAATAAAACAGTAGCTTGTACTTGATCCCAACTAAGATATAATTAATCCTTATTGGAAGCAAAACCAGCCTATTGGCTTTATTTAATGTTTATATGATTTTCTAGTAGGCTTAAGGGATGAAGATCCACATTACAGAAAGATCCATCATCCAGAAACCTCCTGTGTTGATATTCTACCTGTAATAATAAAACAGTCGCTTGTACTTGATCCCAACTAAGATATAATTAATCCTTACTGGAAGCAAAACCAGCCTATTGGCTTTATTTCAAGTTTATATGATTTTCTAGTAGACTTAAGGTATGAAGATCCAAATTATGGAAAGATCCATGTCCGAAGCATTCTGGATAACAGGTCCCATACCTGTAATAATAAAACAGTAGCTTGTACTTGATCCCAACTAAGATATAATTAATCCTTATTGGAAGTAAAACCAGCCTATTGGTTTTATTTCATGTTTATATGATTTTCTAGTAGACTTAAGGGATGAAGATCAAAATTATGGAAAGATCTGTTATCCAGAATACTCCAGGCGTTGAGCATTCTTAATAACAGGTCCCATACATGTAATAATAAAACAGTAGCTTGTACTTGATCCCAACTAAGATATAATTAATCCTTATTGGAAGCAAAACCAGCCTATTGGCTTTATTTCATGTTTATATGATTTTCTAGTAGACTTAAGGGATGAAGATCAAAATTATGGAAAGATCTGTTATCCAGAATACCCCAGGTCCTGAGCATTCTTAATACAGGTCTAATACCTGTAATAATAAAACAGTCGCTTGTACTTGATCCCAACTAAGATATAATTAATCCTTATTGGAAGCAAAACCAGACTATTGGCTTTATTTCATGTTTATATGATTTTCTAGTAGACTTAAGGTATGAAGATCCAAATTACAGAAAGATCTGTTATCAGGGAAAACCCCAGGTCTTGAGGATTCTGGATAACAGGTCCCATACCTGTACCACAATTGGATGTTACCTTTGCACTGGTGATGGTACCATATGGAGAAAATTCCTTTCTGAGCCGGTCATCATCAATACCATCGTCCAGGTTTTTAACATACAAATTAACACCCTGCAATGAAGCAAATAGCATTTTTATTTTACTTGTTACCTTTATGATCACACAAGCACTCCAGATGAGGCTGGTTAAAACAATTAAGTTCTATATTTTTCGACAAAGGCCAGAAGCCTATAGGTGGCCATAGACGTAGCGATAATATTGTTATGACATTATCAGACAATATTCGTTGTACGTATGGTGGAAGATGAGCTGAGCGTTATTGGACAGCTTGCCGGTTGGCCTGGTTGGAAAATTTAGTTTGGGCTCCTTTGAAGGCACCTGAACATCAGCTATTGTTAGTGGTGAATCATCATATTGTCAGTTTCCCAGCTGCCCCCAGTCATGTGACGTGTGCTCTGATAAACTTCAGTCACTCTTTACTGCTATATTGCAAGTTGGAGTGATATCACCAGGGCCGCCATTAGAAATCAACAACAAAAGTTTTGGGGCCCCTTGGACAACGCCCACCCTGGTGCCCAAGCACCACCCCTGATCCCACCCACTCCACACCACAGTTAAAAGACCACACAGACATCGGTGCTAAAAAAATAACCACCCACGCACAAGTTATAAAAAGCTATTAATGGTCAGGGCCCCCCCTTACAAGTTAAAAAAATTTGGGGCCCCAAAAAAATATTTTTTAAAAGAAACATTGGCGCCAGGGCCCCCTTACAATTTAAAATAAAAAATTGGAGCCCCATAAAATGTTTTTTTTTTTTTAAATTGGTAAAATTGAGTATTAAAATAAAACATTGGTGGCCAGGGGATTTAAAAAAAACCCATATTGGTGTCAGTAGAATTGAACTTGTGGCTTTAGGACTTCAGCGTCAGTTCCTTCGTGACTTTGTGTCTTTCCACCACTTCAGCACACATCGGAAGGAGCCGCACTGGCTCGGCGCTCGTTAGGGCTCTTGGAAAAATGCAGCACTGCCGGGCCCCCCTTCAGCCCGGTCCCCCCTGATGGCAGCCCTAGATATCACCACCACGCTTTCCCTCCCAGGAGTCTAACAACAGAACAATGGGAAGGTAACCAGATAACAGCTCCCTAACACAAGATAACAGCTCCCTGATAGATCTAAGAACAGCACTCAATAGTAAAATCCAGGTCCCACTGAGACACATTCAGTTACATTGAGTAGGAGAAACAACAGGCTGCCAGAAAGCAGTTCCCTCCTAAAGTGCTGGCACAAGTCACATGACCAGGCAAAATGACCTGAGATATTACTAATATTACAACTAAAAAAATACATGAAATTTTATATTGTAGAGTGAATTATTTGCAGTGTAAACAGTGTCATTTAGAAATAAAATCGACACCATAAAGATCATGAGACAATCCCTTTAATGTACACTATTTCAGACAAAGCCAGTAACATGCTTGTAATCTCACCAGCCTTCCACTTTGATGGGACAAACACCACGTTTTATTCACTAATCACGGCTTTTCATAAGAAAACCAAGACAGCGAAGTGGCATCATATGATAGAAAATGAATTATCTGAGGCATTAACCAATACATAGCTTTCTCATGGGGAAGCTGATATTATAGTCACAATTTCTTCCCTATAAACTGGATGAGGGTCACATCAGATATTCAATTTGGGAAGATCTGTTAAATTTGGTGAGATTTGGGTTATTTTACCTGATACCTGTTGATTCGTTCTTGCTTGATTTGGTCGAACTTGCGTTTTAACTCACTCTGCCGTTCTATCCTCTTCTGAGCTCTGCCTACGTAAATCATTCGACCGTTTACTTCTTTACCGTTCATCTCAGTAACTGCCTGTTAACCAATTTTACAATACAAATTTCTCAAAAACCTTAAATACGTCTCATAGAGAGATACATTTAGAACAGTTTATTAAACTTCTGCAACTGCCAGTTGGCATCTCACCTAGGTTCTGATACAAACCAATAATTTGGCGATGCAGTCAGCTTACTGGAATCTATGTATATACCTGGGGTGATTTCAGGGGGTTCATTTCAGGGGGGTGATTTCAGTAAAGAGAACATTTTTAACACTTAAAGGAAAACTATACATCGAAAATGAAATTTTGAGCAACAGATAGTTTATGTCATATTAAGTGACATATTAATGAATCTTACCAAACTGGAATATATATTGAAGTAAATATTGCCCTTTTACATCTCTTGCCTTGAACCCCCATTGGGTGATGGTCTGTGTGCTG
The DNA here is from genome assembly GCA_024363595.1 of Xenopus borealis. NCBI lineage: Eukaryota > Metazoa > Chordata > Amphibia > Anura > Pipidae > Xenopus > Xenopus borealis. The sequence continues at coordinate 3,773,406 of CM044447.1, read as the reverse complement.
CCTCAGAGATCACCTGACCAGAAATATTTCAACTCTAACTGTAACAGGAAGAAGTGTGGAAGCAAAAGACACACCTCTGTCTGTTAATTGGTTCATGTGACCTAACTTTATAGTTTGTTTGGTATGTTTGTGTGCACCGTGAATCATACAATCCCAGGAGGCTGTCCTTATTTTTTAAAATGGCAATTTTCTATTTATGATTACCCAATGGCACATGCTATTAAAAAAGTGTATTATTCTGAAAATGGTTTATTTACATGAAGCAGGGTTTTACATATGAGTTGCTTTAGGCAATATCTGTTTATAGAGACCTACATTGTTGGTGGGGTATAGTTTTCCTTTAACACAACAATAGCAGTGGCCCCATAACAATATAAGGCTTGAGTCCTTGGTTAAAAAGAGAACATGATAAACCTGTGAGTTTATTCTGATGAGGTGACAAGGTGCTACGTGAAGGTTAAACTGTGAAGTCCTGTAAGATTTAGGGTGGTGGGCCAAAGAATGTTTGCCTGATGGGTGCACACTCACATGAGGGTGACGGAGATCATTTTTCCACTCACTGACCTGTTAAAGGAAAACTATACCCCCCAAACAATGTAGGTCTCTATAAACAGATATTGCATAAAACAACTCATATGTAAAACCCTGCTTCATGTAAATAAACCATTTTCAGAATAATATACTTTTTTAGTAGCACGTGCCATTGGGTAATCATAAATAGAAAATAGCCATTTTAAAAAATAAGGACAGCCTCCTGGGATCCTAGGATCCAACGGTGCACACAAACATACCAAACAAACTATAAAGTTAGGTCACATGAGCCAATTAACAGACAGAGGTGTGTCTTTTGCTTCCACACTTCTTCCTGTTACAGTTAGAGTTGAAATATTTCTGGTCAGGTGATCTCTGAGGCAGCACACAGACCATCACCCAATGGGGGTTCAAGGCAACAGACGTAAAAGGGCAATATTTACTTCAATATATATTCCAGTTTGGGAAGATTCTTTAATATGTCACTTAATATGATATAAACTATCTGTTGCTCAAGTATTCATTTTCGGGGTACAGTTTTCCTTTAATTGAGCAAGCAGCAAATTGTAGTAATAATCTTACCTTTTGTGCTTCTTCATGATTTCCATAATTAACAAAACCAAAACCCCGGGATCGACCACTACCATCCATCATTACTTTAACGCTTAACGTATTTCCTACAAAAAAAGGAAAGCGATAGATCAGTTGTTAATAGACAATACTGTTTCAGGCCAGTGCTCAATTCAAATAGCAACAAGTTCATTGTGTTGGTCATGGGCAGATCAGTGGCTTGTGCTCCCTCCTGTGTCTGCACCGAGAGATACTGCATCTGCCTGGGAACAGAAATACAGAGTGGATTTCAGGGCAGAAACACGTGAGTCTGCATCGTTGTGAAGACAAGCCCTGACCATTTCCATGTCAATATACATTTTCACCATGAAAAAGGAGAACTAAGCCTTGGCCCTCCAGCTGTTAAGGAACTACAAGTCCCACAATGCAATGAAGGAGTCTGACAGCCACAGTCAGGCAAATGCATTGTGGGACTTGTAGTTCCTTAACAGCTGGAGGGCCAAGGTTTGACACCCCTCTAAAGTATAGTGAACTTATTGCACGAGGCTAAAGTTTCAGCTTGTCAATAGCAGCAATGATCCAGGACTTGAAACTTGTCACAGGGGGTCACCATCTTGGAAAGTGTCTGTGACACTCACATGCTCAGTGGGCTCTGAGCAGCTGTTGAGAAGCTAAGCTTAGGGGTCGTCACTAATTATCAGCAGAAAATGAGCTTCCCTGGCTGTAATATAAGCTGATGCTACAGGTTTGCTGATGTTTCTAATGATGTGTATTAATGACTAATCAGCCTTATATTGTGACTATATTTCTATGACACTATCAGGTGTATATTGTGAGTGGGTCCCTAAGCTCAGTAAGTGACAGCAGCACAGAGCATGTGAATCAGTGAATCAGTAGAAAAGAAGATGGGGAGCTACTGGGGCATCTACTGGGGAGACACAGATCTTTACTGCTAAAACACAAGCACAAAACATCATGTACAACATTTATACCTATTTCTTCAGTTAGGCTTTACTTCTCCTTTAAACCACAACTGATCATAAAGACATACCAAAGGCAGAAAATATTTCTCTAAGTCTTTTATCGTTCATATCCTCCCCGAAGTTCTTGATGTACACGTTGGTGTATTCCATAACTTTTGCCCCATATTCTATTTCTCTTTCCCTCCGTGATTTAAAATGGCCCACAAACCTGCAGGAAAACAAACAAAACAAAACCATTTCATACAAAAGTATATGCTCTCGGATCAGACACATTTTACCGTCAACTCACACTTTGCGGTCGTTGAGCAACATCCCGTTAATATTCTGAATCGCTCGATTGGCAGCTTCTTGGGTCTCAAAATGTACAAAACCGTAACCTCGAGATCCATATTCATCGCAAACCACCTGAAATGGGTTTGGAAACAAATGTAGGGATGTTACTTCACAATTGTGATCATACCCTACAGGTTATAAAAACACTTAAGGAGTTGCTCATGAAAATACAATTAACTTTAAAGGGATACTGTCATGGAAAAACATTTTTTTTTTCAAAACACATCAGTTAATTCAGCACTGAAATCCATTTCTCAAAAGAGCAAACAGATTTGTTTTATATTTTGAAATCTGACATGGGGCTAGACATATTGTCCGTTTCCCAGCTACCCCCAGTCATGTTACTTGTACCAGCACTTTAGGATGGAACTGCTTTCTGTTATTTCTCCAATTTATTGTAACTGAATGTGTCTCAGTGGCACAATGGCTATTTTTGGGCTAGCCTTTGGCTAGTTTTTTGATAGTCTTTGGCTGGTTTTGAAATGAAAACCTGGCAACCCTGCTGGGGGCAGTTGGAAAACTGACACCATGTCTAGTCTAGTATTCTTACTCCTCGTAGCAGATTCTGGCAGAGGACTTGATGGCATCCATTTTCTGTATCCTGGGTATGCTGGGAGATCGGAAATCTGTCAATTTTGCCACATGTGCAGTTGTTGAAAACCAGCAAATTGTTCCAACTGCACGTGAGTCAGCTTACCAAGGTCACGGAAGATGGATGCTGTCAAATCTTCTGCCATAATGAGTGACGAGGGGTAAGAATAGAGTATGGGGCATTTCCCCAGGGGGGCAGTTAGCCTGGGGGAGGAGGGTCTACGTAGGGTGGGGGTAGGGTTGCCACCTGGCTGGTATTTTACTGGGCCTAGCCGGTAAAACACCTGCCAAGGCCTGTATTACAAATTTACATTGCCGGTAAATTTGTAATACCCCTAATCCAATCAAAACTTACCTTTCTTGCCATCTTCGGATGATCACATGCAGTGGTCCCGCCCCTTTTGACATCACACCCTGCCCCTTTTGTTCCCACCACTGGCCGGTAAAGAGGTTCCAAAAAGGTGGCAACCCTAGGTGGGGGGTACAGATTTTTTTTTTTTACAGGGTTTCCTACTCCTTTAAAGGAGAACTAAACCCTCCCCCAATTAGAAAAGCACATACCTACTACACAAGATAATCCCCCCACACACAGAGTAGGGAGGGGCGACTAACTAGGGTAGTAGATAATGCTTTTGTTATTGGGGTTTTAGTGCTCCTTTAGTGTAATTCAGAGCATTCTGGTTTCTGGAGAACATAGTCCATACCCCTATAGGGAAACAATAAAATGGCAGCGTGTGTGATTTGTAACCCCAAAAGGATTTGCCCTGATCGAGTAACATCTTCTATAGGGTAGGGGCAGACAGGGAGATTCGGGGAGATTTTGTCGCCTGCTAAAAACGCCAGGTGACAGAATCTCCCCGAATCTCCCTGTCTGTCCCTACCCATAAAGGTACGTATCCCTAAGCAAGTAACGATAGTGTCATTTTATAACAGAAATAATGATCACAGCCCAACACCAAAAACAAGGGGGGGGGGGGGGACAGTGGTGATGGAAACAACAACCCTCGCATTCCCCATTCAAAAGCGTCGGCCATGTCCCTGCCTCACTCACCTTACAAGATAAAATATTTCCAAACGCCGAGAAAGTGTCGTACAGGGCTTTGTTGTCGATGGACTCGTCTAAGTTTTTAATAAATACATTCCCTACACCCGATTTTCGAAGGCCCGGATCTCTCTGGGACCACATGATTCGGATGGGCCTGCCTTTAATAACTTCAAAATTCATTGTATCCAAGGCCCGCTCAGCTTGAACGGAAAAACAAAACAATAAAGGCCTTCAGAGCAGCATGAATAGGAACGATACCCAACCACAGAATACAGTTGTGCTCATAAGTTTCCACACCCTGGCAGAATTTCTGATTTCTTAACCATTTTTCATAGAATATGAATGAGAACACAAAAATGTTTCTTTCACTCGTGGTTAGTGGTTGTCTGAAGCCATTTATTGTCAAACAACTGTGTTTACTCTTTTTAAATCATAATCACTACACAAACTACCCAAATGACCCAAAAGTTTCCATCCCCCGGGGATTTGGCTGATAACACACACAACTTGACACAAAAGGGATAGAATGGCTATTAAAGGTAACATCTTCACCTGTGATCTGTTTGCTTGTAATTAGTGGTGTGTATAAAAGGTCAATGACTTTCTCCTGACAGACCCTTGTATCTTTCATCCAGTGCTGCACTCATGTTTTTTATTGGATTCTAAGTCATGGGGAAAAGAATTGTTCTGGCACAAAGTCATTTGGAGATAGGGTTGCCACCCGGCCGGTAAAACACCTGCCAAGGCCGGGGCCGGTATTACAAATTTACCGGCAATGTAGCCGCCGGTAAATTTGTAATACCCTTAAAAAGACCCATCGGCCAGCCCGAAATCCCCTTTAAACTTACCTTTTTCGCTATCTTCCAGCCTCCACGTCGTGGCCACGCCCCCAAAATGTCACGGGTCCGCCCCTTTTTGATGCCACAAGACGGTCCTTCGTATGGCCCCGCCCCTTTGTGACATCACGATCCCCCCTTTTTGCCCCACCCCCCCGCCGGCCGGTAAAAAAAAATACTAAAGGTGGCAACCCTATTTGGAGATGAGACTAAAACTGAACTTTTTGGCCACAACCATAAACGTTACATTTGGAGAGGAGACAACAAGGTCTATGATGAAAGGTACAACATCCCTACTGTGAAACATGGTGGTGGATCTGATGTACAAAGACACATAGAATTTGGTCAGAATTGATGAATGAAAGCAGTAAGTCATCAAAAATACTGGAGGAAAATTTACACTCATCGGCCCGGAAGCTGCACATGGGACGTACTTGGACTTTCCAACATGATAATGATCCAAAACACAAGTCATTGAGCTGTCATTGGCTACAGCAAAATAAAGTTCTGGTTCTGGAGTGGCCCAGTCTCCTGACAGTCTCAATATCATTGATTGACTCTGGGGAGACCTCAAACGTGCAGTTCATACAAGAGACACCCAAGAATTTACCCAGGGAACTGGAGGCTTTTTCTTTGTCTGAGAAGATAAAGAGCCTCATCCACAACTACCACCAAACTCTTCAAGCTGTCATTCATGTTAAAGGGGACAATACACGGTTTTAAGAACTGGGGGGGGGTGGAAACTTTTGATCAGGGTCATTTGGGTAGTTTGTGTAGTGATTATGATTTAAAAAGAGTAAACACAGTTGTTTGACGATAAATTACTTCAGCCAACCTGAGTGAAAGAAATGTTTTTGTGTTATCATTCATATTCTCTGAAAAATGCTTAAAGGGGTTTGTTCACCTTTGAGATAACTTTTAGTATAATGTAGAGAGGGATAATCTGAGACAATTTGCAATTGGTTTTCATTTTTTATTATTTGTGGTTTTATAGTTATTTAGCTTTTTATTCAGCAGCTCTTCAATTTGCATTTTAATCAATCTGGTAACTAGGGCCCAAATTACTCTAGCAACCCTGCACTGATTTGAATAAGAAATTGGAATATGAATAGGAGAGAGTCTAAATAGAAGGATCAGCAATAAAAAGTAGCAATATAATACATTTGTAGCCTTACAGAGTATTTATTTTTTAGAAGGGGACGGCGACGCCCATTTGAAAGTTGCAAACAACCAGAAGAAAAAGACAAATAACTATAAAACTATAAAAAATAAATAATGAAAACCAATTGAAAAATTGCTTAGAATTGGCCATTCTATAACATAATAAAAATTAGCTTAAAGGTGAACCACCCCTTTAAGAAATCAGCCAGGGGTATGGAAACTTATGAATATCTCATTATTACACAGAAAAAGGAAATCATTTGTTAAAAACCAGAAGGAAACACTGACGGCATATAGCGATTAGACCATACACCTACCATCGGCCGGCTGCTGGAAATTAATGTAGGCGTAGCTAAGGGAGCGGCGAGTAGCAATATCACGACACACCCTTATAGACATGATGGGACCCGCTGGAGAAAACTTTTCATACAGCATGGCTTCCGTGACGTCGGGATGGAGGTCCCCTATATAAAGAGATGCCAGCGGGTATCCGGCTCCGGTCGCATTCATGTTTGCCAGCGTATTGGATCTCTATAGGTAAAACATAGACATGGGTGGGTCATCATTGCTTATAATCAACGTCATTATTGTAAGAGTCCAAACTGGTGCCCCCGTTTTTATGTTTTTTGACCTGACAAACATCAAATGACGGGAAACTGCACATTTGAAAGTGTTATTATTGTGACTTACAGTTCAGCCCTGATGCCACTTATCTTTCACTTCGTTGTTCAAGCCACTGCCTTGTTGCTAAAAAAATGAAAAAAAAAAAAAAGTTCCCCTTTAAATGAACTGTCAGTATGATGTAGAGAGGGATGTTCTGAGACAATTTGCAATTGGTTTTTATTTTTTATTATTTGTGGTTTTTTTACTTATTTAACTTTTTATTCAGCAGCTCTCTAGTTTGCAGTGTCGGCCATTTGGTTGCTAGGGTCCAAATCCCCCTAGCAACCATGCATTGATTTGAATAAGAGACTGGAATATGAATAGGAGAGGCCTGAACAGAAAGAGGAGGAATAAAAAGAAACAATACATTTGTAGCCTTACAGAGCATTTGTTTTTTTTAGATGGAGTCCGCGACCCCCGTTTGAAAGCTGGAGAAAGAAGTGGAAAATATTTAAATTACAATAAAATTAAGACCAATTGAAAAGTTGCTTAAAATTGGCCATCCTATAACATACTAAAAGAAAGGACCAGTAACATCAAAAAATCTTTTAAAAAAATGTGTTGGTAGCCGACGAAAAAAAACCCCACCAACACATAATAATCTTTAAAATCGCAGAGTCTTTATTAAAGGGACAGTAACCACAAAAAAAATTAAAGTGTTTTAAAGTAAAGAAAATATCATGTAGTGTTGCCCTGTGCTGT
>CM044447.1:3720229-3741539 GCA_024363595.1 Xenopus borealis | reverse complement strand
TGTATAGAGATTAGATCTTGTATAATCCTGCAGATCTCTACTGAAATGTGACATTTGTAGGTTTCCAGCCTGTAGTCCCAGTCCTATACAGACCTCTCTGCAGGAATTCTATTGGATTGTAAGCTCTGAGGAGCAGGGCCTTTAATTGCCTAGCATTAGTACAGATAGATCCTTACACAATTAGATCAGTAACTAATAAGAATGATGTGCTTAGATTCTATATATAAACTAAATTGTTGCTCGGAATGACTGTGCCACTAGGTGTCGCTGTTGCAATGACGTCTATAGAGGATTTTACACAATAAAGCTTCGCAGCACCCGTAACTACTGACATTAAAGGGAACAGTAAATAAGAGGCAATGGAATATGTAGACAAAAGAAATTGTTTTTTTTTTATTTCAGAACAAAAGGGGAAATCTATGAATTCTTTAAATACGTGAAATGTAACAAGCAAGGCGTCCTACAGGGAATGCTGGGAGATGTAGTTCTGCAAGGAAAGGGCGGAGGATTAGGCTGACAGGGAAGGGGCCCACTGAGGCGGGGACAGGGCGAGGCTCGTGCAGGAGGGTGTGCGGCAGGGGAGCTAGGGGACAGCAGCAGAGGCGACACTGAGCTAAGCGGGCGGATGTTAAAGCTCAGGCGATCGGTGAAGGGGATGAAGGCCGCGCGCAGATCCCCGCCCTTGGAAGGTGCGAGCCCTACAGACTATCCACCTCCTCCCTCAAGCACACACACCACGCTCACTCACCTCAAAAGAATCCGTCACCTGTCAGCAGATCTAGAAATTCAACCCGGGTTAGCTCGGCTTCCCTCGCCGTTCTACTCCAGTCCTGCAGATTCACTGGCCGTTCCACTTCCGTTCCAGCCGCCACTTCCGCTTCCTTCAGGCCCCGCCTCTATTCTCTCTCCCCCACCCCCCTCCAACCACAACCTTTCTCCTTCAGCCCTGACAGTACTAAGCACTGGCGGCTTCGCTGGGAGGGGGGGAAGCTGGGTGACCTCATTGTTCCCGTGGCAACGGGGAGATGACGTCAACTCTTTCGGCGGTAGTTGGGAGGGGTGGGGAAAGCGCATCTGGGCGGGAAAGGGTAGTTTGCTGGGGGGGTTGTGGCTGGTCATGGCCTCTGGAAAACGGGCCGCATAACCTGGTTTCACTCAGAGATATGAATATATTTAGTTTATTAGTCACAATGTACACCAATGTTACCGTTCAGTTTTCTGTGAGGGGTGGAGGCGCCTAAACCCGCGCTGGTGTCCATTTTAGCGTCGACTGATTCCCCCTTCACATTTGGAAAACGTTCCACATTGTTAAAATCTGTATTTTCCACATAATTGACTTATCTAGTTGACAAAGTGGTCGATGAACGCCTTTATTAAAGGAGTATATTATCTAAACCAAGGGTTTGGGGTTAAAAATGGGATCTCTGGGTATATTGCTCAAACTGACGGTTATGAAGCCTAAAGCTGGCCATAGACGCAACGACTTGGTCGTACGAATCGAGGATTCGTACGACTATCGTACGACTTTCGGATCGTGTGTGGAGTGCTCCGACATTTGTCGTGCCATGCCGATCGGTCGTTTGGTCGATCGGCCAGGTTAGAAAATTTTTGTCGGCTGGCGATAATATCTTTGCGTCTATTGCAGATCGTACGATTTTCAGTGGGAGACCGTCACTAGGTTTTTAATCGTACAACTTTCGTACGATCCTTGTCAGGGGCAGAACGTCAGCTGTCTGTGCTTTTTACTACTTATAGTTGATCTGAAGGTTAGTGACAGGTCGGGAGCAGGTCGGGAGATGCAAAGATCCGATCGTGGAATCATCTTACGATCGGATCTTTGCGTCTATGGCCAGCTTAAGTTATGGGCCCTGTGTTGCAACTAGACTGGCTCAGACAGTGTTTTTGATGTCTGAGGAATTTTTTTTAAAAATATATGATAAAATGGACAAAAGATAAAGAACAGCCCAGCATTAATGTATTCAATATGGCCATACACCATTTTGCCCTTTTAAAAGAACCAGTATCAAAAAATTAAAGGATAAATCAATTTTAAAAGAGAGAGCCATGTGTTTCCACTAGGGTTGCCACCTGGCAGGTATTTTATCGTCCTGGCCAGTAAAAATGATGGTTGATCCCAATGTTATTAATTGGGAAAAAAGATAAATAAACAGGAAGGCTGGTATTTTTTTCCAGGAAAAGGTAGAAACCCTAGCTGCCACAATTCCTACCTGCCCCGCCAAAAAGCGTGTTTTTGATGCTGTGCACTGTTGTGGAGAATTTTTAAAACATTTAATAACAAATGAAAGGAGGATAATACATAGTAACATAGTACATTTGGCTGAAAAAAGACGTCCATCAAGTTCAACCTTTTAACTTTTTTTTACCTGCCTAACTGCTAGTTGATCCAGATGAAGGCATAGACCCCATCTGAAGCCTCTCCAATTTGCCTCAGAGGGGGGAAAATCCTTCCTGACTCCAAAAAGGCAATGGGACCAGTCCCTGGATCAACTTGTACTATGAGCTTCTATAACCCTGTATTCCCTCACTTGCTAAACACCCCTTCTTAAAGGAGACATATGGGATACATGAAAAAAACTCTAATTTTGTAGGCAATAATCAGTAATATATAGTGTTGCTTTTACATGGTGCTAAAAATTAATATTATCTTTAAAAATAGCCCCTTTATTAGAGCTCCCTATGGATGTTCTCTGGTCCCTGTCTGTGTTTCAAATGAGGGGTGGGTGTGTCCTAACGGTCCCTGCCAGAAGCACAGTAGGAGGGGGACAGCCAATCACAGCCCTGCAGTCACACAAGCACAGACAGTCTTCAGTTCCCTATCAGGTCCTGCTAGCTGCTGATTGGTTCCTGTCCTACAGTGCAGAGAGCTGAGAGACTGGGAATTCATGGAGCAGGAAGTGAAAGAGAAGGGAGGGATTATAAGGGGTTTTGTAGAAATATTCAATAAATCAGCCTGAAACACTAATTTGTTAAGCACAATTCTTCTATAGCTAAATGAGTATAATGCACTGGTACATTCTTATTTTTTACACAATATGTCTCCTTTAAAGTTATTTAATGTATCAGCCTGTACCACTGATACAAGGTCCCCATAGACTCAAAGATCCAATCAGATTCGTATGATTTTGGGACCTGTGTCCATCTCCCGACCTGCCACTAACCTTCACATTAAATAAAGTAGTAAAACCAGATCAGCCGATGTTCTGCCCCTACAGGAATCGTATGAAAGTTGTGTCCGACAAAACCTAGTGACATTCTCCCACTGAAAATCGTACGATCGGCGATACACGCAGAGATATTATCGGCAGCCAACAGAAATTTTTTAACCTGTCCAAACGACCGATCTCCGCTGGACGAAAAATGTCGGGACTCTCCACACACGGTCCGAAAATCTTACGAATCCTCTATTCGTACGATCAGATTGTTGCGTCTATGGCCAGCTTCAGGGAGAGAATTCCACATCTTCACAGCTCTCACTGTTATAGGTATCGGGTGATTCGGCATCAGCTTAATCAATCTGGACGCACACCATTTTACAGTTTTAAAAGAACCAATATTCAAAAACCCGAAAGGAATAATAACAGTAATCTGACTGCACAACAAAGAACCAGTATGCAAAAAAATTAAATGATTAATAAAAGTTTTAATGTTCTGGGTGGTTGTAGTTGTGGGCCCTGTGCTGCCACCACTTTGTACCTGCCTGGCCAACATCTTGTTTTCGATTCTGTTCACCATTGTGGGGAGTTTTTAAAAAAAATAAAGTTTAATAACATGAAAGAAGGACAACAGGTATAGAATGGTCTGGCATCAATTTATTCAATCTGGCTGTACATATTTTTACCATTTTAAAAGAACCAGTATTTCCACAAAAATAAAGAAATCTCAGTAACAGTTTTAGTAGTTGTGGGCCCTGTGCTGCCACTGCTTCGTACCTGCCTGACTATGAGTGTTTTTGATGCTGTGCACGGTGAACCGTTGTGAGGAATTTTTAAAAAGTAATACTTAATAACAGATGAAAGGAGCACAATAGGTATAGAGTGATTCGGCATAGATTTATTCAATCTGGCTGCACACCCTTTTACAATTTTGGATGCTGAATGAAAGGCTTAATAACAATTTTAAGGTTCTGGGTGGTTGTAGTTGTGGGCCCTGTGCTGCCACCACTTTGTACCTGCCTGGCCAAGACTGGTTTTAATGCTGTGTTGTGGGGAATTTAAAAAAAATAATATTTAATAACAAATGTAAGAAGGACAATAGATATAGAATGGTCTGGCATAGAGGCAGGGCAGATAATTACTTTCACTTTCCATTCAGCACTTCCTACATGTCACTGCTCCCCACACATTCCCCCAGTTCTCCATTTAATTGTGTAGCCAGGACATGGGGATAGACATCAGGTCCCCCATTCTGGTGCACAAACAAGATTCTGAGATGATACAAGACTTGTCTTAATAACAGTGTCCACAAAATGGCTCCTGCCTGCTTGTTATAATTATGAATTCCCAGACTGAAGGAAACAAGATTAAAATAATTTATATAGTGTAATTAATGTTCATTTTGCTTGACTAATGTGATAAAATAGTGACTTTGAATATTTTTTTGGGTGACAGGTCCACTTTAAGCTAAGCTTGTTACTAATAGTGATGCCTTTGTCTTCCTTGACTCAAGTATGAATGCATGCAACCCATGAGTGGGGGTCCAATAAGAGAGCCCCACATAGGTCTATATTAACAGCTTCATGGAATAGTGCAACTGAGGAGTTTGGAGTGCTGAATATTAAACCAGAAAAACGAGTGCCCCAAATTATTAACCAGTGCCAGTAGCCTGTGTCTTTCTTTAAACAAGGCTTTTAGAGCTGGACATTATTGTTCCAGATAAGGCCTCAATAGCCATTTAGAAACTGCCATAATAATGTCCCTGTTTTATAGCCACTAATTCCTTTTCCTATAAAGTTGAATGTTCTGTTTGCTTTTCACATTGACTTGCTGCATTGCCTTTTTCACTTCCAAGTCACCAGAAAGTGTCTCATTCCTACAGAAAATTACCCAGTCCAATCTTTATCAGTAACTCAGCTTGAAAAAAGTGGAACTGGAATGTTCAGAAAACATTGAATGATTATTATGTTAGCTTTGGACCTAGGGTTTGCACTTATTTGCTTGCATTTTTGGATGCCCTTTAAAGGGTTGTAAAAAGCCTGTATTCTTGCATTCATGAGGAGTCCCCATACTACAGTTAGGGGGTTCATTATTTACCTCAAATTTTTTTTGGGAGTAATTTTTGATCAAATAACAGCCGTATTCGATCACCAAAATCCTTAGAATTTTCAGAACATTTATGTCCAAGTTCTGTGAGGTCCCCCACAGGCTAAAATGGCAGTTCGGCATCTTTAAGCTGGTGAATAGTCGAATTCTAAGGATTTTTAAAGGGCCAGTGCTTCGAAATTCGAAAATATTAAAATTTTTTCAAATCAAATCAAATTTTGGACTATTCTATATCAAAAGTAGTCAAAGTAGCCAAAAATGAAGTTGAAATTCTAATTTCAATTCGACCCTTAGTAAATCAGCCCCCTAGTGTTACCAGCTGAGTGCTGGTATGTGTGTCACACAATATAATAATGTTGCCTCTAATTTCATGTGGTATGGGAACTGAATCTTCTACCCTAAGCAGTGCTTGGTGTGTGTGTGTGTGTGCCGGCTCTTGTTATTTAGAAGCACAGGGTGATGTCACTCAGTCAGCACTAAGCACATATCAGTAATATGCCCTTTGTACCGCCATTCTTATCTCTGGTGTATGTTTGCCCAGTATTACTAGGGAGTGCACAAGTGGTAAATAGTACAGCTTACAAGTAACATAGTAACACCAAAGGGAAAGAAGAAAACAAATGACTGTTTAGATAGCATGGTTCATTTACAAAGTGGGTATGCAAGGTGCATAGCTGCTGCTTTCAGTAGGCTACTTACTATGTAGACAGAGCAATGTTCTCTTTGGGTCCATGCTTATTAAATCACAGATTGATTTGTGAAAAATTGCCAGTGCCTTTAATGGAGAAGTTAACGCTGAGTTTACTTGGGGATGACAAAAGTTAGGCACCCTCAAGTGATTGCATTTACTTGCCTGAAACCCTGGGCTGGTATTCCTATCAGCAGAAAACTGCACCAGTCCAGGGGTTATTCCAGTGAGCACCACAGATTGATCACATCCTTCTTTCTTCTCGGGGGTGAGCATACCCATTAGAGTGAAAAGCCGAACTTTAATGAAGAAGTCAGGTATTTCATTCTGTGCCAGGAAACTTGAAGAAAGAAGAAACATCGCTCAGTGGTGCTTGCCGGTAGTAGTCCCGGACCGGTGCATTTTTCTGCTGATAGGAGCACCGGCCCCGGGCTTTCAGCTAAGTATATACAAGGCACCCCCAAGTAAACTCAGCCTTTCCTTCTCCCTTAAAAATTATTAATACAAATAATAAGGTGTTAATGCCACGTTTTGGCCAAAATGTTGAAGCTCACGGGCCTCATCGAAGTCCCTCATGGTATGTGAGTCTCTAAACTCAAATCCCCCAGTGAACAAAGTGACTGATTAATAGGACCATAGTGCACTTACCCTGCTTAATGTCTTAGCTATAGTATCATTTTAATGTTGTAGTGCATTTAAAATCAAGTCCTCCAGCAAACAATGTAAGTTAGACAATAGTGCACTTACCCCCATCTCTGGAGCTCTAGTAAGACAGAGGGGAGCTTTTAAGACCCCGCCAATTAACATACACCTGTAAATAGTTCTGTGTTTTAAAGGGTGAATGGCAGCTATAGGCAATATTTGGCTACAACTTGTACACAAAACCCAGATAGAAATCACCACTGCTTGGTCTAACCCATGATGTGGCGTTGAGCAGCTGCTAGAAACAATAAAAATTCAGTATTTGTACACAAAAAGAAGAAAAACGTCAAGGGCAAGGTTTGCCTTAAATAAATATTTAATGCAAATAATGAGGTGTTAGTAGGGATATGTACACTACTGAATTAGAATTTTATAAGGAAATGTACACAGTCTGACTTTTGGAATGGCTCAGTATACCTTCAATGGCAGCAGAACGACTTGGCCCATCAAGATGGTAACTGAATCCAAAAGGAACTGAGTAGGACCTGACTGAAACCAAGAGTTGCAGAATGTGTAGGGAAAGGCTAATGTTTGGACATAGGTTGGACAATCTAAAACATGGGTAGGAAGAACTGGGCCTTTGGCTAAAGCTTGTTTTTGCATTGTTTAAATCGTTTCTAATGATTGCTTTAAAACTGCAGAAGGTTAAAAATCGGTGGAAACATTCTCAAGTGGTTTATGTACATTGAAAAAGAGGAGGTTCTCTCTTCTTCCTATTTGATGCATTGATTTTCTTAGATACCACCGAGTTGCTCATCAGAGCTGATTGCAGTTGCCAATAATTATTTTAATTTAACAGAGTCTGCCCTTTATTGCATACCTGGTACTATATTGAATAGTATAATTAGTCAATTTAGTGGCTGAAATTATTTGAAGCCCTTGGCTGAAAGAGATACAAGGCACGGGGGAATGCTGTATTTACACATGTATGTAGTACAGGAGGAATCCATTCTGAGGAGCTTTAGTGGTTATATAGAAATGTAGTTAAATCACTCATAATTCACAATGAAGGAATAAATGTGATAAATGATAGCCACTAGAGGGCAGCAGCCACATCCCCCAATAAATGTCCAACCTGTTTATACCACATTTCAGTATTTTAGCATTTTGGGAAAATGAAAATAGCTTAAAGGATAATATGGTATATCATTGAAATTGCACTAGAATATCTTTGATCTGGATAGCTTACATCAGCATATAAAAACAATAGCATTAGAATGCTTTATTTGGGTGATCTTATCCCTCCCATAAATGTCTGGCAGTACTTGGAAATTTTGACATCTGTTTGGGTCTTATTTTGCCCTTAAACAAACAAGTATATCTTCTCGACGTCTGGACCTGTGTTTTGTCATTTATTGGAGCACCGAACTAGGAACTGCGTGTACAAAAACAGACGCATTAAAATCACACTTCATTGTCCCAATGACTCTAAGAAGTCTGTGCTTTCAGCTTTTAAACAGGGCAAGACGGTACTTAAAGCCATTGTGAGCTTCACAGGAATAGATCAGCCTATATGTAGCAATAAACTGGTAACACCATGTGACACAATTATCAACAGCATTAAATAAGTCGGAGCTAATAACATACATTATACTACCCTGCTGTGCTAATAAGCATTGGGAGCTCTGCTGATTTATATAGTAAGTTAAGACACCAACCATGTTATGTAGTATAAAATTAAAAAACATTTATTATTATTAACATGTATTTGCATATAAGGGGGTGAATCAAAAATGGAAATGTCTTGAAAACAAAGTAGTAGTAGAGAAGAGACTAGAGTAGAGCTGATTTCCTTGGTTGCCTTTAAACATGGTTGAAACGTAAATTGGATTGAGGCACGAAATGCGTAAGGAATTTTTGTGGATGAGTTACATTTCTATACTTCAGCTTGGAGTTCTTGAGGTGGGCTACTCCAGTTAATGTTTTTATGTGGTGTGTGAAAATAATGACCCTATAACATCAGAAAGTCATGTCAAAAGCCCAAATGTACCCATTAGACTGTATATCTTTACAAGCTTTTTATAAGTTTGTATTATATAATATGTAGGACTGTTTGCTCACATTGTATGCTGGTAATTCAGGCATTTTGCCGCCAGGTCATGGTCAATCTGAATGGTAGCAGAATTAACATGAGCTTTGTTTGGACCAATATGAAGAAGCCACCATTCCCTTTCCAATCTGTTAAACCCTTGCTAGGATAGAAAAGGGCAACATGTTTGGGAAGGGAGACAGATTTTCATTGTTCTTCACCTTGGGTCCCCAGAGATCTACAACAATCTTTAGATTAGATGTTTTTAATGAAAAGCATAAATGTGTGGTACAACTACATTTTAGTGGGACCACAACTACAGATATGGTTTTAAATGAGCCCTAATGCAGCTAAGTTAGATTTTCCTGTGCAGCTTAACTCACCTAATGTAATCTTCAGTGCCCTAAGAGAAGGATGCCAAGTTTATATAGGATTCAGTTGAATACATTTTATGTCATAGGGGATTGTGATTCTCATGCAAATACCTTAATTAAAGGTGTACATGGGTAAGTTTCATCATTTTATGAAATGTAACAGAATATTATCCATATGATAGGATCTTAAATATCAATGAGCCTCATGATACCCTCTTCAGAATATGAAATTCCAAGGCTTCTAACTTGAAGAAAGCTTGCTTGAATATACAAAGCAAGAAAATGTTAACTAAGGATGTCTATAAAAGAGGTAAAAATGCTAAGAGTTTATCGACTGAACGTCTGTTTAATGTAGCGTTCTTCCCCAAAATAATATGCATACATGTCTCAGGGTAACACTGAGGGCAGTCTACAAGCAGCAAATTTAATGCAAATTTAAATCTCTCAAGGGCTGTTAAATAAATTCAGTTGTGGAGTATCACCTGCTATCTTATAGCAACGTCTGCACTTCTGAGACCGCAATTAGACTTGATCACATTTACATTTCTCATATGTCAGAGGTATGTAATCTGACAGCTTCAGAACAGATAATACCCATAATTTAGACAGAGTGCATGCTGTGCCTGAAATTTCTGAGCAGCTCGTCTCTTGCACAGAATGTGCCATGCTATCAAGAACTACAGCTAGAAGCTGTGACTTTGAGTACATTAGAGAACGAAAAAGGTATTGAGAGCATATTACTAACTTCATAGTAGTTGGAAATAGGGTTCTTGTTACTTAACAAGGCATCACATTTTTGAGGAAATGGTCATTAATTAATAGTTGCGGGAACCAGAGCATAGAAGCTGCCAAGACTAAACCTAGAAGTCAAGGTAGACGGACAACATCGTAGACTAGACTGACCATGTCAATTATTCTTTGCACTATAATGGTACACTGACTAGACATGACCACCTGCCACTGAGAATGGAAACAAACTGACCGATCAAATTCTGTCAAGACTAGACATGACCACCTGCCTTACTCTGGTGATGCACTGGTGGGTTTTTAGAGCTGGTGCTACCCTAACAGGTATCCCCCTTCTACACAGTTACCTCTTCCTACCTTGTGGAAGGGTTAATTGCTTGATCATTAATCTCCCTTACTTGAACCAGCCTGCTTTGTTATTGTGATTTCCTTTTGTTCCTGAGTCCCTGTCTCATTTCTACACGGTTCCTTGTTCCTGCCAGTCAAAGTCCCCCACCTAATCCTGTGAATAACTTGATTTTGGCCTCTGGCCTGTTTCTTGGACCCATCTTGCTTGCTGCCTTCCCAGACCTCAGCCTGTCTTTTGTAATCTGTTTTTCTGCTGCCTGCCTACACCTTGGACCAGTCCCTTCATCTGCTCAGTTAAGTGTAGTTATAATACCTTGCCATATCAGCTGTCTATGGCATGGTCTTCTAGCATTATCCAACACATACACTCCAACCTGCCTAGACCCAACCAGTCATGACAAACACTTTGTTCCATGTGGGGGGGAGGGGGGGCTACACAAAGCTATTGAGGTGATTGTAATAGATTTGAGATGCTGTGAGCTTAAATTTCTGTTAGCCATTGCTCCTATTGTTGTCTGGTTGATCGTTAAAGAAAGCCACTAAACTTTCTGTAACACTGGGACCCCTTTGTTTAGCAAAACAAAAAGCACAACCCTATCTCTTGCTTTATACTGATTCTCTCTTGTGAGCAGTCATTTGAGTTCAGACCAATAATAAAACAAATGAATAACATAAACATAATAAAAAGCTGCTGTTTGTCCTATTGGTACCACACAGCCGAGCTAATGTTCCATAACTGCATAGAGCAGTTCTCACACGTGGAAGCCTTGAAAGAGAATTGGAATAAAAAGCTTTTATCAACCCTTACTTCAATATGACTCATTCAGATTTGTGTGGGGAAAAAAAGATGCAGTCTGTCAGTATATATTTATTTTGAGATTTTGCTCATTATGCGTATATATAGAGACGTAGTTCCTCCAAACGATAAAATGTTTCATGTCAATAAATGTATTTAAACTAATATTTTTGATAGGTAGATGATAGACAGATACCTCCCTAGAGATTCAGCTTCCTTCGTTTTAATGCCAATATTACGTATGCATCATGAATTAATGTATCATTTATAGCCATTGTTCTATCAAGACTTTTGAGCTGGCTTCGGTATACCTAAGACCAACAGAATAGGATGCTCCTCTGAACTACAGGCTAATGGTGATCCAGTGAAGCTGGTCTCATAGCTTGAAAAATGTTTTGAATATGAAAATAATTTCTCTTTTCAACCAGAAAGTCATGTTAAAATCAATTGAGTAACCAGAAAGTCATTATTATTACAATGTGTGCCTTTACATTTGAAGCTGAGTATTTATACTTAGAAGTTTTTAGTCTACATGTAGCACTGTATGCTGGTAAATCTGATATCCAGGTATTGTTCTACCAGGCGATGTTCTCTCTGGGTGGTAGCAGAATTATGATGAGCTTTGTAGGAAGAAGCCATCATTCCAGTCTGATAAACCCTTGATGGGATAGGAAAGGGCAACATGTTTGTGATGGTAGACAGGTTAGGCAAAATGCAATTTCCTGGAAGGATTATTTCATAGATTTTATATAATTGTTTTCTTCTTGGCTCCCCAGATGTTGCTTGACCACAATGTCTATAATGTTTATATACTGGGATATATATCCCTACAACAGCTGGATACCTGGGAGACATTATTGAATATAATATATGTGTGTTGAATATGCGTCATTGTGTGGCTTTTAGCACTAATTGAGTTTTACTCATTATTAATTCCTTCCTGCCAACGTCTGGTTCCTTATGTGTTACCACTAGACCAACTATCATGGAAGATGATAAAGGATGACTCCATGGTGGGATATGACTTTAGGGAATGCTTTACACTGACTAGATCACTCAGTTAGGCCCATTAAATATTACATTATCTATCATCTCCTCCAACATCAAATGGCTTAGAATTCTCCTACTGTACCCGGTCAACTTTACTGCCTTGCAGTGCCAATGTCATCTTAGTGACTACGTTTGCAGCTTTGTCTCCCAAATACTCTGATCAAGAGAACTTCTAGACCTCGCTATTGTCCTCTATAGTTGCTGACTTTCATAGAGCACCTTGTTTAATCTCCATAATCAAAGCGAACCTGTGGGACTTGCACGATTCATCTAGAAGCTTTAATGTGGAGATCTGGATATCAAAGATTTTCTTTCACCTTCATTTATCATGTGAATAATTATTTTCCATATGAATCCTTGTATTCTTGAAGTAGTATCGCCTCAATGGTGGTACCTGGATATATTTTTTTAGTTAAAGGGGTCGATATTATGAAAATCCTCAAAAGAGCAGTCTATGTATTTAATGATTTTCTTTTTCCTCTGCAACCTAACCTTTATCCAAATGCAACCAACTCTTGCTGTGTCACTGACACATTTCCCTTAATCTAACTGGCTGATCCCAGCATAACTCAGGGGGAAAAAGGTTAGGCTGAGGAAACAAAATAATAAACTATGTATTTCTCAAATACTAATGCAAAAAATGATTGAAAACGTGTTTGAAAATTATCTTGCTGTGGGCTTTTTAGAATAGCTACAGAACTATTCAAGTCTTTTTCGGCAGGAACCAGGCAGAACCAAATCTGAAATCTTAAAGGGGTAGTTTACCATTAACTTAAATATTAGTATCTATGGTTCATTCTTAGCAAATTTTCAACTGGGCTTTCTTTTTCTATGGTTTGCATGTGAATGCCTTCCATTGGTCTATGGGACTTTGTTGATTTGCAGCACCATGTTGACTTTGTTCCATTTACCCCTGCATCCCCATCATCCACTGGGCAGTATGTTTTCTTCAAATACTCCTCCTCTCATCCAGACTTACCATCCTGTTTTCCATCTTTTATAAGCGGAAGCAATAATGCCTCATGCTAAGCCGCAGCTTCATTTATTCTGGGATATGCAATGGGAACCAATGCTGTATTTGCAAAATTCAGTTTAAAGCAATAAACATTTTATGTTTTAAAGTTTAAGCAATATTGCCTCAGTAAATCCAATTGTTCAATAAGTATAGAGAAACCTGAATTATTATGGAGAAAAATATAAATTCTTTAATGTTTTTTGTGTTTCCACCCCAAAGCTGCTGTATTTTATAATGCGATTGTAGTGGATTCAGCATTTTCCTCTGAACATCATGCTAGGAGATAGAGCCGGCGTGCTGGTAAATGTATGCAATACATAATGCAGAGAGGGAATTGTAAAGGTCAGGAGAGTTGGAGCAGTTTTAATAGAAGATGACTCAAAACTTTTCCTAATGAAAGAAAATGTAATTCTACTGCAATTCTAATGTAATTCTACAAACAGCCTTTTATATATGAAGGTTGTTATATGGTGATGGCATAATATTAGTATATATTTTTTATGTTTCCAAATGTGTCCCCTAGGGATGATTCTGCTAGCAGAGGAGATAGGTGCCATGTTGTAGGTACAGTATGTGGGGGAACTAAGTGAGATGTAGTTATCCAAAAGTGAAACTGAGTATGCCACCGGACCCCAGAAGGAACTTTTGCCACTGTTTGTATGGGGTTTTCTAGGGCAGGGAACCCCAACCGTGACCCACATTCAAATGTGAAACAAAGTTGGAGAGCAACGCAAGCATGCGAAAAGTCCCTGGCGTGCCAGTGATGGGCTGTGATTGACTATTGGTAGCTCCTGTGTGCACTGGAAGACTACAGAAGGTTATATTTGGCAGTACACCTGGTTTGTTATGCAACCAAAATTTGCCTCCCAAGCCAAGAATTCAAAAATAAACACAAGCTTTGAGGCCACCAGGAGCAACATCCAAGGGTTGGTGAGCGGTGTGTTACTCACAAGCCACTGGTTGGGATCAGTGATCTATTGTTATATTTAATAATAGGTGAAAGAGAGAGACTTCACTTTTCCATGATAATCTCTATTTGACCCTTTGATAAATTTTATTCCCCCACGCTTTGCTCCCCCATATATCTGAAAAATGTCATCTGTCTCTTCTTCTAGCAGCATCTCCCATGCTGCCCAAATAAATAACAAAAAGTAATAAACCTATTTCAGATTCCAGATTTGACAGGTGAAGCCTTTTTGATTGTATATTTCTAACCTGTGACACACTGTACCCATAATAACCTGAAGCGCAACCTGGTGGGGTGTGTGGCTCTGATTTAAAGCCCCAGAGAATTGTTTTGGAAAGCCTGGCATGTTTGATAGCAGCATTGTTCAGTTGATTAATAAAAGCAGAGGTTTGTGAAGGGAGCGTGGGATTGGTTGTTTATTTCATAATTTGGCAGTTTGAATCTCAGCAAGATATCTGAGTATCGTGTGGCTTTTGATGCCTGTCTCACAGTACTCTGTGTGTGGAACAAGGACACACAATAAAATAATGTGTGATATACATGATGTTTCGCAAGAAGAATAATAATAATCCGAAACGCAAATAACATGTATGGTGATTATGCAAATGCTATCTAAAGCTGGCCATAGATGTAAAGATCCGATCGTACGAATCCTCGATTCGTATGATTTTCGGATCGTGTGTGGAGTGTCACTTCATTTGTCGTGCAATGGCGATCAGTCGATTGGACAGGTTGGAAGATTTCTGTCGTCTGTTGATAATTGCTGATCTGGTGAATTTCAGTGGGAGGCTATCACCAGCTTTGTCAGACAGAAACTTTCGTACGATTGCTGTAGTGGAATAACATTGGCTGATCTGTTCTTTTACTACTTTATTTTATGTGAAAAGTTAGTGGCAGGTCAGGAGACTGGGACGTCCAATTGTTCAGGCAATACTGCAGGTATATCTGCACATCTATGGGCAACTTTACCCTTGAAGCTGAGATGCCGGATCATTCCTCACTTTATCAAGTCATTTTACTGTTCAGACGTTCCTGTTACTGACACGTCTGCCTCTAATTCTCAGAGGCTTCTGATGGTTCTTGGAGGAACATTTCTACCTCTCACTAGGACAGTGTTTGCCAACCTGGAGGGTGGTCCTGGAGCTGGCAGGTGGGGTTCAGCTTCAGAATTCTTCATCATGAAACTCAGAGGCTTCTGATGGTTCTTGGAGGAACATTTCTACCTTTCACTAGGACAGTGTTTCCCAACCTGGAGGGGGCTCCTGGAGCTGGCAGGTGGGGCTCAGCTTCAGAACTCCTCATCATGAAACTCAGAGGCTTCTGTTGGTTCTTGGAGGAACATTTCTACCTCTCACTAGGACAGTGTTTCCCAACCTGGAGGGGGGTCCTGGAGCTGGCAGGTGGGGCTCAGCTTCAGAACTCCTCATCATGAAACTCAGAGGCTTCTGATGGTTCTTGGAGGAACATTTCTACCTCTCACTAGGACAGTAGTTGCCAACCATATTAACAAAATACCTCAGGCCATAAATTACATTTTATCACACAATTAATTTGATAGATCTAATGCCCCTTTGAGAGGGTCAGACTTGGGCTTCAGTACATTGATGCAGGGTCCATCAATGCAATGTCTCTTATATGGATCACAGTTGGTGATGCATGCTTTGACTTGGAAAAACAGGGCTACCTGTGATAAACCCATTCCAACAGACACCCATCCACTTAGTTACATTTGGGGGGTCTTTGAGATTTGTTTTCAAGAACCAAAAATGAATAGGACTCCCAAGGTGGGTGCCTGCCCTGTGCAGCGCTGTCAACTTTTCAAAACTAGTTATATAGGTATAAGTGGCTTGTGTAGCCCGCTGTTGAAATTATTAGGTGTGGCCTGTTTGGTCGGGGTGAGGGCTATGGCAAAGTGGGTGTGGCTTGTGCTATGTGACCTTAATTCACTAAGAGCCCCCATGGGCCCCAGAACACCCCAGTCCGATGCTGATACTAATGTTTTCTTTAACTGTGGTTTGACACTTTGCCTCAAATAGGGAATAGATTAAAAATGCACAAATATATTAAAATAAATGATCTTTATGAATGTGAAATTGAAGATGCTGGCCATTAGCCTATCCACACACATCAGATCAGTATAAGCAGTTTTTTCTTGCTGCCTTCTAAAAGGTGGGCCTATCCTCACCCCAGATCCTGGTGGCCTTTATATGTACCAAAGTGTATATATGTATGTGTTACTCAAACTGGCCTTAAAGACTAAAGTCGGCAACAGAACAACTCCCTGCACCTACTGCCAACTGAAGCATGCCAAAAGAGCGCTGGTAGTTGCAATGCTAAACCGATAAAGGGGCAGCATTGCATTAAGAATACGCAAAGGGTCCTGATCCCCCTCCACAGAATTTTTACTACACAGCTCCAGACCACCCTCCCCCACCATGCAGAGTCTCTCTCTCGCTTTAATTGAATGAGTAGTTGTATTCGAAGCATCTCCCCTGCCGCTGCAGTCTCACATTAGAACTGTGGCTGTCTCAGCAAAGGGCATTCCCCCTCCCTCTAGCACTGGCTGTCACTCTCTTTCTGAGACTCACATGCTTAAATCAGCCCCAGTCGGAGCTCTGTGCAGCACACTTCACCCACCACCCGCTCTCCCTCTGTCTGGCTACTGCTTGTTTATCCTAAGTTCTCTGGGACCGGCTCGGGCAATGTGCAGGGGCCCAAAGCCGAGTTAGTAACATTGTCCTTATGGCACAGTGGGGCTGCGTGCACCAGTAGCAGCAATTAATGGCGTCCAACATCCCCATAGGAGCTTGGCATTCGGAATGGCACAGACACTGATTTTATACCAAACCTCAAGCTCAGGGTGAACATGTACAACTTGAATCCAAATTCTGCAGGAGGGGGAATCAGAAAAACTAGGGGAATCACAGGTAGTGATGGTGCTAAAAGTGACTGACACCTTTTGGGCATGTTGACACTGGCACTGCCCATGCACTTCCCTTGGTCGTAGCACCTGTCAGCTCCACATTTACAAAGAAGCCACTAAGTTGAGCATCTGAGTACCATAAACCGCACCCCTTCTCTGCCTGACAGAAGCTCTGATTGGATAGAATGCAGCCTCATAATGACTTCATTCAGCTCCCCCCCCCCCCCCCCCCATCCTGTCCGCTCTGCTGTGAATGAAGAGTGAGGCGAGTGGAAAGGGAGAGATTGAGGAGATTGGTTCCATTCAGCAGCGCTGCCCACTGGCACTGGCAGTCACTGACACCCGGAGCGTGGAGAGGCTTCCTTGACTGTCTCCTGTCCATGCAACAGCAACACAGGGAGTCTGCACTCTGTTTGTGGGAGACACCTGTTCTCAGGGGCAGCAACCAGGCATAAGGACATTTTCTTTCTCTTTGAGAAGCCACACCAGCTGCCAAGACGCCCCGTGCCGTGCTCCGAGTGAAAAATGGGGCAGCCAAACTGCCCAAGCCCCACTCAGAGCCCGGGGGCACCCCGGGCATGTTCATGGAGAGGTCCCAGAGCAGGATTAGTTTGTCTGCCTCGTTCGAGGCTCTGGCCGTCTATTTTCCCTGCATGAACTCCTTTGATGAAGAAGATGGGGGTAAGAACCTTATCTGTATGGGTTGTGTGGGTTGGAACTTTCTGATGGTGCTGAATACCATTGAAAGGAGCTTGGTTCTTCTTCATATGTGTATCTGTTTATAATATATTGCTAGATGATGCGGGCACATCACCAGTCATAAGCAGTGGCAACATTTCTCCATGATCATCTCTGTAATGAGGTCTATAAAGACACCCCATTTAGGCTTGATCCAATGGAGGAGATGAAGAACCAGAGTTCTTGGACTCCTTAAGGAAGCCCTAGCAGCAGACATTGTATAGGCTCCATGCCAAGAATCTCTAACCTGAAATAAGCTCTTCTGTCAAGTCCAATCACTAGATCCTCCATATGATGGTCAATGTCATAGGCAGAGTTCTAGGGTCTGTTCTAGGCTCATCAATCATGTTCTTGACGGCGTCTACACTGGCTGCATAATTCAGTGTCATGGAAAAATTTGGCTGGTTCTTCTCTCCAAAAACTAGTGTCTTAATTGGCTCTGTGTTCTCTATGCCACTGCAATTAATGTATTTCATTATATATTTTATTGAAGTACTGTATATATAATCAAATCTTTTCATTAATCCGTTAATTAAAAGCTATGGGTAAAGCTATGGGTAAAGTAAGAAGTATCTACTGGTCCCTGAAGAGTCATCGGGTCCAACCAGTTGGTTGACCACCTAAATGAGCATTACTTTTAGTATCCCTAAGAAGGCACTTAACTACAGGTATGGGATCCGTTATCTGGAAAGCTTCAAATTACGGGAAGGATATTTCCCATAGACTGTATTTTTCCCAAGCAAACATGGCCTGGCCAAATGATTTTCCCATGCCAAGATGACTACTTACAACCTATAAAAGCAAGTTGGCATTTAGAGCAAGTGGCAGATACGTGCCAAGCTCCGGAGGGTTTAAATTAGCTTTAAGCCAAATGGACTTATTCCAGCAGAAATACACCCATAGCTGAAATCAAAAGCTGAAAATGGAATTTTCCATAAATGAGGATGTCAGTGTCAGAGTTATGACAACTGATGGCAGGTCATTGATTTGTTATGGGATCTACATATAAACACGGGCCCTGCAAATCTCTGCCTTTCAGAGGGATTTTAATATAACTGGGTTTTTTATTTTTGGATGATAAGATCAGAGGGCTGGAGCTCAATATAATTATGTATTGACAGTTTGCTTATGAATTGTTCTTGTAATTAATTAGCTGCAACTGGTTATAATGCCCCATTGAAATGGGAAATAATTGAAAAATAAATATGTCATGGCTGGCAGAGTTTGCTGCTAATAGGGGCCACTGGCTTGGCATGGGAATGGCACATATAGTCGGGCAAGGTGGTAACTGTTCCATATCATTGTTCCCCCAACCTGCTGTGTTGCCCATAAGCTGTAGAGTTCGGCTCCGGTAAAAGGCAGTCGGTTGCATCTTCAGAGCTGGCAGTTGGAGGAAGGGAAAAGCCTCCCTGGCACAAAGGGTTAACTCTTGCTCAGAGGTTGATCATCAAAATGCTGAAATCAGACCCAAATCCCACGGGAGGCTTTACACCACGTCGCACAGCTTTTTCAGAACTGGTGGAATTATGTACTGGCACCATCCAATAAAAAAACAGCATGCCCCCCCCCCCTTTGCCTTTGTTGCTTGATGGCTGTTGGCAGTAGAAGTGTGTCAGTTGTAGGGTGAACATATGTCAGTTACTCACAGAACACTGCCCCGGCTACAGACGGCAGCAAATACAGGGTAACAGCATGGAGTCACTTCTGGAGGGTCTCAGAATGGGGTCTTTATGTTTGTAATGACCTTCAGGATCTTGTTAGTAATTGGAATTATTCTTTCGGTGGCACAGGAGCAGCAGAGACAGGTATTTGCTGTTTCCGACTCTTGAAACAATATAGCCGAGGTCAGTTTTTCTCCACTGGTTGCTGCTGCCACATTGTTTCAGTAGGAGCAGAAAAGCGCAGACTTTAGATACAGTTTTAGGTTTGTTATCTCATTCTGACTGGCTGCCAAATTCATGCCGCGTCTACGGTCATGTCCTTATTGGTTGCAGCCTTTCGGAAATGAGTCCACTTTAGTCTATATAAGCATCTTGCCGAACAGATCTACAGAATAATGGAACCCTGGTCTATAAATATTAAGAGTAAAAGTGACAATCCTATATATATATATATATATATATATATATATATATATATATATATATTAGGGATGCACCGAATCCAGGATTCGATTCGGGATTCGGCCTTTATCAGCAGGATTCGGATTCGGCCGAATCCTTCTGCCTGGCCGATCCGAATCCTAATTTGCATATGCAAATTAGGGCCAGGGAGCTAAATCACGTGACTTTTTGGCACAAAACAAGGAAGTAAAAAATGTTTTCCCATTCCCACCCATAATTTGCATATGCAAATTAGGGTTCGGATTCGGTTCGGTATTCGGCCAAATCTTTCGGGAAGGATTCGGGGGTTCGGCCGAATCCAAAATAGTGGATTTGGTGCATCCCTAATATATATATATATATAACAAAGTGATAGTCACAGCGCACTCCTAGGATTTCACAAATCTTCAAAATGTATTATTCCATCTGATTCATTGATCAACTTTCGGCTCCGATCTAGCGCCTTTCTCAAGATCTCAAGATATATATATATATATATATATATATATATAAAACTCCACCACAAAGTTGGCACTACTTAAAAACTTAAAAACAAATTCTATATATAGAATTTGTTTTTAAGTAGTTAACTGAGGGGAGATGTACTGCAGAAATGTTAAACACTCTCTTTGCATTTGCTTTTTAATAGGTGTTGATCATTACAAAGATGCACTTTTTATGTGAAGTTTAACTGCTTTGATGCATTTTGATGATGTAATTGCTAGGTCAGCTGACTCACTTTTTTCCCCGCCTTCTAAAGTATTTAATGCATTTACCTTATACCATTCTGTACTTTGAGAAAGGCCTCGGAGGAGGCCGAAACGTTAGTCTTCCATACAATAAACACATCTTGTTTCGTTTAAGACCTGAGAGTGCGGACCTTTCTTCCTGGATATATATATATATATATATACATATAACAGTCCAATGAGTATAAACACTCCGAGGCAGTTTTTCATATACAACCAGGGTGCAGGGTAATAATGTATTGACAGCCAGAATCACGTAAAAATATCGCTTTATTTAAGTTATAGCAAGGTCCAACGTTTCGGTCCTGTACAGGAGGTACATCGATGACATCTTCATATTGTGGAAGGGAACACGTGATGAATTTAACTGCTTGTTTAATCTAATCAATGAAGTCCCTGAAGGAGTCAAATTTACGGTTGTGACAGTGAGATTGAGTTTCTTGATCTGAAGTTAAAGATCAATGGGAACAAAATAAATTACACCGTTCATAGGAAAACAACGTAATACCTTGCTACATGCTAGGAGTTGTCATGCGCCAGCTTTAAGACGCCCTCTCCCACTGTCACAATTTTTTAGAAACAATTCAGATGAGGTTGTGTGTGTGAACAACAACTCAAGGAGATGAAAGAGAGTTTTACACAGAGGAGGTATACTAGACAAATTTTGGATGCAGCCTTAAAGGGATCCTGTCATGGGAAAAAAATATATTTTTTTCAAAATTCTTCAGTTAATTGTGCTGTTCCTGACGAATTCTGCATTGAAATCCATTTCTCAAAAGAGCAAACAGATTTTTTTATATTTC
>CM044447.1:3660474-3718573 GCA_024363595.1 Xenopus borealis | reverse complement strand
GGCACAAGTCACATGACCAGGGGCAGCTGGGAAATTGACAAAATGTCTAGCCCCATATCTAGGGTGGCCACCTGGCTGGTATTTTACTACTGGAGCAGAAATATTAACTGATACATTTTGAAAAAAACATGTTTTTCCATGATAGTAATGCTTTCCTTATGATAATCGATGCATTGTGATGTCACGGTTGTCACATGACTGGCGAAAGCTTATTTTTATTATAAGGGGTAATAATACGCCACCTGTTGTGAAGTAGAACTAAATGGGAAGTCAACATAAGTATAAAGCCTTTGACCTGTGTATAATCAGGGAACTTTTCCACTATAACTATATTACGTTAATCCCTATATACATTTACCATAGATTGTCTATAGGACTTATTGTATATGGGATCATTTATCCTAATGATGGAACCATCCATTATCCAGGAAAACCCCAGATCCTGAGCATTCTGCATAACAGGTCCCATATCTGTATATAGATTGTTATTCTGTCACAGTTTCCTTGGCATTTCTAGATATAACAGGTATGGGATCTGTTATCCAGGAATCCCATTATCCAGCAAGGTTGTCTCCCATAGGCTCAATTTTATCCAGATAATTCCAAATCTTTAAAATGATTTCCTTTTTCTGTGTAATAATAAAACAGTCGCTTGTACTTGATCCCAACTAAGATATAATGAATCCTTATTGGAAGCAAAACCAGGGTTTATTTCATGTTTATATGATTTTCTAGTAGACTTAAGGTATGGAGATCCAAATTATGGAAAGATCTGTTATCCAGAAAACCACATGTCCCGAGCATTCTGGATAACAGGTCCCATACCTGTATATATAATTATAAGGACAGCTTTTGCTCAGTGTTGGACTTGAAACCCACATTAGACTTCTGTCTACTATTATTATTCCTTTCTTTAATCACCTATTGTATTCTCCCTAGTGTCTTATGTTTACATATTCTATTCTAGGAAAGACATATACTCATACAATGGCAAATAGTTGGGCGTGTAGGTGTTCCCATTGACCCCGGGACCTACCGGGAGTTTTCCAGGTACACTTGGGGGCCAGTTGGATACTTGCTCCAGTGAAAATACTATTAAAAGAGAATTAAATGCTGTGTGATTTGCTTCTCCCCTCCCCATGTCACTTAAACAGTTGGTTCACCTATATTTTGTAGAATGACTAATTCTAAACAACTTTTCAATTGGTCTTTTTTTTTTATAGTTTTTGGATCAGTTGCCTTTTTCTTCTGACTCTTTCCAGCTTTCAAATGGGGGTCGCCGACCCCTTCTAAAATACAAATGCTCTGCAAGGCTACACATTAAGGTGGGTTATTTACTAAAATCTGAAAAAATTAAAACCAATTACAAATTGTCTCAGACTATCCCTCTCTACATTGTACTAACAGTCCATTTAAAGGGGAACAACCCTTTAAAATACTCTAATGAAAAAGCTGTAGAATAACGCACATGTTTCATAGCAAAGGTGCTGGGAGTGGGCACAACAATATAGCAAATAGCAGTTGTTCTGAATGCTGCAGAAGGAGAAAGGGTCAGAATTAAAGGGTACATTAGAATGATTTCAAGGGGCACTGTGCTTTTAAGCCAGTGCATTATAACAGTTACTTGCCCTTTATACGTCACCCTAATTACGTAAATCACAGTGTAAAGTATTTCCAACAGTTTTCCCCGCAGAGAAGATAAGTGCGGTATAAATGAGGGGTACGGGGCCCGGTATGATTGGCAAACACTGGGGTATAATAAATTCGATTTTGCCGGAGCCATTGAAAGGGAAATGTACACGAGCAACAAGTGGGGATCATTTTCCATTTAAAGTCGTTAAACGCAGATCCAGCTGCTGGCGGTTGGAGGACGGGCGTTTGATATGTGGAATATAGATATCAATAATAACCTCCGCGTTGCCATGACAGCTGACTAAATGACTCTCTTAAAGTCGTTTCATCACAGCCGGGGCGGCAGCCCCAATTGTCGCTGCTGAGTGGCTCCAGCACGTCTGTAGATACTTAAAGGGAAACTGTAGATATGATGTATGAGTTTTTTGTTTTTTTTAAATGCCATTTTTCTGATTTTCTAGTGGCATTGTATGCTCATGGGCCTCAGGGACCCTTTTCTATATCACTCGGACACCTGCATTATTGTGGTTGGTCCATCACACCTGCATCATCAGTCTGTCCCTTTTCCCAGAGCCATTAGGGGTAGGCAAAAGAAGGAACATGCCTAGGGTGCTGGAGTGGTAGTCGGGGTGCTCTAGTTACATACCCAAGAGGAAGCAGGGTTGGGGAATAGGGGGAGGCCCCAAACATTGGAACTGTTTCCTCTATAACTAATAAGCCCCATCCTTTCCCAGCTACTCTCCTACCTGTGAGTGGGGAGGATGGACGCAGGTGGGTGGAATACCCTAGTGAAGGTAGGGGGCCAGATAGGGAATCAGTTTGCACTAGGCCCCTCTGAAGACATTGACTCTGACCAAGGGGAAAGGGGCATAGTTACATAGTTAAATTGGTTTGGAAAAAGACAAAGTCCATCAAGTTCAACCACTCCAAATTAAAACCCATTATACACACACCCCTCCACTCTTTCACACAAACCATATATGCCCATAGCTATACTAACTGTAGAGTTTAGTATCACAATAGCCTTTGTATTATGTCTGTCCTGTAAATCATCCCCCTCTTATAGTCATTAACAGAATCAGCATCACAACATCACCCGGCAGTGCATTCCACAACCTCACTGTCCTCACTGTGAAGAACCACCTACTCTGTTCCTTTAAATGAAAGTCCTTTTCTTCTAGTCTGAAGGGGTGGCCTCTGGTGATCCTCTTTATGGGTAATATTTGTCTATAATGTCCTCTAATGTATTTAGTGTAATACAGAGAAAACAAGCCCAACCTGGACAGTCTCCCAGTCTCATAATTGAAGTGTCCCAGTCTCATCCCTCTAACCAGTTTAGTTGCACTTAGTCTCTGCACTCTCTCCAGCTCATTTATATCCCTCCTAAGGACTGGAGTCCAAAACTGCACTGCATACTCCAGATGAGCTCTTACATGGTGTGGGGCAGTTGGGGGTGGCAGGGGCCTTGCCTTTGGGTGCCATTGGCATAGCTACTCAAGTAATACCCAGGGTACAAGGGGGCTGCAATCATGAGGCTCTGTTGTATGTTAAAATCCCCCCCTAGCCAGAAGGCACATGCATGTTTCTTGGGACTGAAGGCCTTCAAGTGTGTGCTTGGCTCCTCCGAGAGATTTTTTAGCAGGTGTCTGTGCACATTGAAGGCACATGACTATTGGGTACCCCTCAGGACTGGACTGAGAATCAAAATAGGCCCTGGCATTTCAGGTACACAGAGGCCCAATCAGCCCACATAGAGGCCCAAACAGTCCCCACCAGCCCACTAAATACTGACTTTCTATGGCACCTTATAGCAGCCCATCTGGCATTTGCCCTAACCCACAGATTGCCAGTCCGGGCCTGGTACCCCTACCTTTTGGACCCGCACTGCTTTGTCCATTTCGGTGCCAACAATACAGAGTTAGCGCAAGCACTTGGCACTTGGAAACATGGCAGCTGGCATTTGCACATGCATGGACAGAACTTCAATGTCAAACGACTGCCATAAAAAGCACACACACCATAGTTTTTAGCTGAGCTCTAGTTCTCCTTTAATGCGTTTGCTTACTTGGCATGACAAAAGTTAGCGGGAACTGCTTGTTCCGTGTGCTGCACATATTGTACTTGCCAAAGATCTATACGCAGCAGAAATCCGGAGAGGTGACATAAAGGATCTTGCCAGCTGCTCTTATTAAATATCTGGATCCTTCCGTATCAAATACATCCACCATTTGACAGAAATAACCCAGAATAGCTGTACATTGATGCGCTGGCATTTTCCGCTGTAACTGCCATCCCCGTGCCTTTGTATCCGCCGCGGGATATGACACATCCGCGTTTGCTGTTTGCTTTCCAGATGTAACACCTCTTGATATTTCCTCAGTACAAGACGGCTCCTTTAAACTTTGTCCAAACATT
Organism: Xenopus borealis; assembly: GCA_024363595.1. NCBI lineage: Eukaryota > Metazoa > Chordata > Amphibia > Anura > Pipidae > Xenopus > Xenopus borealis. The sequence goes on along the minus strand of CM044447.1, from coordinate 3,714,526 downwards.
TAAAATGTCAGAAGATCTTTTTTTCTTTTTCTTTTTTTTCTTCGTTGATGTGCGAAAGGACTGAGCTGTCTGCCGGTTGCTAGAACTACGAGTTAGTGCAACTGTCAGCCGTAATTGCGGTGAAATGTTTAGGAAAACGCCAAGCTGCTGGGGAAATGAAAATCAATGGCATGAAAGTACGATGCCAGAAATATGACAAATGTTATGGTCAGATCAGCAGCATAGCTCCATCCCATCATAATTTTAGACCCCCCCCCAAGCTTTTGGAATGTGACACTTTGCTCATAAACATATACTGAACTGCTTATCAGTCAGGGCATTCAATCTGGTATGCAAAACTGCAGCCAGATCTATGTTGCTAGGCAACCCCTAGAGCACGCCCACTTGTCAGATTAACCCCTAGAGCACAACCACTTGTCAACTGCCCCCGCCTCTTTTTAGGAACACAGTTCAGGGTTCCAAATATCACCATACTAAAGTCTCTTTGGTCATAAACCCAGATTGGGGGCCTCTTTTGGGCTGCCACTAGGAAACAATGATGTCCATCCTACCTATAGCATCTGCCCTCTCAAAAGGGGTAGGTCACCTTAAAATACAATAAATGGCGGATTTACTGGGGATGTGCCAATATGTTAGCCCCCCTGTTAAATCTAATGGGGCTTTCTGTTTGCTGAAGACCCACTTGCCCTAGCAACCAATCAGTGTTTAAGAAATCAGAATGGAAGATAGATAGGAGACAGCATCCATAGAAAGATCCATAAAAAAATAACAGTATGTAGCCTCACCGGTCCACCAGTTTTTTGGTTCTGGGGTCAGTGACCCTAACAACCAGGCTAGCATTTAGCAAAAGTTGGAGAAATTTAGCGCCGACGTTTCCTTAGAATATTTTGCCAGCTCACAGCAGAAGAAAAACAACCTTGAGTTTGCTCAGCCTTGTGATTTTAAAAGCATACGGCCCCTACACAAACCCCCCCACCAACCAGGCTCCAAAGAATGTTCCTGCTCCCCCCATACCTGATCTCTAAAGGATGAGCAGTAAGAATGGTGGCAGCCTTGTTTCAGCATGTCACTTCCAGTTGCTGACTCACTGGGTGGTGATCACCGACAGAAGCAGTAACTCAAGTATGGGAGCCTATTTTGGGGAGTCCGGTTAAAGGGATACTGTCATGGGAAAATGCATCAGTTAATAGTGCTGCTCCATTTCTCAAAAACATTTTTTTTTTACATTCAATTTTGAAATCTGACATGGGGCTAGACATTTTGTCAATTTCCCAGCTGCCCCATGTCATGTGCCTTGTGCCAGCACTTTAGGAGGGAACTGCTTTCTGGCAGGCTGTTGTTTTTCCTTCCCAATGTAACTGAAGGAGTCACAGTGGGACATGGGTTTTTACTATTGAGTGCTGTTCTACCAAGCCGCTGTTATCGTGTTTTAAGATGGCCATACACGGGCTGATAAAAGCTGCCGACAGACTGTGTCGGCAGCTTATCGGCCTGTGTGGGGGACCCTCCGACCGCTTCCCCAATCAATATCTGGCCGAGAGTCGGCCAGATGTCGATCGGACAGGATTAAAAACCCCGTCGGATCGTGGCCGCATCTGTTCCGTTGATGTGGTCCTGTGATCCGAACTCCCGTATCTGTGCCATTCTGATCCGATCATTGGGCCCTAGGTGGGCATATCGGCGAGAGATCTGCTCGTTTGGCGACATCGCCAAACGAACGGATCTCTGCGTGTATGGCCACCTTTAGGTAGCTGCTATCTGGTTACCCTCCCATTGTTCTTATGTTAGGCTGCTGGGGGTGGCAGGGGGTGATATTACTCAAACTTGTAGTAAAGAGTGACTGAAGTTTATCAGAGCACCAGTCACATGACTTGGGGCAGCTGGGAAACTGACAATATGTCTAGTCCCATGTCAGATTTCAAAATGAAATATAAAAAAATCCGTTTGTTCTTTTGAGAAATGGATTTCAGTGCAGAAGTCTACTGGAGCAGCACTATTAACTGATGTGTTTTGAAGAAAAAAAATAATTCCCATGACAGTATCCCTTTAAGGAGGGGGTATGCACAGGGGTCTTATGATCTTATGATTTAAAATGTAATGTGTTTATTTAATGGGTAACAAAAAATGCACACACAAGCATTTCAATGCAGACATAAGCCTTCATTTTCGTAGAAGGCTCTCCTTGTATCACCTGCACCCGTATTCTTCACTATACGTGTCTCAGACAGGTCCATATTCACCAAGATGAAATGATTCCCCTCCATACAACTGTATTATAAGAATATTCCTCAGCTTGATGGGCAGGTAGATTTGCTGGTGGAGAAATGTGACCTAATAAAGCAAAGAGGTGCATATAAATGGGCCCTTCAAGATTCCGAACACAGGAGTGCTATGCCTCATATATAGGTCAGCGTGTCTGCGTTGCCATGGTGATTCTGCCGGAGCGACGCTGTATCGTTTCTCCCTAAATCCATAGGTATCCATGCTGCCGGATAATCACTGCAGTATTGCTGCTTTGTCAGCTGTAGAATATATATCTACCTGTCTCACTGTTTGGAAAACCAATCCCCGTTTCATCTTTTGTCTGGATGGAAATGTTTCACTGGGGGGTTAGGGAATTAAAAAATATATATATATATATTACAAGACTAGTATATCATATCATGGCCTGTCATTCGTTTTGGTTTGTAGCCAGTGATTGCGTAGTAACACTTATAGATCACATTTTATACATCTTGTCTAGTGGAGCTTAAAAACTAAGGTCCCTATCTAGAGGTTGCCACCTGGGTCCCCGGCTTGCCCCCAATCCTGCCTTTTCTTTATTTAATCTCCGCTATCTCCCAAAATTTGAGCCCATTTAGCCTGGATCAGCCCCTTTTATGTCATCATCCTGTAGTGTCAGGCCACGGGCCCACCAAATACTTTCCACTGTAGGCCCACTCTCTAAGCTAATATTATCAATCATATTTATTCTTTGTTCTCAGATAAAAATGGGGAGTAGTCAAGATATAGATAGCTATACAAGGTAAAAAGTTGGCTGAGACAAGGGGGCTAGGGTGGGCCAGTCCAACACTGTCACCCTGCCCGTCACTGTCATGTCCCCCTCCCCTATTATTGCTTTAGCAAGTCAAGTCTCTGACTAAGAGCTTCCAATCTGAATGGGTAAAGGCTTATGGAGAAATTGAAGATGGTGCAAAGTGCTAAAGTAAGAAGTGTCAAGCTCTCTGAAATATACTTCTAGTTTTTCAGGTGACCCTAGGGCAGTGATCCCCAACCAGTGGCTCGTGAGCAACATGTTGTTCACCAACCCTTTGATGTTGCTGCTGGTGGCCTCAAAGCAGATGCTTATGTTTGGATTACTGACTTGGAGGCAATTTTTGTTTACATAAAAACCAGGTGTACTGTCAAACAGATCCTCCTTTAGGCTGCCAGCCAACATAGGGCCTACCAATAATCAATCACGGCCCTTATTTGTCACTCACAGAAACTTTTCTCATGGTTGGGTTGCGCCCAATATTTGAATGTGGCTCATGGGTAAAAAAGGCTGGGGGCTACTGCCCTAGGGTGTCTTGTGGTAGGATTAATGGATTGCAAGCTCCTCTGTGTATGATTAAGCATTCCATGTACAGCAATGAACAACATGCCAGTGCTATAAACACAGGGAGATGGGCTTACAAGCTCCTCTGAGGCTAGGACTGATGTGCATGATGAAACACTCCATGTAAAGCAATGCATACCATGGTACATAAGTATAATAATGATCTTGCGTTTGTTATTGTAATTGTCTTGCACTGCAGCAATGTAGAACTCCCATGTGCCATGGTACTGCAGCAACCACTGCAATATCAACCTCAAGATCATTATTACCCTTAGTTATAGTGTCAGCACATTATACTTTGCTTAACAGAGGTGTTTAATCATTTACATCAACCATTTTCCCACTGGATCTTGTAATGTACGTAGCTCATGCTTTACACAGAGTGTTTCATCTAAATTGTGCAGGCTTCCCATTCACTTGAATGGAAATGAGAGGACCTGTATGCCATGGGTGGACCCAAGAGATCACCTTTCAGCTTGGATATTGAGGAAGATGCAATAAGATTTTGTCTCAGTTTGAAGCTGAGAGTATTCCAGTGGTAGGAAGGAGATATGGAGAAAGAAGAGAGGAAAGAGTGGAGTTAATAGGAGTACATTTTGGGATGAGCAGATAATATATTAATATATTGAGGAACACGAGGCTGTTCCTGTAAAGGTGAAGTTGTATAAAGTGCTTTGATAGTAGGCCGTAGGACTTTAGAGTAAATAATGTTGACCCAGGAGATGGATAGACAATCCTAGACTTGTATGTATAGTTGACAGACCAATAACTGCTGAGGCTATTAGTTACAGGTTATACTAATCCAGATAGGATACGGGCAAGAATCGGGGATTTATCAGAGACTTTTGAGGAAAATGTGATGATTTTGACAGTGATTAGTGATGGCGCGAACCTCGGAAAAAAAGTTTGCGAACATGTTCGCGAACTTGCGCAAAAACGCGAACGGTTCGTGAACCCCATAGACTTCAATGGGAAGGCGAACTTTTAAAGCTAAAAAAGACATTTTTGGCCAGAATAATGATTTTAAAGTTGTTTAAAGGGTGCAACGACCTGGACAGTGGCATGCCAGAGGGGGATCAAGGGCAAAAATGTTTCTAAAAAATCCATTGTTGACACAGCGCTGCGTTTTGTGCTGTAAAGGGCAGAAATCACACTACATTTCTAAACCTGTGTAATAAACTGCTTTAAACTGCTTTAAACTGCTTTGACAGCCAGGTTATGGAAGTTTGAAAATATTTCTCCTTATCTAAACTGTTACAATAACTTATTTTCTTATCTCAAAAGTGTTACAAAGTATCTTACCTGCACCTGTTAGATGTTCTGGACTCTCTGCCAAAAGCCAATTAAGTTCAAATCTTTGCTTCTTTTTCTGGCTGTTCAGTGCAGAGAAAAGAGGGACTTTCCAGTACAAATGAGGGACAGAGGGTTGAGCTCTCAAAAGAGGGACTGTCCCTCCAAAAAAGGGACAGTTGGGAGGTATGCGACATTTTTTTTTTTTGGTCCAGGGGGTGTGGGGGTGGTCCAGGAGGGAGATCTTCCTGATTGGCTGCCATGTATCTGCTGGTCTGGGGTGAGAGGGCAAAAAAAACGCGGAAAAAAACGCGAACCCAAAATGGCGAACGTCGCGCGACGTTCGCGAACTTCCGGCGAGCGCGAACACCCGATGTTCGCGCGAACAAGTACGCCGGCGAACAGTTCGCGCCATCCCTAACAGTGATACAACATAAGAAAAGGAAAGAACAAATAATGTGACTTGACCAGGAGATAGAGGACTGACAGTTACCCCTTAAATAACGTGTAGGTTCTGTTTAGCTACCATCATATTTATATCATAGAATAGAGGCAAAATTTGGTAGAAAAAGTATATTTTGGGCTATTTAAATGGTTGTTTGTCATTATACATGAGGTAACAGTTGACAGTTGGAGATTCCAGTCTGAATCACTAGAGTCATGGTAGTAAGGACTGATAGATCACAGCCAAGTGACATTTTCCACAAAAAGAGGTGCTAGAGAAAAAGGAGAAAACTAAGCCTTCACAGAGCAAGCTTAGCTTAAATACAGATATCCCCAATATGGTGACATTGACTGATACAGGTTTGGCCATTGTCTTTCCCAAAGGCACTCAAATCTCATTTTTTTGAACCCTCTCAATCATAAATGGGTACTGTATGTTCTGCCAGGTGGAGATGCCACGTTTGGATACCTCTAGCGGGAATGTAATATATTTTGACATAATCTTAGCTAGCTGAGTGCCACTGTCTTCTGCATCAGCTTCACAAGCCTGTTGTATTATGGGAAAAACACAAGTAGTTAAAAAAGTGTACATAGATTGCATTTTGTAGTGTATTCATTCTTCTGTGGTCATGATCATTTGCAGCATCTATCTCCAGTTCTATCATTAGTTTGGCATTTAAAGTGCAGTTGTGATGCTGCTGTATCAGTGTTTGAATCACCGGTGCCATTAAGAGATATATAAGCTGACTGGGTGACTCTGCTGGATGGGGTTTGACTCATTTATTTGGTCTGATTTACCCTTTTCCTCCCACTTATGCTGAACCGGTGAATCACTTCCAGTTCTCCAAGAACGACTCTGGAATGTTGAGCCTGATCACCCCATTTTTATTCCCACAGCAGTGGCCAAATGGAAACCTGTTACTATATGGTCATTTTTGTTACACATATAGAGGGATTAGTACAATATATGTTAAACATTTACAGAGTGCTATGGAATAGGTTTTTTGTGGTCAGTTCCAAGAGCCAAATAATAGTTTCTCTTCAAGAGAGAGGGGCCATTCTGCCCATGTCCTAAGACCATGGGTCATTTGGGCAGTGTTTCTCAACTTTTTAGTTGCTTCTGACAAAAACCAAAACCCTACGGGAATTATACTTTCTGCTGACAGACATTTATCTTTCAGTGATTGTTTTATTTAAAAAGTTCCAAGGTCTACTTCTCATCTATGCTTGGGTGGAGGGTACAACTTCTAAACACCTATTTAGTGATTTTGAGGGGTCTTTTAGAAGAACAAACATATTAATAAGGTTTAGCATCCCAGTGCACTTGGAGTTAGGGTAGGGGGATTGTTTCTGTAGATGACAGTTTCGTGCCGGCAGCAGAGGCACATAACCCACTTTTCTGCTCTCTGCCCTCGTCCAGTAGCAGCTGCAGAGTAGATAATGAAATGGAAATTACAAGCACTTGTCCGAACTTGTTCAAGTCAGAAGAAAATTGGGAAAGATTAAAATAGATTACAGAAGGGACAGGGAAGCTAAATTGGGAAGATAACTGATGGGTGATTACTGGACGGGAGTCAGTGAAGCAGCTACACTAAGCATTATGCAAGCAATATTCATCACAGAGCACGGCCATCTGGAATCTGGGTGTCAAGGGTCAAAAGGAAAACAAACCCTTGAACCTAAGGTTTTCCGATTTCAATCCTTTAAACAATATCTATCATTTATGACATAATGGATCATTTTACCAAACATATTTTTCTGACCATTTCTCCCCTAACCCTTGAGTCTTGATGGTTTGAAAGCCTTAATAAAAAGCACAATTCTGCTCTAGGTATCAAAGGTTCCTTTTCTACATACCTTTTATATTCTGATGAGTCAAACAAAGAACCTTTAAGGCGCTAAATTCACCTTCTATCAGCAAAATAGAAGCAAAAAGACCAAAGCCAGCTTCATACGTGACCAAGACCAGGTAGGACATAGCTCTTCGGGGACATAAAGGTTCTGTAATATATTTCAAGGACTTAAATAATGCCACCTTGAGATTAGTGTAGTTTAGCCAAAATCCTTATAGCAAGCATTCCTACATGACTAAGAACTGCTGATTACCAGGAACAATTACTTTCAATCTTGCAGTGTGTCATGATGATCCAATGAGCATGTCAAGCCATTGATGTCACTATTGATTGACTTGCCTTGAGGAATTCTGTGAAGGGCCAGAATGCATCGCTAGATGTAAATTTGTGAGAGCAAAGCAGGTATTCATAAGTAGCTAATCCAGCTGGATCACCATATACATTTGACTACAATGTAATCAGAGAAATGACCTTGCAGTCCACAACCGGCCCTTTAAAATCCTTCCATGTTGTCCAGAAGGTGGTCTCCACACCATCTTGCACTGGGGGCTATTTATTCTAAGGCAGTCCCTAATTAATTATTTCATGGAATTTTCCATAGTCTAATTTGCAAGTGTAGCTAGAAGTTTCTGGACCCCACTAGTGATACCTGGTATGGCGTTTGTGTGACCAGCAAGTTGGGTTGGTGTGGGTCTAAAACCACAACTTCTGTGCCTGCTGCCTTTGCCCATCTCTCAGCTCTTCCCTCTTTGTGACATTCTCATTTTGCAGGTTTTCTAATCATCTGTTTCTTTTATGGAAATAAAATGCTGGAGTGCTGCCACTTGGCTTTTCATCTTGGATAGAAACGGGCTGCAGTCTGATTCCGTTAGGTATGATAATTTATGAGTTATTTTGTTTGGGGTGAAAAAAGGCAATTTCCACATTTTAAAGCGTGCCAGTAAAGGGGGCTTTGTGACTTTTTACTTCCAGGAGGAAATGATGTAATAAACTTTGCATAATTTGTCTTTGCCCTAGTTAATGAATATGTTAAAACAGCATTTGATATTCAGAGAGGGGACATATTATTGGAAAATATGAAGCACAATGATAACCTATAAAAATTAGGTTTCTGAGCTCCAAAATGGAGTGTACAGACCTATGGCAATCCTTTTACCTCAGGGGTCAAAATGCATGGTTTGTTGTGTCAGTATATCTCTGTATAAGCTATGATTAGATTAATGGGACGATTCCACTATTTGTAGTTGGTCTTACCCCAATGATATTTGGTCAGGCCTCATTGGGCTCCACTGCCCTTGGTGGCATTTTGTTAGAAATTTTTAAGATTACAAGGGCACTTTAAAAGAAGTTAATAACGGCTACGGCCAAGTGGATTACTATGAAGATTTTTTTATATAGAGACTTCAACTTTGGCTTTTAGTATCTAGGAGAGCAAATAGCCTTTCTCCCCAGTTCTCATCATAACTTGCTTTTAGGCTGAGCCCCCACCCACCACAACTGCTGCAAGCTATTCTCCCTTTAAGGGAGGTAGACCACCCCATAGTTTGGGAATCCGTGTTGTATGTTCATACATGCAGCCTGTTAGGTTTATAAGTTCAGTGGTTTGAAACTATAACTTTGAAAGGGCCCCTTCGGAGAGTCACTCGATGCAATGGAATATAGAGCAAGGTGCTGTTACCCTTACAACACCTCCCTGCCCAATAAATGTGAATTTACCTCTAGGTTATTAAACTGACCATGAGAACCCTTTAGATATTCTGAAGCTTTATATTTTAATCACTGAACGTTGGGTACAGAGTGGTTATTGTGCAATGATGAAGCCAACCAATATTGGGTATTTATCATATGGAGCAAACCGTAATCAACCTATCACCGATTGATCTTCTTGTCTATATACCTATCTCTTTGTTTTTATTTAAACATGAAGCACAAATACAGCAGAAGAGTAAACTCATAGCCATGAGTTCAAATACTGAGCAAAGCCAGGTACCTTTTATTCTGCGGATAAAAGTGATCTAACTTTGAATACACTCAAGGGTGAATTGATATCTCTGCATTGGGCGAACTTCAAATGGCCCCTTTTTACCCCTCTGTGCTCATCACAAGATAAAGTATGTAGGCAACATAGTTCTAATAGCCAAGAAGATCTTAAAGCTCAACTTATGTGATCGTCAAGCTAGTGTTTGCATCATTATCTAAGATAGCAAATTGGCTTTCTCAATAAATGAAACCCTACTTGTTGAAAATCTGCCTTCATAGGCAGGTGAAGGGGAACAACCTCATCTGAAGAAAAATTCCTTCTTGATTCCAGTGTCTGGATCAACTTTGTAGTACAAGTTCATTTCAGTTTATTTTTCTCTCTTGCTAAAATGTATTCAAATTTTAATTGAGTTCCCACCCTTGCACTTCTGAGCCACAACATTTTCATAGATTACTATGAGAATTGGAGAGAGATATTGTGACCACTCTTCTTTTGCATTTGCACTGTATAATGGAGTGTAGCACATTCCTTATGGCAGCGGATCTAGATATACTTTGGCAATGGCATCCCTAGGGCTTGGAAGCCTAGTCTGAAGGATATTTAGGATGAGATTTGGGGACCTCTTTGCAGTCACATATTATTGAAAGCGGGAAGGTTATTTGTGCTGAGATTAGGGTTCAGTGAACAATATGGACCTGAAATCTGCCGATGTTTTTCTTCATAGCAAAAGCCTGTTCTGTAAAAATTATGGAAATTGCCAAGATTTTTCAGCACCAAACCCACAAAACAGAGAAATACCTACTGTATGCTGGATTCATGTTCTCTCTGTATAGGTTATGACTTTAAATAGTTGAATGTTACCAATGAACTGTGATTAGAATAGGGGGGATACCTAAGCTGGCATGTTTTTAGGATATCACTTAACTATTCAGTTATCTATTTGAATAAATTTTTTGGTTATTAGAACACCACAGAAATCCATCAACACTCTTGGGGCAGCTGGGTCATGACCCCAGATAGATTTTTGGAAAAAGGGAATTATAATACAATAGGCGGCTAATGGAGATGAAAAGGAAGTACTGTATGTCTGATTCCCATAGTATACCATGTGAGAGGTTGTCTTGTGTATATTTACCTTCCAACCTTATTTCTTTCCGAAAAGGTGAAGACTACTTAAGCGTTAAAGCAATTTTTAGCATCATTCACATGTACAGTTGCGATCTCTCGGTTCTATTTTTATAGTCATTTATAGTGTGTCAGACAGCAAGGTGTGCATGTAGTGGTAGAGCTGCATAAATGTAGGGCACCTCTGATTCCTATAGCAGTATAGCTCATAGGGCTGCCATACTGTCTCCCTGGCAGAGTGGTTTTAAGCTAGAGCAATGAAGGGCATTTGCTGAAGCCACCATCAACAGAATAGCCCCTTGGGGTAAATGTAGATAAAATTACAAAGTTATTTTGCTTGGCATTATGGTTGTGCAGTGGGTAGTATTAATGCCTTGCAATGCTGGAGTGTAGGATGACTTCCAGCTAGGGCACTATTTGCCTATGTCTACCCATGTCTGCGTAGGTTTCCTCTGTGTTCTGGAGTTTTCATCCAAATGTGTAAAGACAGGTCAATTGGCTCCTAGTCAAGTTGAAACTAACGTGGTAAGACCTTCTGTAAGCTCCATTAGGGCAGTGAATTGTGTATAATCTCTGGAAAGCAAGTTAGAAATGTATGGCACTGTAGAAATAAAGGATCATGATACAGTTGAAACGTTTGCTCAGATAATTCCTACTTGGTTTCTAGATGATGGTAATGAGGAAGGTGAAAAATTTCCAATTTTCTTCTAATGGAGGAGAAATTCCATTATCACTCCACTGGTGCTGACAATCCCAACGTGATTTTCCATTATTTTTATAAGCTTAGTTGCTCTTCTTTCAGTGATGTCCCTTTTAAGCTAACTTGATCAATTTCATACTACCCCAGTCTCACCCCACACACCAGTAATCCAAATGAGAGTGTTTGAGCTGGGATGTCCAACCTCTTCCCCTTGAGTACCTCCGTTCCTGTTTTCCAATGAGGTTGTTGCCTTCTCGCATTGCCAAGAGCCCATTTTTTGTAACTGCAGCCCTGTTCACTAAGGGTGGAATCATGAATTTCCAGCCATAAAATGACAGCTCAGTGTATAAGATGTAGCTGGCTCAGTAGTGATTACATTACTGCAGCAGTCTGTTGGAGAAATTGGAGTTCCTCTATTGGCAGGTAGAAGAAGAAGGAAGAAAATCGATGACAAAATCAGATAATGCAACTGAAGGAAACTGTTTATTTCAGCTAATTCCCTACCCCCAATTCAGGGGAAGCTAAAGGTACACATCTGAAACATTAAAGTCTTACAATGAGTGATTTTGTATCTCTACACTCTTTACTAGAACCACCTGGATGACTGAGTTCTTCCCATATTATCAGCCATACCTGCACTAGTGAGGAGCAGACAATGTGTATACATAATGGGACTGGCAGTGGGCAGTAAGAGATAGCATGGAGACAGGTACTTATATAGAATATGGCTAACCTTCTATTTGAGGCTTCCTGGTAGAAATGCATGCCAGGTAAAAGATCACTAGTTACTGTTTCTACAATCCTCCATTAGCAGTGTACTTCCATGGCTGGAGAGCTAAATGTTCTTGCATTCTTGAAAGCCACCAGTATTTTATATTGGCATTAAAGCTTCACAAGTGATTTGTACCTGTGACCTGTTATTAGCTTTGTCTACATTAAAGGACCCCTCTGAATTCTATCTGGAAAAAGAAATGAGTAATGCTTGAATAAGAGACCATGAATTCATCTGGAGGAATGTTTTTTACGGAAACGCTGAACAAGGAAAATTTTTCTGTACTGGCAGCAGTTTCACTATTCAGCAAATATTTTGTCAGGCTCAATAAGTTCTTATTTTTAGTCTCTTTTCCATTTTTACCTGAAATTCACAACCATTCTAAAACACAAGGGACTTCTGGCATGAACAAATACATGTGAATGGTGACGTCACTACTTTTATCTGCAGTTTCCTCTGTAGTGTGGGTGAACACCCATAGATGGTATTGATAGAAGCTATGCTTAATGGAAGATCAAGACTCTTTTGTCACATGGTAAGGATTCTTCGAGAATCTATTTATTACAAAATTGGAGACGGTAATGTGTCACCAGGACTCTACAGGCAAACAGTATTGTATTCCTGGTGTTAGTTTTTAGTATGTGGTGGACTAATAAGAAGAGATTAGGGTGGTCTTGGTAATACTCAGCCATCATATTATATATTAGTGCAAATGACAAAGTCATAGGAAAGACAGAACATACCAGGCTCTTACCTTACCTTGTGCTGTGTTAGGAAGTCAGCAGGAGCTTATGGAGAAGAATGTATGGCTAAGAAATTGGTTCATGGAGGAAGAATTTGGTTAAACAGAGCTTGGATGATATTTCTTTTGTCTATAGGCTCTTTTGCAGGAATTTGCTGTACCTTAATTCTGTTTCAATTGTTTTGAAGAGAGGATGGCTGTAAAGTTATAAGACATTTTAAGACTTGGTAAGAGGAGACAATGGGCAGTTGGGCATATTTGGAGACAGGGTGAAGAAGTTTATAACGGTCCACATAATCATAGCCTACAGCTGCATGATATCAAACCCAGAAAAAATTAAGAAGTTGTTGTAGAAATTAGTGATAAGCCAAAAGACAGCACAAGTGTTCAATTTAGGGGTATATTATACAACCCCCTCATGTAAATGAAGAAAAGATTTAGCCAGTTCCTGCTGCTAGTAGAAAAGTCTGCAAGTTTGTGGCAAGTGTTTGGGGGGATCTAATAACTCATATATTTAAGAAGGACCTCTATTGGGAGGTGTGAATGTGCCCTTAGATGCTGAGGCTGAAACTAATTAAAAGTGTTTCTTACACAAACACCTGCCATGGTCGTAATCAAACCCAACCACTTTTAAATGCAATCAGTGCTTTTATATATATATATATATATATATATATATAGTTATATATGTCTGTTAATTTTCTTTACCAAACATAACCAAATGTATCAGTGTTTCTTTAGATACTGTTTTTATGGAAAAAGGAAATATTCATTCTCCTTGAGCTTTGTGTTAGCTTAGGGGCTTGATTTATTAGGCTAACATGTTATTCCTAGCATTATCATCTAAATTAAGCGCTCCCTTCTTTGGACTCAAGGGTACAGCTCCCCTCCCTATCAATGATTACATCCATATTCTCTCTGGGTCCTCTTTCAGCTACAGTGGCCCAAATATCCATTCTAGCCTATATTTTATTGTCAATCTGTGTTTTTCATTCAAAAGTTTTTTCCATATCAACTCAGCAAATACATTCACCAAAGTGCTTATATTGTAATTTCTTTGGAATTGTGTACAATTCATATGCTCAATTTGGATTATGTCACCAAATGTAAAATGTCAGTGGGACCCAGTTCTGTAGTTCTCAGGTTTCCAGTGGGCATGGGCCACAATATTCAGATGTACAAGGACTTATACACATTATATATCTGCTTTCCAACTAAGCAAACATCCTCCAAGCTGTGTAGGGTTCTTAAAAAGTTTATCACACATTAATGGGTGCATCTAGACCAGATTATGGATGAAAACAATGGATTAGTTAGACTATGGGTCCATTTAAACCACCATTAAAGGTTTTACTTCTAACACAATTAATGGGTAACTTTGTTGTCTCCATTGTTTGCTATTGAGGCTTTGCTGGTGGCCTCGCTTGCTTGTTTTATGTCTTAGTTAGAAGATCCAACTTACTAGGAGGTGGTAAGGTTTTCATCTTTTTTAGAAATAAAATACAAGCCTTCCTACATTTTTGTTTCTTGGCATCAAACATCATTTTTACCAGCCAGGTGACAACCCTAGGGGGTAGAGACCTGTGCAGGTCACATTAAGTAGCCTCTGCCAGCATCCAAACTTACATTCTTACCTGGTTTGACACCTAACCAGACCGGACCTGCAACACGCTTAGCTGCAACCTAAAACAAGGTTGTTCATGGGCAGGCAGGGATCTCAAGTCATAAAAGGTGATTTTGAGTTCAAGCAAAATGCTCTACTAGAAGCATCCCAAATGTGTCTATACACGCATACAGCTTTTCATTGTTAAGACCTTGGCCTTTATTAAAGGACTCGTAAAACAAGAGCTCTTTTTCTTCATTTAAATACTATGTACTGTTACATGGCACCAGTTAAAATGATTTTATGTGGTTTATTCCTGAGATTTAGATTTCTCCAAAAATGGCAGCTTGCTATTTAAAAGCTTGGGAAAAGTAAACTGCAGTATTATCTGCATAATAAACAAAGACTTGCGATTATGACTTGCTGGAATCAGCTGGTGTATTATAATAGCATGCAAAGCAATTCTTTATAATAAAAGACGGCATTATCATAATAATGATAGCAGGGTCCTGGGATGTGACTTCAGACAGGAAATGCTTTCTGATTCAGCTAATAATAGTACTTTTTGCATTGAATTCGCTCTTTAGAGGAAGTTCTGTTTTCCAAGTTTGAATGAAAAACAGTTTGTCCGTTTCTCATCACCAACCATTTATAAGAATAATAATAAAAATAGTGGTAGTTGGCTTTGCTAAGGCCCTGATGGATCAATATCATGAATGTAGTTTGTATGTTCTCCTCGTGTTTGAGGGGGTTTCCTTTCACACTCCAAAAACTACAATGGAATAACTGCCTCTTGATGAAGTTGATCCTCAAACTTGCATTTTACAGAAACAACAACAATTTCAGCCTCAACCTATTAAGCTGGTTGAGGAGGCTGACCATGGCTCAGTCAGCCAGCCACTGACATTCTTTAGGAAGGAGGCAATTTTGGCAGACCATCTTGCAGTCCCTTCATAGTTCAGTCAGTCTGTCTGGACACATAAACCGGAAGTGACATGGGCTTCTGATGATGGCAAATTATAACAAAGGCCTTTAAGGAGGCCATCTATGGCTCTGACTTCCAGGGAAACCCAGAGACTTGTCAGGTTTCTAAAGTCATAGGCCATGTGTTTCTCTGTTGGTTCTCAGTCATGTGCCAACCATACCATTCTAATTAAGCTTACCTATTGGTTCATAGCCAATTTTCAAACCCGTTTTGCATCTCTATCTGATATGAAACCTAAACATGACTTCCATGTTGTTTTATTCCTCTTTGTCATACAATATGTATCTAATTTCCTTCTTGCTGATAGCAGTTTGGCAATTCTTTAACCAGAAACAGTAATATTAAGAGAAAATGCTTAACATGCAGCATGCTTATTATTGCTTTGATAATGTTATTCAGAGATATAAATATTTACCTATCTTGGCTTCTCCCTCAGTGCTTTTAGTTTAGAAATTCATTTCGACACATGTCCTATAGGCACAGCAAATAATTAATCTGAACAGTATGTTTTCATTTTCAAGAAATTCCATCTTCAAGGTGTTTGTTAAAAATATAAAATATCTAAAACAGAAAAACACATAGAAGGCAATATCAGCAGCACATCTGTTGTGTGGGTATGTTCAGCTTGGGAATTAGGAAGCGATATTCAATTTAGGTTAATGTCCCTTCCATCAACTGTAGGAGTATTTCCATCTGCAACCTGTCACAGCATCTCACCAACAGAGCATGTATTTTTTTTTACAGATTTTGGCAAATTGATATCTTCATTCAGTGGTGTAAGTTGGTGGTTAATGTTTATAGTTTATGCTTTGACCAAACGAGCATAGAGCAAGAATTCACTGTAGGCACATCCACTAGTATGGAAAGAAGAGGGACTTCAAGTCCAAGAATCCAGAAATGGTCCCGGCAAGCAGGGACGCGCTGTCATGGACAAAGACAAATATCTCCTCCCCAGTACCAAAGATGGAATATCTTCTATGGTCTGGAAGACCTGGAAAGCTCACAGCTTCTGCAAAAGTAGACGTCCCACCCCTCTAAAACCCTGCACAGCAGAAAGCAAACTCTGCGTGGAGAAAGGTTGTTTGTGTAGTGTAGAGGCATCATCCAACCAAAGGGTATTTTGAAGCCAAGATTGCAACGCTACCATTAGTTTAGGTCTTAAAGTATCATTGGCTGCTGTGTCAGATCTGTTTATATCTATTATTGGAAGTCCATGCAGACATATTTAAGGGGCATATTTACTAAAGAGCGAAATAGTGACTAGTAAATCTCTCACCTAGTTATGAATAAGCTATTCTAAATGTAATCCCTGAAAAGTAAGAGAAATTTCCATACCCAAATTTGATAAAACTTGTAATTTTTTAATACATCTGCCCTCAAATATCTTTCACCGCACTGTGTTTTTTATGCAAGCTGAGCAATTATTATTTAAATGTGCTAAACACCAAGGGAGGATTATTACTGCATGCTTTTTCAATGGAGCTGATCCAAATCCGAGGGATAAAATAGACATATTTTCCTCAACCCATCTGTTTTATGCTTCATGTAAGTATGTGTTGTCTTTTGATGATGAAGTGGCTTTGTGTGATGTCTTTCTGAACTTGTCGTATAATGTTATCGAAAAGACTCGTTCAGTGGAGGTGCCAAAATGTTAGCATCCCCCCTCCCCAGTAAATATAATTATCTTGGGCCCTTGGTTCTTTTTTGGGGGAAAAATATCATCTTGGGGATCTTTCTAAGGAACTGTTGCACCACTATCTTACTTAATTCCCCAGGATCTTTTGTGTAGGCTTTTAATATCTAAAGGCCTCTAGGTATAGTCAGAGTATATTGAACATTAAGGAAGGCTTAGTCTCCCCAAAAAGAGAGCGATATACTGTAGGGTATAGAGTATATATATATAGTTAGAAGTTGTTCACATAGAAAGTCAACCATTGGTGGCCACCACAATCAGAAATGTCACTCTCCTCCCTTCCCTTATATGTAAGGCTGGATCATATAAGATTTCATTGTATTGAGTGAGGGATCACCAGCTCACAATACAACTCCAGCACACATAGGATTAGAGAGTGCCCACAACAATATTTGATTTTTTTTAGGGATGTGTTGGTAAGTCAGGGGGATTCTACATCACTGTCATCACCCGCTTTCTTTTTATTAATCTCTAAAAACTTGCCAAAAAAAGGATCTATTTCCAACTTCCAGTGAAATAAAGGCTCCTTATCCAGGTCCCTTATGTGCGCATGGAGTGAATTGGTTGAGACATGGAAGTTCCCCAGAGTCTTAACGTTTCTGAGTAATACAGATCAATGGGCAATCAATAGAAGTCATCTGACATTGCTACCCGCTGAACCATCCCCAAGTAACATATTACATTAGCTAACGATGTGTTGTTGATTTATTCCATACTTAATACTTTAAAATATGCCTCAAATAACATTAAAGTCCTCTCAGCCAATTACCCTACTGTACCCTTTCTCCCAACATCCATCAGATTTAAATTTTAATCACTTTAGGGGGATGGGGAATTATACAAACTGTTTGATCTATACACTAACTGTGACAGATATTGAAAAACATACTGTAGCTCCCCCAGCCATAATTATTGATTTACCTACAATGTACTACTTTCTAATTACCATAATTTCTTGGTAAAGCCAAGCAAGCATTGCACCATTTTTATTAAAAACATTGCCAACAGAGGAGCAGTTCTCAACTTTTTTACACCGAGTAGTCAAAATCCGAGGGTTACCCAGATGTGAAGACACGCTGCTACCAAATATTTTCATTCAGGTTACTGGAGTTTCCATAAATTTACATGGATAAAACTGTTAGGAGAAGAACTTGAAGGAAAATGGTGAATGTGTGTCAAGATCTTTATGTAAAGTAGGCTTGATGAAAGAGATCAGAGGTTTTGTACAAGTTCTATTTTACAAAACCTACACACTATTATGTGCTTTCTAGTAGATTGTGATCAATAGACATCTAGTTTCAGCCAGGTAGGTAAACATGTATTAGCGGATTTCCTAGACCTTTTGCCATGACTGTATTGCACCCCATTTAACTGCCTCTGTGTTTAGGCTCCAACTTATACCTCATGTTCAAATATAAGAAAAATATTGACCCTTAATCCCCCCTTATTTACTGTCAAGGATCCAGGTTCATCAGCTAGATCCCTGATGCACATTTTAATATGGTACCTTGAGGTAGAGTCCTGCAGCGGGTCGGTCGCGGTACCCTGCGGGTTGCTCGTAGAATTTCTGGGTGCGGGTATAGAAGCGGGTCGGTGGTTCTGCAGGTTGGCGGGTTGAGTGTCGGGCCGCGGATCCTCGCTATATCGATTTTTACTCCTTTTTCTCAGCATTTCTACTTCTGATGATGTCACAGCCGGTTTACATTGACAGCACTTCCTGTTTTACTCCTTTTTTTCTGATCACGGCTACTTCCGATGATGTCACTTCCGGTTTACAATGACAGCACTTCCTGATTCTTGATGGTTAGCGGGTCCAGGTTGCGGGTATGGGTCGGGTCGCGGGTCCAAGCGGGTAAGAATGCGGGTCCGGGGTGCGGATTGCGGGTTGCGGGTACGGGTCCCAAAAAATGGACCCGCGCAGGACTCTACCTTGAGGTACTTCATTGAGCATGGGCTAAACCCCTAAAGAATGAGGGAAGAAGGGCCAAGCCACAGAAACTCAGAATATCTTCTTTACAGGTGGCAAATAGGAGTTGCTGCCCTGGCCCAAGCCACTACTGTTAAATATGTATGCTATGAATATTCAATATTTCACGCTCAAAAATCCTTGGGGAGAGGTTTTATGATCCACCCTGTTTTATCATGGCCCATAGAGCTGAAGACCCCAACCTACATATTATTACTATGTAAATAGTATGCATAGGCACAACAATAGATATGACTCCAACTATGCAGCTTTTCTTCTCCAGGGAAGCACCTGCATAAAACACCAATGTGTAATGTAGGATACTGCACCAAGTGTCTGTCGCCCAGGGGAGGCACACATTAGAGGACCTCCAGTCCAATGTCCTTTAGTGGGGACATTGGACTGGTGGCTTTAATACTAACACTACATTAAAAATCTTGACTTGCTCTTTAAGAGAGAATAAAGCACATCCATTTCACCGGAGGCGCCTCAGTCCAATCCCATCACAGTCATTTGTTTTCTGTTCATTGCCTTAAAAGAAATGTTATCCCTGGTACTGACGCTGGCTTTGATATCTGTGTGATTTTTTTCCATTACAACCCTTCCATTTAGGTTCTACAAAAGTAGCAGGCAGCATTCCATCTCGCTGCCTTCTATATCCTTCCTTTCTGCAGCAAAGTTCATGCATATTTTAAATCCCAGCTCAAACCAATTTTGTTTCATGTGAGTTATAAATAGCAGAGCGTGACATAACTGGGCCATTCTACTGCCGAGCCTCGCTGGAAGTCTTGCTTCCCTTTTCATGTTCTCCCCGAGTCCTTGTGAGCTGATTTTCTACAACTATTATGGGTTCAGCCCTTGCTATTGATTGCTTTTTTCTTATTTCCCATGTAGCGTCCGGGTCCCCACTGAAATAAGCATTCTTTTGTTTATCTGCTACCGGCATAAGCACATAATGGAAGCGTTTAAGAGAAGGTATTAAAGAAAAACACGGACAAAACGGCCTACTAATGTTCAAAGAATATACACCAGCTGCAAAACATGTCCTAATATACAGGCTTTTGTGATGTCTTATGTCATAATTGCATAGTGATATCACTTGTGTAGCATTAGAAGTGAACTCTAGAGTTCCATGACTTGCATAAAAGCACTGGTTATATGATAATGAAATGCTTTGGTGGCTTTCAGCATTTTTAGACTAACTATTAGGGGAATATTATTCCCTAAATGATTCATTTTATTAGATATTAAAGGTATTCCAAAGGGGACAGCCCCCCCATTGGGGAAAAGTCTTCATAATAAAACAATGTTATGATTTTTAAAGGACAAGGAAGCATACACATGTATTACATGTACCTTTTCCTTGTATGGCATGTAGAATATTCCATCTTGCTGGAGGAAACAATGGTCTTCTTGAATGCCATGGCTGGTCTCAAGAGTCCACTCTGTAACGTCCCCCTAACTGCTCTGGACATGGAGCATGGTTGGTGTTTACCAGAGTTCTGTGTACTCTTGAAAACCTTTCTCCACTCATCCAAGTGTTTTATTTCTTTTCAGTGTTAGGAAATTCCCTAGCATTTTAAATCCTTAAAGGTGTTCAAGAATACTTGTCCATTTACTTTAGAATTATCTCCAGAAGATGCTTCCTAAACCTTAACCTGGCCATTATATTGTCCCTTTTTTCTTCTTGAATGCCTTAGTCTTCAAAACATCATATTCTCCCCTGAATCAATGACAAAGAATGCAGCGATTGTCAGTGTTTATCATGACAATATAACTTTCAAAAATGATGCCGCCAAGTGGACAACAATTTTGAAGATAATGTATGCTGGAGAAGGTAGCATAACCTGCAGAATAGATTCCAGATACAGACAACATTAATATATGCCTTATATTATAACCAGAACTTTTTTCTCCCTAGAAGATGGGCGCAAGCTCAAAGGTGCCATCCAACGCAGTACAGAGACTGGTCTGGCTGTTGAGATGCCGAGTCGGACGGTACGCCAAGCAAGCCATGAATCTATAGAAGATAGTATGAACAGCTATGGGTCTGAAGGAAAGTAAGTCAACATAACTATACATGTTGTTAAGGTGACATCTTACAGATATGGTGGTACACACACAGCTGGATCAAGCAGAAATCAATACTTAAATGGGGATCTATACTAGGTTTGAATATTAAATTAAATTAAATATTAACCTAACACAATGACCCAGTTCTGTAAAGAGAAGAGAGAAGGGCATGCAGAGAAGAGTTCTGGGTCTTTTACAGCAGGATAAATGGAAGGCTGTGCATATAGTGTGCAAATTAGACTCAATCTAATACACATTCCAGACTGAGAAACACCTAAAAGTACTTCTAGTTAATAGGCTTCTCTGTAGCTATCAATGTTAATGAAAGGATCAAGATGGGTTCCATTATTAAAAGTGGTATAGCCTGAAGGGAGAAGAGTACAAATGTGATTCTTTAATAATAACTCTTCTTGAGTATGTAGTGAAAATGTGGATATCGAATGACCAAAAGTTTATTAAGGAATGACGAAGAGACATTCAAGACATGCTGCTATAGTATAGTAAATTTCCAATAGCATGTCAAGTACCTCTTTGCTACTGAAATGGAGTGCATAGCCACAGCTTGGCAACACCTGTATCTTGTACCAGGCAGATTGTAGCATGTCAAAACTTCTTCCCATGGCACTATACCTTCATACCCCGGCCAGTTACAAAGGGACTCTGGCTGATCAAATAACTAAGTACAAGTACTACCCGGGTGCAGATTTGCCTGATGTTAATAAATCCCCCCAGTATGTTCATACCGTGCACCTGTTGTTCAGCAAATAGAAAAATGCTTCAATAAGTCTATTTTGTACACTGGGTTAACAAACACTATTGTTAATTACAATTTCTTCACGACGGAGACATCTGCTTTATAAGTTGACTCATCCATAGTATGGGATTGAAGCAGAAGCTCGTACGCACCCATACATCATTTCACCGTTTCTACAAGTGAATGAAAAAAAGTCACTTGTTGCTCAATGTGATCTGCCGTCTGACTCACCCATCCAACTCATGTATTGTCTTCAGCTTTGTCTGAATTTTGTAGCTGAGGAACCGCAGTGAGACAATGGTCTGTTCTTTAGTTGGTTAGTTTAAGGGATCAAAATGAAGATCAGTTTAGGGATGCCTTTTCATCCCCTTTAAGTGATGTCAAAACGGCATCAAGCTTTTGTCAAGTACATTTCCCCACACTATTGGCTGGACACTGGCATATACATACAGTTGCGTGTGGCACTGACTGCCACAAACCTGCTTTTAAGCCACACACCACCAATAAAATGTCACTTTACATTATGAGCACTTGCCAACTGTCGCCTCATGTTTCCGGGCATTGAGTCCAAGAAGCAGTGCAAAACCTTTGTGCAGGGCTGAGTCTTTCCTTGCTATGCATTTTGTCTTCTAGATTGGAAGAGCATTTGTGAGTCTTAGTTGAATATTCCCCAAATCAATAGAGGTTGATTGCTGGAAGATGCTTCTTATAGATTTATTGATGTCCGTATGGATTTGCTGCTATACTGTTTGCAACCTTTGAAGAATTAATGTTTAATGAGTCTTAACACAGCACCGTATTTACTAGCCCATGGAGGGGACAAAAAATGTTGACATGTGCTTTTTTTTATTTATCTAGGGACAAGGTAAAGCTAGTCAGTGCTTTAAACCCCAACCAGGATAGGGGCCTACCCTTTCCCAACTTTACAATGATATATATAAACAGTAATAACTATAGCTACACTCCAAGACAGCATATTGGGTGAAATGCAACATTGGGAATAATAGCCTCAGTATTCAACCAATCAGGCCAACTTCTTATCTACATATGGGCTGAAATGGCCCAATTTATAAACATAGTCTGCTATGACTTGTGTAGACTGATTTGAAAGACTGGTTGGTGAATCGGCTCAGTGATTATCATATCTGTGTGCAAGTTCATTGAACAAATGAAGGAGCAGCTTTCCTGCCAGAAGGTGTTTGGGACCTTACATTAATGTAAGGCTCATTCATGCATCACTTTGTGTTCCAGTAAATTAGTGTTTGCCCTACAGGGTTGTGTCTATCAGAATATTTATTGCTTGTGTTACTGCCCAGGTGCAATTTTCTCCAGTTTTCATAAATAAACTCTAAGATGACTCCAAACTGGCAGAAAATCATGGACTGAAAAATCATCCTTTATGCATAAAGTTTATGGTATATGTGTTGAGATGGGAGTGAAAGGCTTGCACACAGCCCTGACCTCAACTAAACCCCTGTAAAATTAATTGGAACTCCATATGTGAGCCAGGCTAATATCAGCCAGACTCATCATGAGTGCCCATTTTTATCATCTCATGGCTGAATTGAAACAAATCTAACCAACAAGGTTCCAAAAACCATTGGAAACCCATACTGTTGGTTTGGCAATGGGATGTTAGAGAGGCAGGTGCCTGGATACTTTTAGCCATATTGGATCACAAGCAAAAGGGCACGAACAAACAACATGTATCTTGTGCCCCTGGGACCTAGAAGTATAATTATATTTGTAATCATTGTTATTTTTTCTTATATCCTCATTAATCTTCTTTCTTAAATACATAACAAACTAATTATGCAAATGCCAAAATACATAAGCATCAAATCTGATGCTAATTCCATTTCTAGGTTATTCATCTCCATAGAGAAACAGGGACGACACAAGCGTGCAAACAAGCTGCATAAGGAACATGTTAACCTGATTTCTGAGTCCTTCTACAAGGGTAACAATTGAAATATCCTGGGCAAGCCATGAAGGTATCTAACATTGTGTTTTAAAGCATGGCTGGCAGTATTTGCTTTTTGTTATTTTGAGAGAGATCTGAGAGGAAGGTGCAGTTCAGCTTGGTGCACTGAGGTGGGCTTTAGCTTAGTGCACTGAGGTGGGCTTTAGCTTAGTGCATGGTGGGCATAACTAATGCAGATGGTGGACAAGTGTTTAAACTAATTTATAATGGGCTGTTCCATGTATAATACCCCAGAACCTCAGTACCCCTTGTAGGATAATTGTAATGCCAGTTTAATGTCTAATATCCTAAATTGAATGACAAAATAAAATATCAATACTATATATCCCAAAACACACGTTAGTATAGTTACAATAACAATTCTATGTATGATGTCCTGAGAATACATAGCAGGGTAAATGCAGTGCCAATTTCATGGCTAATACCGCCATACTGTTTCATTGATACTGGCTTGAACCTTCATAAAAACTCTTGGTAGTGAAATGGTCATGTTCTGCATAGAAAAGTCTACATTTCTTGAAGTCGTATGGTAACTGGCCCTTGGGTCCTGAAAGGTGGTCCTTGGGTCCTGAAAGGGTGGTTTTAATATGAAAAATTAATGAAAAGAAGTTCGGTTCAAGTCCTTGTTGGAACAGTAGTGGTGCAGAGATTCAAGCTAAGCTCAATGTTCACTGTCAAGGAATGAACATATAGTACCTCTTAATATTCTCAATAAAGAAATCAATTTTCCAGCACTTTAAAAGAAAGCAAATTTTCCATGGTTGTGCCCTTCTACAAGGCAGCAGATCATGGCACTGTTTTATGAATATACACCTGAAATTCCAGCATCCACTCAGGACTTGAGCCTATTTTGCAGCCCAAATTAAATATAATTTTCCTCCAGGCCAGAAAACTAATAACCCGTGTCTGTAAATAAAAAGGTAATTTGTATGTAAGAAATAAATGAAGTGTCACCGCACTTTTCGAGACGACACCAAGCATATTACATTCGAGTAAAGCCTCCGGGCGTTGCTAGGAATTTTCGATCAGAAAACAATTATCAAACATATTAAGGTGGAAACCAAACCAGTTTTAAAAAAAAAAAACAGAGGCTAACATAAAAGATTTAATTTTAAATGAGACTATTTTGTCTTCGCTGACAGAAATAGATTTAAATCTGTGAGGCAGTAATATAATAAATGGTGGAGTCAAAGGAGTAATGAGTGACATTGATCTGGGGGGTTGGCCCGTACCTTATTTGAAGTGCTGGTGACTAACAGAGACGCATTAACTTTTTTGGGGAGTTTAGCGCAGAACAACAAAAAAAAGCAAATTTTAATTTGGTTTAATCACAGGGGCGACATTCATTACTTTAGAAAGAAATGTTTCCGGTGAGAATCGCTCTTGGAAACCGCTTTGGTTTGTGCAAAAAGCTCATATATCAGTCACATGGCACGAATGATCACCGTTCAGTGTAATTAAATTATTGGGAAAGTCATAAGCTAATCATTGCCCACTATTTTTCTACATTAAACGACACCCTTGTAGTAATGTCCCCGGTGCTGGGAGCTCACACTGAATAACATCATTGCACTGCGGTCAAGAGATGGTTTCACAATATTATTCATATGCGTAATTATTTGTATCCTCTATCTATTGGGGAAGGCAGTTATTGCATCAGCACAATAATGCCCACCATGCACATAGCAAGTTCCCCACAGAATGGGTTTGCTGAAATGGGAGTGCATGAACTTTGTTGGCCCTGACTTCAACCCAACTGTGGGGTGAATTGTAATACTGACCAAGTTCCAGGCCTGATCCCCAACATCAATGGTCAACCTTATTGATATTCTTGTGGCTGAATGGAAGCAAATCCTACCAACAGTGTTCCAACGTCTGGTGAGGTGATCTCGCCAACAAGGAATGTTGCTCCCAAATGCCTCAAAGCAGATGCTTATTTTTGAATTCCTGGCTTGAAGACAAGTCCTTCCTGGCTTGAAGACATGTCCTTCCAAGCAGAACCTTCCGTATGTTGCCAGTTCACATAGGAGTTACTAATAGTAATCACAGCCCATATTTGGTATGCCCAGGAACTTCTAACAGGACTTCTATGCCTATGTTGCTCTCCAACTTTTTTACATTTGAGTGCCCTGATCTAGTGGAAACATTCCCAGAAAAGTAAAGTATTGTATAACAGCAAAGGGAAGACCAACATCATATTAATACCACTGATTTGAGATGATAGGTAGGCTCATACCTACCTTAACATTATTGCTCTTACATTAAGCTCTTCTGCACAGGTTACCTAAGTGCATCCCCCTTTCTCCACTAATGAATACATTGCTGCCAAGTGCTGCCAGTGCTGTATTCATTGGGCAACCATAGGCCTCTGAATTTCAAGAATAGAAGTCTTTCAATAAGTAGGACACATTCCCCTTTAAATGTATTATGCATATATTTTTTGCTGCATTTTAGCAGTAAAGGAATCAATTTTAAAATTGTGATTTATTAACGGAAAAGCAGAAAAATTGTTTTTCAGATCGGGGTGATGTGATTTCCTTATTCACAGCGACTCAGATTTATTACGTTGAAGACAGGTTCCGAGAATAATGTAAAATCTTTTTTGAATCTCATTAATGTGTGACATTTTGTTTCTCAAAAAAAAAAAATGCTAAAGATAGTCTGAAAATTTGTGGATCTATTGCTCTAGCATGAAAGTGAAGGAGAACTGTTCTTACAGACTTAATAAAACACAATGACATGGTGCACTGCAGATTTGATTCACATCAGTCCTTGCTCCAAGGGAGCTTACACTCTAAGATTCCTATCACATTCACACCAAACAAAGGTGCAGTAGAGGGTCAGTTTCACCAGGAGCCATGTAATAGG
The DNA here is from genome assembly GCA_024363595.1 of Xenopus borealis. Taxonomy (NCBI): domain Eukaryota; kingdom Metazoa; phylum Chordata; class Amphibia; order Anura; family Pipidae; genus Xenopus; species Xenopus borealis. Next base: position 3,688,095 of record CM044447.1, on the reverse strand, counting down.
CCTGTATGTTTGTAGATGAAAACCTTAATAACTACACACTTCACATTATGCGTCTATAATATTTTTTCCTTGTTACAGTTTTTCATCTTTTCCATTAACTCTTCAAGGGTTGCTTTCTTCTTGTTTCCCACAATTAACCATGTTCTCTCCCCTTCTGCTTTCAATCTCTCCCCCTTGTGCTCTCTCCATTAAAAAAATCCATTAATTATACTCTCATTGTTTATTTTCCCTAGCTCTTCTCTCTCAGAACGTATACTCTTTTGCTTGTATTTCTTTTATGTGTTATGTTGTTAATGCTTGGATAGGGCAGGTGTTAAAGACAAGCCCCTCTTGATGCATGTTAGCTCTGCACTTTGAACCCAAATTGTCATTAAAGGACTCAGAGTCTAATTTACCTGAACCACAGCCAGATACAAGTGCTATTCGTGTTGTGAGTACTGGCCAAATTTGCTCCTATTAGTGCACATAGGACTTGTTCCCGAGGTTGGTACCCTACATTATTTAGCACATTTTCAAAACCATTGTGTACCATACTGGCTTATTATTTGCCTGTGCAAAATAAATTTGGCAAATGCATAATTCATTAAGGTGAAATGTATTTGTTTGCTTGAGACCTCAGCACAGTTACCGCTGGTGGTGCTTCTGTCAGTATAGATTGGGAAGAAAGGCAACTTGAACCATCTGCAGTGCATACCAAGGGCTATTTTACAGTAGGGAGACAATTGAGGACTTGAGTTGAATGGGGTGTAGATGAAGATAAAGGAGCCCCGACATTGTCCTTTGAACGTAGAAGAAGAGAGAACTCCAGAAATGTTCAACCACAGACCTAGGGGACTAAGTTTCCATGACTTGATATGCAATGTTAGGCAGGATGTTGAATTAAAGTAATAATCATGGGAAATCTTTCGTTTCCCTAGCTTCAAAGCATTATTTGCTATAATTAAATTAGCTACTTGATGCAGCAGTGCTAATTAGCTCAACATCTAAACAATACTGACCCGACAGGTCATTTATTAGACATAGAGAAGGAATAGTACTTGTTTCAGCCTATGTGCAAGATGAAGTATTATTATGCCAGATAAAGATAATGAATAGTATCTAATAACAAGCACTTTCTGAGTTTACTCAGAGATTCACCACGGATGGTTCAGTGAGCCAGAGAAAGTATAATTTGTTGGACTGTGGGGGAAGGAGCAGAGCTAACATTGTGGTTTATGTCTGCATTGAGAAATCAGTTCCAAAAGACACTGGACCAATGCCTGTAGGAATCTTTGCAAAGTGTGAATCGGCACAACTATCAATGTTCTTTTAGGGAATTAATGACCGTCTGCTGCCCAATAGCTGTACATCCTGGACAGGGCACTTGGAATAACCATATCATGTGGGGAATAATGAAACCCACCACTAGCCACTGTTGGACTTTACAGTTGTGTAAATGAACCTAGGAGGGTTTAAAACATGGTGTGTTAGGGGAAAATATAACAAGAAAATGTAAAAAAATAACTTGCTTGGAGGAAGACATTTGGTCAAGTATTTGGGGATTTTGTCAGGTCAACCCTATATATAGTTCTGCCCCAAGCAGAGTACTTGTACCTCCATCCAGTCCAAGTCATTTACAATTCTTGGTAAGGAACTGTAGCTTTAATTACGCCCTTTTGCAATGAAACTGTATTTTCTCCTCATTACAAAAGATAACTACTTGATCCTCAGCGAAGCTGGTAATTACGGTTTCTAATTGATTTCAGTAGTGGCATGTCACAGCTGTTACAAGGTATTCTATCAGAATGCAGAGCTGAATACTAATGGTGTAGTGTGTATCCAGAACTGACAGCTATTGCTATTTTCTTATACTAGCAACATTTTTAAGCTGCCACAGAATCTTCTCTTGTTTTATTTACACCGTAACTTCCAGATCTTTTCTGGAGCATGTGTATAATAGTAAGACCTTTTCTTGGATGCTGCATAGAACCAGGCTAAAGTAGCTTTTGTTGTGGGTCAGACCAAGAAAGGCCAAACACTTTCTCTATGGCTACGTACCCCCATTTGTATGAGGGTCCATAAATGGACGGTCAGCATTTAAACAGGACTTCCAGTTAACTTCTCTTTAATGCCAGGCAGGCAGATCTCTGTGCTTCTGCTTAGCATCAGCTGATGTCTGATGTTCTATTTAATGTTTGTTTAAATTGCTCATTGCCACCTGCTGTGTGTTAATCTCCATGCCGGGTTAAAAGCTTCTTGGAGACTGCTTTATAGTTGGTCAGCCCGTCACCAAGTCATTTCTATTGAAAAGCACATATATTGCCTTCTCTTTGCTTCACTGGAAAACATTTGAACAGAGCAAAGTGCTGAGTGTGCCAGCTTTCCTGAACAGTCCGGGAAGGCAGCCAGCGCAAGACAAAGGACTAGGTGCTGCGAAAAAGATTTGGGGGGAAATTTTTTATGAAATGGCACAATGGGTGGCTTTTAAAGGCACATTGCTTTGATCAGAGATGTTAGCTAACCCCATGTCAGTAGAACAATAATGATCCAGTCCTCCGCACAAGGGGCACCACATGCTATTATGTTGGCGTTACAGAAAGAAACGCTGTATTGTTTGTTAAAAATTGTGGTTTTTATCAACTTGCACCGATATTTAGGTTCTCCTAACCTTCCATGTTGCTCTCTCTGTAATTTCATCATAAGAGCTCTTGATAAAGTTAAAGGGCCTAATTTACTTCATTCTCTACTTACCTAAATCTCACCAAGCCTAGAGGATCCAGTCAGTAATGAGTATCACCTTTAGGCACCATGTACAGTCATTTCCTATCTCAATGTGGTCAACCAGGTACACATATTTACTAAACATGCCTCTATTGAAATGTATATGGTATGTTCTTCAGCAGATGTAGATTTTAAGCTCTGCTGAAGCAAAGACAGATGTAAATAGTACATATGATGAAAAACAGTATATGTATGTATATAAGTGCTGCAGAATTAAGTATTTACTCACACTTCAAGATTCAAGTTCAGCAGAAACTTCTGGTTTTGATAAAATTAGTCCATTCCTGGGGGTTCCTTTAATTGTTATCCAGCAGGCATCAGAGGTCAGTGCAGGGTTTTCACCACAGGATTTGTGGGAAAATTCTGCTTCATCAACCCAAATCTGCAAAATAGAAATGGAAGGAAGGAGAAGCGGGATAGGAGACGGGGAAAGAAAAAAGACATTTGGATATTGCAATAGAAGGTACTGTAGAAAACTTCAAAAAAGGCGCTGACAAAATAGGTTATGTCCTCCCTGTTATTACAGTATTGGGGTCCTTCATACAGAGTTGAGGCTCCGTTAAACCATCCCAGTTTTATAAATTGAATAATGCAAACATATGCTACTGTAGGGCAAGGGTGTAGAGAAGAGGGGTAGAACTGTAGAAGGACCACAATTTAGTCCATGTGTGTAGCTAATAAAAATGTGTTTCTTCTATAGCTGTTGGGTTTTATATTTGTTGAAGTTAGGCTAGAGTGTAGATACCTGTCGGGTATGGTATTTTAAAACCAATGATGGACGTTCATGTGGCTTTCTAGAGGATGATTGGCGATTTTGCAAACATAAACAATTATTATTTTCTTGATGGCATCATATCCTCTGAGATTTTCCTTAGAACCCTTTGTGGAAACTTCTAGAAAACTTGCCAGCCAGGCAGAAAGAAAAAGACTTCATTCAGCAGAATCCATTATGCCGAGGCTTGCACACAAAGTGTTCATCTACCCATCACACATCCCATTCAATACTAACTCAGCGGGAGAACTCTAAATCTCTCGCAAATGGGACCATTTATTCCAGAAGTGCATAATTTACGTTAATGCAAAAATCTTTAATTCTGGATGGATATATATGTGTGTGTATGTGCTTCATCCTTACCTGCAGTGATGTATACCTTAATTGTCTTCTATCTTGGGCATAAAAATGAGAACAGCTAGGGCAAGAGAGATGTGAACTCAGCAGAAGTGACAGGAGTGATGTATTAGCTCCTATCTTTAACAACCCTTACATAAATACAAAATAAATTAGTTCCTATTTGTAGAACCAAGTGACACTGGATGATTTATCAAATTTTGCTGGAGGTATAAAAATAGAAGAGAAAATAGGTCACAGATTTAAGTATAGGTAGAGCAGCCAGTGAAATGGAACATATTTCCTCCCTGACTAATTAGTTTTAGGTTGAATTGGTTCTTATTGGCAGTCATAGTTTTCTGAGAGCATGTCATAGTTTTGCTGCAAGTCCATGGGTTAAGTTCAACTACCATCTTCCACCAATGACCCATAACAAGATTGTCATTAATAGAGACATTGCTCTGATTTAGAAATTATGGGGTTATAGCAGAGATGTTCAGCTTGCCCCCGTAATGGCAAATTTAACATTATGTCCATGAAGTTTACTGAAATCTCTAGGCAAGTTGTATGGTAGTGGTATGTTCCTGGTACTTAAATATGAGTGACACTGGATTTTTTTTAAAGGTTGGACAGCACTAAATGCCTACTTCAGACTGAATGCCATCTCTGCACTTTTTGGTTAGGTCTATGCTGATGCCCACTGTTGTTCTTACAACGTTTTTGGTGTTCCCAAAGATTCAGTTTTAAGACCATATCTATATCACTTTGTGCTCTGCACCTTCTATGTTGGTTAGCCAAATTCATATTGCCCCTCTAGGTAGCACCCAAGACATACAGTATGGACACGTATCTTCTCCTGGCCTTCAAACAAGTTGTCTAAACCGGAATCATCTTTAGCTTACTAGTCCCACTGAAACCAGGTTGTAATTGTTGCCTGTCAAGCAAAGTCTTGGTTGTCAAAAGTGTGTGTTTCAATTTAATATATAATTATTTATCTTATGAGGTGAAACTTCAATGTCATTTCTGTGTCAAGGCACTTAAATATAGTCTACATTCATGTAGATTATTATTTTATTTTTTTATTTATAGCATGGAAACGTCTAACAAGCAGGGTACTGGGTGACTCTTCTAGTGCCTGGTATGTGTCAACGAAACAGAGACAAAAGGTTGAGCCTTAATTAAAGCAACTTCCTGAGAATGAATCCAAGTCAGAATCTCTGCAGAAGATCAAATGAAAGGTTACTAGCACAAATTGTACGGCAGCGCTGCAGATGCTGCTAAAGTAAATATTTGTGTCGTTGCTCCACCTGAGAAGCCCATGGATTTTATGCCCCTTCAGACTGTATTTGGATGTTGTATAAATCTCTTTTGTCTGTGGAGTTTTCCTACAACCTCTAAAATATAGGGTTAATTTACCATGGTACAAGTTCTGAAACACTAGGAAAAGAGTCGGACCAGCCTCCTAGAAAACAGAGGATCTCTCTCATCCATGGACAATTCCCCTTCCCTTATTATTTCCACCATAAAACATTATAATATCTATAACACTCTAGTTCAAGACCAACACTGCTAAGGGTGGTGTTTGCAAGGCACAACCACTCTTTCTTCTTCACCTTTCCATTTTTCAAAGGCTCCAAAAATGCACCCCATTGCATTTTAAATCACTGACTGTATATCACCAGGTATACAATTGTTTGGCTGTTGAGAAGAGGGCAAAATGTGTCATATATGATGGCAGTGCTCTAAAATACAACATATTTGGCCAAGTGTTTTTGGTCTTATCAAATGTTCATTTGAGAAATAACTTGTAGGAGTTAGGCGATTGCTCTAAAAATAATACAGTTCCTGAAAATTGATAACCTTCATACCAAGAGCTCCCAACCAGACCATGGCTCACTCCTCTTCCAATTCCTTATTTGATAGCATCTAATACTAATGTCAAGATTAATGATAAACTACCTAATGTTCTTTAAAGCACCCATCTAAGGATTTTGGAGCCTTGGGGCTTGGAATCAGGGACTGGATATGTCCCTCATGATTAAAGAAGATACCAAATGCATGTTTTAATCAACCACGTATTCCTATGTAAAATCAATAAAAAATATAACTGAAACCTTTTCATAATAATTAAAAAAGGCCTTCTTATAAAATCTAGTAAATGTTCTTCATACAGTTTGCTATAGGGAGCCCAGGAATTAAGTTTTCTGTGACACAGTTATTGTTGATATTTCACTTTTCTTGCCAGCATGGCCCACGTTCGGCACACATTTGCTGGTGTCTCAATATTCCTTTGTGAAATGCCCATGCGTTCCTCTATTGTTTATAAATCCCTCTTAAGCCATTTTACTGGAAATCCAGTTGTGAATTAGTTCCCCTCTAATCTACCCCATTCCGAGCGCCTTTTGTGCATGTGGGGCACACATTCAGAACGCTGCTGTATTGCTAACTGTCATCCCCTCGTGGACATTTTTATCTCCATGGCAACCATGTGCTGACAGACTGTTCTGCTGTCTGGTGGGGTAGGGGGAAGCTTGCTGTCTATAAGTATTGCTAATTTAAATTTCCCATGCTGCGTCTTTGCATGTTCCTCATGTCACACGCGCTATTCATGGAAGACCTTATTTTCCATGAACAACAATGGGAAATAATTGTCAAACCTTATATCTGTTCAGTGCTTACTGCACTATTACTGCAGGTAATAAATAAGCTTGTGGCATGAATACTGTTTTTAAAGGGAAACTGTCATGGGAAAACATGTTTTTTTTTAAATGCATCAGTTAATAGTGCTGCTCCAATAGACTTCTGCACTAAAATCCATTTCTCAAAAGAGCGAACAGATTTTTTTATATTCAGTTTTGAAATCTGACATGGGGGTAGCCATTTTGTCAATTTCCCAGCTGCCCCAGACATGTGACTTGTGCCAGCACTTCAGGAGGGAACTGCTTTCCGGCAGGCTGTTGTTTTTCCTTCTCAATGTAACTGAATAGTACGCAGTGGGACATGGATTTTACTATTGAGTGTTGTTCTTAGATCTACCAGGCAGCTGTTATCTTGTGTTAGGGAGCTGTTATCTGGTTACCTTCCCATTGTTCTGTTGTTAGGCTGCTGGGTGGGGGGAAAGGGAAGGGGGTGATTTCACTCCAACTTGCAGCACAGCAGTAAAGAGTGATTGAAGTTTATCAGAGCACATGTCACATGACTAGGGGCAGCTGGGAAATTGACAATATGTCTAGCCCCATGTCAGATTTCAAAATGAAATATAAAAAAATCTGTTTGCTCTTTTGAGAAATGGATTTCAATGCAGGATTGTTCTGGAATATCACTTTTAACTGATACATTTTGAAAAAAAATTTTTTTCCCATGACAGGATCCCTTTAATGGAACTGCAGATACAGAACTAGGGTTTCTTTTTTTCCCCAGGTATAAAATATAAGATATAATAAGGCAGAAGCCCCTTCAGTTCCTATTTGTTGGTCGGCAGTTGGATAAGAAGCAGAAGAGCAAGGGCAGTTCCAGGAGGGTCGCTGGAGACCGGTAGCCATACAGGGTAGACTAGCTCTTAACTGGTTTCAGCGTTAACAACATTGCAGATGGTTGTTGTCTATGGTAGTGTTTGTCCTTTCATGTGTCCAGTCTTTGATCAAGGCATCATCCATATCTCATCTTAACTCAACATCAAAATGTGCTTCCAGATGTAGGTGACAGGACAAATAGGAATTCTTGCCAATTATCACCATAAGTGGCCTCAGGCTCAGTCTTGACTGGAGGGTTGAGGCAGAGGTCCTGCCCAGTCCTACCCAGAAATAGATATTATAGTTCCCCTCACATTCACTTGAAATTCTAGAACCATGTTAATCATTTTACAAGCACATTGTATTGAGACTTCTACATGTCTACATTCAATCTTTTCATCCCACAGAAATAACCAAAGTAGGTAACACGTTCTACAGGCAATGAAATTAATCATAGAAGCGTACACCACTGAGAGTCATGTAGGGCAGCCCCAACATACTGTGCTGATGCAGAATTCTCCATTAAATACATCACCAGCTACAACCAAGGAGACAGGTGTCACTGTGCAGATGACCCTACTAAAGAAATTAGTTACAAGTAAATTAGTTTAATTAAGACAAGATGGAGGAGGAAATGAAGACGTGACTAACAGTCAGTCATGATAACAATGTCATGGGGAAAAAAAAATTCAAAATGCATCAGTTAATAGTGCTGTTCTGGAAGAATTCTGCATTGAAATCCATTTCTCAAAAGAGCAAAAAGCTCTTATTTCATTTTGAAATCTGACATGGGGCTAGACATATTGTCAATTTCCCAGCTGCCCCTAGTCATGTGACTTGTGCTCTGATAAACTTCAATCACTCTTTACTGCTGTACTGCAAGTTGGAGTGATATCACCCCCTCCCTTTCCCCCCCCAGCAGCCTAACAACAGAACAATGGGAAGGCAACCAGATAACAGCTCCCTAACACAAGATAACAGCTGCCTGGTAGATCTAAGAACAACACTCAATAGTAAAATCCATGTCCCACTGCGTAGTATTCAGTTACATTGAGAAGGAAAAACAACACCTGCCAGAAAGCAGTTCCCTCCTAAAGTGCTGGCACAAGTCACATGACCGGGGCAGCTGGGAAATTGACAAAATGGCTAGCCCCATGTCAGATTTCAAAAATGAAATATAAAAAAATCTATTTGCTCTTTTGAGAAATGAATTTCAGTGCAAAAGTCTACTGGAGCAGCACTATTAACTGATGCGTTTTAAAATAAATGTTTTCCCATGACAGTTTCCCTTTAAGGTGTTGAGGCAAATGGGCAGATCTTGTGTGTCCATCTTGATGTATCTCAAGGTGGGTTTAAACAGTATCCATTTTAATGCAATTTGAGATGCATTATACCAGCTACAGTTATAGATGAGGAACTGGCTGAGGTCAATGCGTGTATATATATATATGTAATATGACATTGCAAGTAGGAAGCACAGCTTATATCCTATTCACCAGTCTTCAACTCCTTAGCAAATCATTCCATGGATATCTGATCTGAACTTTTTTTTTTTTGCTGACAAGATTGGGAAATGCTCCAAACGCCGGGACTATTAATTTGGCCCTGATTAAGACACTTGTCCACTCCCCGAGAGCTGCTAAGTGTTTTGCTGAGTAGCTTGCCAATTATGTCCAGCTAATTAGTAGCTGCCAATCAAGTCTTTTTTGTGTAATTTGTATTGCCCCTCTTTAAAAGGCTCCTTACATAAATGCGGTTTTATTGATGACACATCTTTAAAGGAATGTAGCGTAAAATAAGGTCAGATATAACTTCGGTGGCATATTGAGTGGGCTGCATTGTGTAGAAATGCCAAGGGACCTGTGAGGTTGGTTATAGTTAATAGACTTTTTTTGGCAAGTGTCATCTACTGCCCTGTATGGCTGGCCAAGCCCCTAGTGACATCAAGCCATGCTTCGGATTTCTAAATCACACACAGTTCTTAATATTCCATTAGATGCATCTATTGGGGAAGTAACAAAATATAGAGTAAGTTTCAGCCATGTGTAGGTCCCATTTTTTAAGCCCATATCCAAACCAGTTCAGCAAAAGACGCCTGGACCCGCAATCCACATTTGTACCTGTTTGCATCCTTGTTCCATGGACCCCACCTGCAATTGGCTTATTGGCAACTTGACCAGTGTCTGACTTAGGGCACCCCACTCCAGACACATTCACAACTGGGGACTCCCCTGAAAGCAGACCTGGGTTGGTGGTGCCTCCAAGGGCCAGGATCCACTGGGTTTTTCTCAGAGTCCTGCCAGCCCAGTCTGACCCTGAATCTAACACACTGACCTCTCCACCTCGTTCCAGGCCTGGACTGGCAAATGCCAGAGGGGCTGCTATAAGGTCCCATAGAAAGTCAGTATTTAGTGGGCTGATAGGGGCTGTTTGGGCCACTGTGTGGGCTGATTGGGCCTATATGAACCTGAAATATCCTTCCCTTTGACCTTATTAGCGTAACAACTGAAACAGGATTTCTGTACCTGTGCCCAGTGAGGCAAATATCGTTTTTATTATTCATCTTTACTGTAAGGTGATGCATCAAAGTCACCATAATTCCTAGGAGCGGGATGTCATCCAACACACATTTTCCTGTAACCATACTTCTGTTCTGAGCTGCGCTTATTAAAGAAATCTTCTGAACAGCTGCAGGGAAAGCGCTGATAATGGAGAGCGGCGCTGGTGTGCATATGCAGTCCTGATCAGCATTAAAAGATCCCATATGTTTGGGCGGCCAGCAGGTGCTAGATTGGAAGAGGGGGGTCTCCTGAGATCCAGCTTAACACCTACATCTTTGCTAAAGCTACATATGATGTTGCCTGGAATCCCTGTTTCTTATTGATCTCCCATGAAAATATACGTGTTTGCCAACATTACCTTATGAATAATCAAGAGGTTGTTGGTCACTGCTTGGTCTACACAAGCCACATATCCCATGTTCGATCCACCATTAACCCACTTTCTATTTGGAATGTCCATATGAAAGGTGGACCACTGCAACCAGAAAACGGACGGTACATCTACAAAGTACTGGGCATTCAGATCCACACGTGCTGGTGGGATTGTCTTGTGACTACTGGTTCTACATTTAGCACCTAGCACCAGATTTCCAATTCAGCATTAGTTGCAGAGGCCAACCAGATCCTGGACATGAGTGTCCCTTTAGAAACCCTGTGTATCCTGGGGTCCATTAAAGGGAAATTCTGAGTGGGACACAAATGATCTAGCAAAACGCTGGTCTAGTTCTGGGCCTTCATTTCAGTCTCATAGTTACTTGGGTAGATATATAGATACCTTGGTCTTTTTGTAGGAGTTCATGGCTCAAACCAAAAAGATAAAGCACCAGATACAACAACAGTAACTGCTGTCATCATTTGCATGATTTTTATGTTGTTTTATTTCTCTGTCACAGTTTAAACTACAGTGGGATGTGCTTGGCATCTGATGGCCAGTTTGGAGACTTCCTTTCAGGCATGGGTCCAGCCCAGTTTGTTGGCCGGCAAACGTTAGCTACTACATCTATGGGTAAGTAGTGGAGTTTGCTCATCTTTCTGATCGATAATGGTGCAGTACAGTGCCATACTGGCTGCTCTGTCATCACCAACATTCTTATTCAGTTGCGTGATGTTGCTGAAAGCTCATTGCCTTCAGGCTTCACATCAGTGAAGAAAGCCCACCAAGGCACTATTGCTTTAAGAAATAATCCTTGGCAAAGTCCATTAAACCTGGTACAGCCATAACTCTGTCCAATTTTTCTGGTTTTGATTCAGCTCTGTCCTGTCTAACTACTTGCAAATGGGGCCTTTTGGGGGGCAGGTTTGAAAATCATGCCATTCAGGCCAACAATTGAATCATACTGAAAGCCAACGGACCAGCTATTTAACTCATATGTCTCCATTAAATAGAGGTATGATGAGGAGTGAGGTAATCATTTACTGATCTTTGTTTATTTCAGGGGATGTCGAGATTGGTTTATTGGAAAGAAACGGACAACTTGAAGTGGAAATTATCCAAGCACGAGGTTTAACGGCAAAGGCAGGATCTAAAACTCCACCAGGTACATGATTAGTCAGTATTTAGCCACCCAATGTACTGGGATATTTCATTTAATTGTAATTGTTTTCTTGTATGTTGGAGAGGTCTAAGGTAGGGCAGAAAGAACATTTTTGCAGTTGTTTACAAACTGCGGCCCTCAACTTTTATTGAAGGCTGCACCTTGAACAGTCCTAGATTATGCCTGAGCCTTCCTCCATTCCAAGAACCCCACGGTTAGCCCCTTGTCATCTCTCCACTGCTACATCAATTAATCATCTGAATTTTGTACCAGTTTATTTTCATCTATGCAGATATGTCACTGGACCACAGGTTTCCCAAATGTGAAACCCCCCCTAAAGAACAAAATGATTTGGTATGGCAAATTCTAAAATATAAGCCTTGGCATTCCTCGTCCTGCCTGTGGCCTTGAGTCTTTTAATGGGTGACAGAACTCCTTGGTGACTTCAGATATTCTTAAATTTTTTACAAGAGAGGTCCTTTATTTCAAATTTCAATCAATGGACAGATGCAGTGTGCTGGATGCTGCCATTATAATGATTTAGATTGTTGTGTAAAGAAAACCAGGTCACATCAGATCTATTAGTATCAATAAATACATTATATTCTGTCGGAATTCCCTTGTAGGTACACTTTCATTGGCCACGGGCAAATCTGATGGTTTCCATCATGACAAGGGCCTGGCTGTTCCTAAGCAGTGACACATTGTATGTATTGATTGCAGGCAGCAGCCTGACCTGGATTAAAGCAAATGTGGGGACAGTGGCCGTTGCCATGCGAGAGGGCACAAAGGGGAGGGGAGTCTCCGTCTGCAGGCAATTTCCTACTCCGCCTTGCTTGTAATTCAAAGACCCAAATGATTGCATTTATTGAATAAATAACCATACCGTAATATAAAAGCAATTAAAATGAAATGAACAAGCCTGGTGCCAGCACGTAATATTGTATGCGCCGAGACATCCGACTTGCTCATTTTAATAATCAGGTCTGTCTTAAGGTCTCCGGAGCAGAAACCAAAGCGGGTGAATAAATTATTCATTAAGATTTAACTGCTCGACGAAGATCTCTATCGCCGGAGATAACCAAGCTTTGGGCTTTGTCTCATTATTATTAGTAGTAGGAAATTGGGCTCAGGCTGCAGCTGTTTTCCTTTCACATAAAGGGAAGAGATGAGTAGATATCTAACTTGTTTTGTCCAAAGCAATATCCATATATTTAAAGTATCATGTTGAAACTACTCCAACACATTAGCTTTGGTGGAACCCTTCAGATGTAGTCCACCTACCTCCACCTGAGCAAATGTGTCCCCATAATAAATATCCCAGCATAACCTTGGTTGGGAAGAATGCATTTCATCCTATTCCAGTGGAAGGCAAGTTTTGCCCAAAAATCTGATTTAATATACTCTAGACCAGGGGTCCCCAACCTTTTTACCCGTGAGTAACATTCAGATTTATAAAGAGTTGGGGAGCAACGCAAGCATGAAAAATGTCTCTGGGTGGTGCAAAAAAAAAGTGGACAGGAGCCTCTGTTTGGTAGTACACCTGGTTTTTATGCAACCAGAACTTGCCCCCAAGCCTGAAATTAAAAAATCAGCACATGCGTTGAGGCCACTGGGAGCAACATCAAAGGTATTGGAGATCCCGCTGGTTGGGGATCACTGCTCTAGACTGTCACTGTAAGATACAAGTTGGGGGGGGGTTGTTCTTTCTTTTTTTATGATTTTATACTGGATCATGTTTTTTGCACTTTATTCACGTAAATGTAATTTGGGTGGTAAGCTTACAAATGCATATATATATATATCAGAATTAGTATTATCCATATGTACATATTATTCTCTTATTCTGTTTTGTTCCCCAGCTGCTTATATTAAAGTCTATTTGTTAGAGAATGGAATTTGCATTGCCAAGAAGAAGACAAAAGTTGCCCGGAAATCATTAGACCCACTATATAATCAGGTGCTTGTATTTACTGAGGGCCCACAAGGAAAAGTATTGCAGGTATGTGTAATAATTAGCTGAAAAAATTACATTTATATTGTGTGTAATGTTTGAATACCCAGTCAGGGGATGACGGAAGAATCATTAAGAGTGCAGAGCCCAAAGGCAGCTAGCTCCATTCTAGGAGACCCTTGGCCCTTGGGTTCTTTTCCAACTTGGAATGCTACCTTGATAAAGGTGATAGATATGGTGGTGGTGGCTTCTGAAGAACCTGCACCCATAGCAAGTGCCTCAAATCTGTGTTCATTGTTCTACTTACTAATGCAATGAAGGGGGACTTCTAGCACTACTTATGCTTCTCAACTGAGTGGGTTCCACATTAAAAACTTGGCACCACTCATAAGTGAACATTAAAGGGCAGTATATGTACAAACACTGGCAGACAATGGTGTAGAACAAAGACTTTCCCATGGAGGCATTAGATTTGGAAAGAGTGCATTACATGAAAGATTAGCTAAAATTACTCTGTTCCTAAACATGTTTTAAATTTAACCTTAATTTGTGTCTTTGGAGATGAACCATATAACATTTTTGCTCAACTTTTTAATCGTCTAAAATGCCAATATAATGCAAAGTACCGCACTGCTTCAGCTTCTGATGAGAGGTGGTTTGCCAGAAATTCAACAAGTAATTGGTTTTCATTTTGGGATCATGACTCCCCACCTCCATTATTTAGGAGACATAACTGACAGTATCTTCAGTTTTTATTTATCTTGGAACGTTCAGAGAAAGAATATGGTTAATAAAGAACAGCACGTTTGGATAAATACACCACATTTGCTGCCGCAGAGCCTACATGAAATGGATGCAAGAATCAGAGCTTTCACACCAGGGTCCGTATTATACTGAAAATCTCTGCGTGGCACAAAGAAGCCGTTGAAAGGCAAATGCTTTTTCTATAATAAAACATAAGTGAGCTTCTGAAAGTGCCTATTGATTAGGTGGATAGCTGCCAGCTCAGCTTTAGATACGTCTTCCTATACATTTATCTGCAGACCTGATTTGTTGCCAGGCCCATTTCCTTGGAGCAGTGTATAATTTTATTTGAAACAGCATTCCAAAGAAAGCAATTAGTCTATCACATTCTGTTCTAGATCCTTCAAAGCTTCATTTACATCACTGGCACAACCTCAGTTTAAGACCAGCCTTGCTGTGCATATTGTCTAAAGTGGTTCATCCAAGGTTCTTGTCTACCGCACTTAAGGGATGTGGATACTATTCATTATAAAGCATCTATAATATGGATAAAATTCACAAATAAATATAAGAAAGTTTATTTACCACTGGTAATGTTACAAATGTTGGGGAATAGAAGAGAAAAGAATTCACTCCAAAATGTCTAAACCAGCCCATTATGGGATTGTTATTCTGCAACCTGACTTACATTGCTCCTTGGTGAGTTGAGCCTACAATTTTGACTAGCTGTCCCAACAAAAATAAATGTTCTGAAAAAAACAGGATCCCCTATTTTCTTAGAATCATCAGTATGTCATTCACAGGGAATGATATACTGATGATTTTTTACAAACATGTCATTATTACTTTAACAGAGAAGAAAGAGACATGGAGATGGAAGAAGAAAAACTAGGGTCTTTTGGAAGAGCTAGGAGATATAGAGCAGCATTTAAATAATGAGGGGCAATCAATATTTACAATTACCTGTGGACTAATTATAATTTTATGTGTTATTTATTTTTAAAGGTGATGGTATGGGGCAATTATGGCCGAATGGAGCGAAAGCATTTCATGGGAGTGTCAAGAATACTTTTAGAAGAACTGGATTTGTCCAGCATGGTTATTGGCTGGTACAAGCTGTTCCCAACCTCCTCGATGGTCGATCCATCGACAGGCCCACTTCTCCGCCAATCTTCTCAGCTTTCCTTAGAAAGCACAGTTGGACCATGCTGCGAGAGATCCTAATAGTCAACAAGATGACATTCAAGTTTTTTTTCTAAAAAAAAAAAGCCACCACCAAGGTTTTGTTTGGATCTCTGACCTCAAACGTATTGCATGTTTGACCAGCGTTTCTGGAAACTGAAAGTAACCAAACAATCTTTTGAGAGAGAGAGAATGAGTGGGGGGGGAAAAGGGGGTTTCATTTCTTCATAGGAAAGTAACCTTCGGTAAATGCCCTGAGTATAACAAAAAAAATATCTAAATACCTCTATTCTCAATGTTCAGTGTCTTCTATAAACCTAAATCTGAGATAGAGAACGTGTTATCCGTTGCGGTATCTTTTGTTGTAGAGAAGGGTATTTTCAAAGCTTTCTATTAAGAACTTTTTAAAAAACATTCCTGTAACTATTGCCTGAAGAAGGTTTTAACTGGAAAATAATGGTAAACCCAGTGGCAACACTTTTGTTGCAAACGCTATTTATTTATTGTACAGTGAATATATCGTACTGATTTTAAAACTGTGCCAAATCTACCAGGAAGTGTCTTTACTACTTGGTTAATGCAGTTAATAAATCACTTTTTGGGGGGGAATGAAATTTATAGCGCCATTGAATTAGAATAATCGATAGAATAGGTTCTGTATGTTGATCAGGGAAGCGCTAACACAGTGCTATTGACCAATATTATTTAAGCCATTGTATACCAGCAGAATCTTTTATGAAATACTCCAGAGCATGTCTGAGCATTAGGAGAAACCTATACAGCAGCGCTAGTGTTTTTATGGTGTAACTCCAAGTATCGGTAGCAGTGAATGGGTTCAGTAACAAACGTCTCTTCCCACTCCGGTGAGATATATGTGCCAATTCAAGAATAGATCTGTGTTGTAGATAATCCCATTGGATTTGTTACAGATTTAAATATTTATATAGTTTTTAAAAAAACTTGAATCGTAGATTAGAAAAAAAAATATTATCTGAAGATCTTAAATATGTATTTAAAGTGTTTCAGAACATAATTTAATTTCTCTCTAGTATGCGTGCACATGAATAACATAATCAGATCTTTTTTCGATCTTCGCATCACGGAGGTCGTTGATAGAAGAGGGGCTACAGCTTTATTTCTTCCACAAGGGAAATGTAGAAAAGAAAGCTTTTGTTGGATATTTTTGCTGCTACTTATAAATATAAACCCGATACCAAAATGAATGTTTTTGTGTATAGAGAATTACGAGGAATAGAATATGTGACTTTACTTTTCCGAGCGTTTATTATTTTCTTTGTGTGCTCAGTTTAATGTCTCGGGTTTGCACCTGACTGTTGACGCAGTCGTATATAAGGTCTGTAGATGCCCTTGCACAAGCACTAAAATTCTCCCTGGCATCGTTTTTTTGTGCAAAAAAATTGTGAATTGACATGTTCCTGTTCCTCATAGACATGTTAGACATGAATCCTACCTGCATCTAATTACTTGATTATGTGGTTTTGCCAGTATGCTAAACTCTTGGTACCCATAACTTTAACAGTATTATAATGTGTTAATATTTGTCGTATGATTGCCATCAGGATCACTTTCTGATCCTTGAGTCCACCTGTTAAGAAGGTTGCTTTAGCAGAAGGATCTATTGGGTTGTCATCTTTATCAGCTAGCTTGTGGTTGAGATGTTCTCCTAAAGATACAACTTCCAGCATCATGAGCTGTGAGAAATATGGGGATTGGACTTCAGTAACCTCTACGGAACTACAATCAGCCTTTTCTTCAATAGTAAAACCTTAATGGAGATTATTTAACTTCACTAGAATGTTCTGGTGGCTTCATCTAGCAACATTTTTACATCTGATTCTGCTCCCTACTAGTTGCTTCCAGAAATTTCTGTTTCTAGAAATCTAGAATCTAGCTGGATTATAGATTTACAATAGAGTAGCCTCTGTGGAACTACAAGCTCGCTATCCTTCAATAGAAGAATTTTACTGGTAGAGCAGAGATGGATAAGCTTCTCTTGAATGTTGTGGTGGCTTCACCTAGTTAATCGTCTCCACACTTTTACATCTGATTATGTTCTCTATTACCACTGTTTTTTGGAAATCTACATTTCTAGGAAATCAAGACAAATTGTAGATTTACGATAGAGTAGCCTCTGTGGAACTACAAGCTCCCTATCCTTTAATAGCAGAATATTACAGGTAGAGCCGATATGGTTAAACTTCTCTTCTTCTGGACTGCTTCATCTGGCTAATTGTATCAACACTATTACATCTGATTTCTTTCTCGATTACAATTGCTTCCAGAAATCTTTGCTATTACACCATAGATTTACAATAAATGACTGCTATTCGGAGAGACATTAGGCCAATAACACAAATGGCAGCAGGAAAATTGCATAAGCAGTCCAGCTGACTAGGTTAGAATGATATTGATTGCCTGTGCTACTCACAAGAGAAAGAATAGTGAAATATATATATATATAGAATGTGTACATGTAATTTGCCTATTACACATGCATGAAACTAGAAGATAGTCATTAAGCTGATAGAAATTATTTTTTTATTAAGAATAAGATGACCTTTAAAGCAAATATATATATATATATATATCATTTATATGTTGGCTTTTTTCAGATATTTCGATTTTACAGAGTTATTTAATTATTAGGTATAAACTTATTGCCTGCACAGAACATAGCTTCTTTGTATATTTGCATTTATTTGTGGGAGTGGGAGCTGACATCTTGATGAAGATTTTCTCTAGATAATAATGCCTCTTCTGTGGTTGACTTTGAAGAATATCTTTGTCAACAAATGTCAAGCGTATGTCAGATCCCACTTGTGTGTACATGTAAATACGCACATTTTCAGCAAATAATATATTTCTTTACATTATACTCAATACTAGAGTGACAGGCGGGTTCTGATTGTGAAGGTCTACCTAGCTGTAGAACATTTCCATGAATGGAATACATATTTCAGAATTTTCTTTATACTGTGATGCTTTTACATGGCTGACAAGGTGATAATACTTATGGAACTGTGTGTTTATGTCTTAGAACATGTAATCATAATCCTTGGTGCTTAAGTTCTCTTATTTTCTCATCTTCTTATGTAATTAGATGTCACTGAAAATTAGTATAGAGCCTGTCCTATAAGGAAACCTTTTCTTTTCCCAGTCTAAATGATGGAGCCAAGACTATGGCAGCTTATTGTCGGCATCTCAAGCACTTTCCACACCAGAAAAATAGTGTCAATAAACTCCGAAAGGAGATGCCTACAAAATGGTATTTGTAAAGCCTACATTTATAAAAACATATTTATGTGCCAAACATGGTGAGGGTTGAGCTGTATCAAGTGTAGTAGTTACCCATTGTGACATCACTTTTGAACATGGGTCGGGAAATAAAATGCAGGTTGTTTATAGGCGTTATGCATGACTGAATATTGCAAAGTTGCCACACACACACACACACACACATGAACACTGTAATTCGCTCCTGTATGTAAATTTGTTGACATTTGAACCATTGTTGCACTTTGTTTTATGTTGTATGTCATGTTATTATATGTGGGCTGTTCAATATTTCCAGTCCATACATGTTCTGAAGGATGTGCCTTCAAAAATCATAGGATTGGCTCCATTTTGACAACCTTTGTTCCACTCTACTTTCTGAGAAAAAGAATTTATAAAAATGGCTGACTTTTCTGGTAATTGTCTGATTTATTATTAACTTCAAGGGTTTTAGGAGAGACTCTAAACCATAATGGGAAATTAGCTCTCTGCTTAATGAAGTATCTCAAGGTACTTCTGTAGGGTGTCCTGGGCATGTGTAAGCCATACTCATTTGACTTGTAGGCCATCAGACTGCAGAGTTAAATGAGCTACAGGATTGGCTGTGACTCTACATAGAGGGAGGGTGTCCAATAAGAAAGGGGGTTTATGGAATCCTTAGACCGGCCACAAAATAAATATATATAGAGAAACACCTTGTTCATTACAATGGGTCTAATGTCATAGAAATAGTTAAAATCTCTCCTAATCCGAATCTCAGAAATATATTTTATAAATTGCCAACTCCAAGCACCCAAATAATGCAAGTGCATCTGGCAGCCATTGTCTTAAAGCACTGGGATATGTTTTATTGCTGAACACAAACTGCTTGCTTAAACCCATATGTTCGCATGAAATATGAGTTACCATTAGTCTTGTGTCTGTGTCAGCAACTATCTTTTTTTTTTTAAAGAAGGAGAATTTTATTCAGTATGCACTTTGTTTTTGTATTTTCTAAATTGAATGTCTTTGAAATGTTCCTGTTTTTTTTGCACTGAAATATTTATCCTTCCGCGTACCAAAATAAAATTACATTTAGGGCTTAGGCATATTGCTTCAATAAAGCAGACTGTGCATTATGTACATTTAATAATGGCTATATTTTACTTTTTGGTAGGATGATATGGCATTTTTGAAGCATGCTGGTATAGAATACAGGAAATTAGAAAAAACGTTAGATCTGTGAATTCTTTTTAATGTGGTTACTTATAGATAATTATGGTCGTTATTCCTTTAAACAACTACTTTCTGCAGGCAAAGCCATCTACAAGATTTTGTTTTAGGCCACATTCTGGAAGGCAGCTTACATTTTTATGGCAGTAAATTAGACTTTTACTGTTTGCTTGCTGGCTTTCCCATGGACTCTAATCCAACTCAGAAACATAGATTCTACATCACCTGGAGGCAACCAGTTAAATACTCATACAGTATATGGACCTGGAACAGAAGTCAGGTCCAAACTCTCCCGAATCATGGTCTCATATCACAATTGTTTTTTCCTGTTTCCATTGAATCCCTTAAACCCCATTTTCATGTGGGGAGTTGTCAAGCTCCCTGGATACTAAAGGGCTTAACCCAGACATATTGTTTATCAAAGCAATAAGACATGCAATTTCCTTTGTCAATGTATATGATGGGCTCAAACCAATGTATTACCTTGATACACATATTTGTGCCAATGTTTTAACCGGTTAGTTGATTAACATAGGGGCTAAACCTCATCAATGCAGTTGCCCATGGCAAACAATGACGTCTCTGTTTCATTTGTTGACTAATGGTACCTGCACAGGTACAGTTTAATGCCCAGATGATTCACCTTCATTTTTCCTCTTATTATTCATTGTCTGTAAGATCATTTGAAAAGTGTTGGACCTGTCATTGTTAGGGAAATCATTTAGGCCAGTGTATGTCTCTTCATGTTGTCTTTTTCTCCACTTTGAGAGCAAAGAGTCATAGGGAGAATTCAAGCAAATTTGCCAATGCATTTTAAGTAACCCAACACACCAAACACATTAAATCTCACATTGAAGCATTTATTTTCCCATATTATTGGGCTACTAAAAAGTTGGTGGGTAAAATTTGTCCTGGTATCCCCAACAACTGTTGGACAGACTCGCCTGCCAAAGCATCAGACTGTCTCCTAGTGCTCCTAGACTCTAGTGGACCCCAGAGAAGGAACATTTCCATTAACCTTTCCTTATTCCCACCATATATAACACCTATTGAGGAAAGAGTAACCTAAAAGTAGTAGGACATTAACATCTCCTTTTCTTGTTGAACATTTGTTAGTCTGGAGGAAAAAAGCAGATGGTCCTTATAAATGATGCATCATTGATAGCTGAAAATCTGCTCAGCATTGTGTAGATTTGTCTAAAGGGAACTGGGACTGGGCCCACGTGAGAAGGTCATGTTGTCCTATGCGGAAAAAAAGTGCTGATGGAAACTGTCTCTGGTTGAAGCCCATTGGGATGTCCTCTAGTGTCCTGGCAGACCAGTCTGACCCTGTATAATTGCATATTTACAGATATTACAAATCCATGTTTTTTATCAGTAATTAGCATTATATCACCTTATATATGACTTCAATGGCAACAGTAAAATATAATGTTGGGTCTCATTACAGTAAATATGAATTCCCATCATGCTGAAACATAAATTCTAAAGTCTTCAGCATCTTGCTTAAAATTAAGGTTTAAGTCTTGCCTAGAACATGCAATTTGAGGCTCGAAGAAGTTGAAGCTGGTGGTTGAAAGGGGACAAATGTTCATTCTTTCTTGTTATCCCCTTAACTTAGTTTTGTTTATATGATGGATATACATTGATGTTCCTTGTGTTGTTTTTTTCACATTCTGCCTCCAAATTCAAACATATATTGGGTTGACTGGGTAACTAGAGATGAAGAAGCATTATCCCAGATAACTAAGAGAAAATTTGCTCCAAATTAGATGTATGCAATGGATTTTGGATTTATCAAGGACCAAAATATGGCAAATTCCTTGATATCTGTATGAGATAAGTACATAAATAAAGGCCATCATTTGATAAATCCAAAATCTCAGCCAAAGTGGAAGCACTTTATTCCATGCCCTAATGAGCATTTATTGAACTTGAATAAATCAAGACATGGTTCATTTGTTTAATTTCATATGGGGAGTATGGCTTGTGTAGAACATTATACATATCAGTCTTGTTGTAAGCCTTTGTTGGGTTATAGTTTTGTCATATTCTACATTAACAATGGAGAAGACCTTAGGTGGGGGGAAGCTATATGGGGGGGTATTACTAAATATACTGAGTTGAATTGTTTAGCATCCCTAATGGACAAATGGCTGTTCTGACAGCCATTGACCATTTCTTTAAAACGGCTGGGGAAAAAAAATACCATGGGGCAGATTTACAAAATTCGACGTTGAATCGAATTCCGATCGTACGATTTTATCGGACATTCGAATATGCAAATTTGGCCACTTCGATCATTGAATACGCAAAATTTGAGCGTATCGAATAGATAGAATAATCGAATATTCGATAATTCGACCATTCGATGATCGAAGTCCTTTAACTTAAAAATTTTATTCGACTGCCTACTTCGCCAGATTGAATAGCAATAGAAGCCTATGGGAATCCCCCCATAGGCTTTTTTTTCTATCACCTGCTCGAATACCATTCGTATGATCGAATGCCTCGATCGTTCGAATCGTACGAATTTTTCGAATGATCGGAGGAAATTTCACGATTTTTTTTGGTATTCGATCGTAATATTTTTACGAGAAATCGAATAGCGAAGAAAAAATAGCCTAAAACTATTCGATAAGCATTCGATAGTCGAATTATTATCTAATTTCCTCCGAATTTGAGGGCTAAAAGCCCTCAAATTCGTGAATAATGATAAATTTGCCCCCATGTGTTGATTTTGGATCTACACTGCCAGAATTGGCAGAATCCATCCATTTAAAAATCTCAAAACCATACATTGATCCAAATTAGCAAAAATACTCAATTTATCAACATAGCATGTTTGTAAATAGCATTCAATCTATGACTAATACGTTGACTCTAATGACTAATATGTTTGATTTTTTTGTTCTCTGCGTGATACTCCATTAACCCCCATCTATAAGAGCCTCAGGGGTCAAAAAAACTTTATAAAAAGCCACACTTAATATTTGAAGACCAGTTTTTTTTTAAAAAAAAAATGTTTTTTGTCTGTCATTGACTTTGTTCCAAAGACAAATTAACTGTATTTAAATAACAGGGAAAGTAATTATTTTCATTAAAAAAGGGGACTCTGAATATACTTTTGTTTTTAAATACAAAATCAAGATAGAACAATTGTACTAATAGTTTATTATAAAAGAAAACGGTACCATAGCCCTTAAAAAAATAAAGGTTTCTGTAATTATAAAAAAAATTGCATGTGCCACCATTTTGAAGAATTTTCCTACTTTTTTGCAAGACGTGGCATTTAGAAAAAAAAAACTAAATTATAAAAGTGAAATAGTTTTTTCAAACCACCAATGATTGTTGTCAGGTGCATGTAGATCTAGTTGCGGCCTTCAGAGTAGATTGTACCGTGCATATCAAATTGTAGTTCGTTTCAATGTTAACGTTCTGCCGGCAGTATTCATGATATGGAGCTCGTGGATACTGCAGTTTGTATACATGGGGGAAATTATACATGACTTACTTTACTGTTGGTAGAGTCACTTCGGAAGCTCTGTATTGGTCCAATAAAGACATTATTGTTGATCTTGAGGTGAACTGTTCATACTAGTTGCTAAAATAAAATAAAGACTTTTTTCCTATAATGTGTTGCTTTTTTAATTATTTATTTTATTATTTATTTACTTATTATTATTTATTACTTGCTTTCATTTGTGGTATGGATTCGGTAAAAATTCAATTACGTATTTGCGGTGTAAGCATCGACCCACAGCATTTTTAGATCAATTATCCTTTCCGTTTGGAAATGATGCGACGCACGTCGGAAGCGACGTGCCGCGATTGACGCGCCACGCGTCGTTTTCTTTTCGTGCATTTTTTCGCCAATTCGCGAATTTCGTTGGAAATTCGCAAATTTTGCAGCGAAACGGGTGAGATTCGCCCATCACTAGTCTCCGGTATGGATTACCATATAAACATAGTCTACTAAAATATCAACTAGGGGATAGATTTATTAAGGTTCTAGTTGTGTTTCCACGAAAATCTGAGTTTTCGAGTCAAAACACATTTTTGGATTTAAAAAAAACTTGAATTTTTCAAGATTTATTATACCCTGACCCAGGAAATAGTTGAATCTGAAAATACACCAGTCTTATAGGATCCAATGGCAGAGGTCCCTTGAACCATTTGAAGATGTAAACAGCCTGCATGATATTCAAGTTTTCTTCAGTGTTTTGTCCAAAAACTTGAACAATTCTAGCGATTTGAGTTTTTTCCCAGAAAAACCTCAATTAATTTAAGTTTTCGGGACTCTAACTCTGGTAT
Source organism: Xenopus borealis (assembly GCA_024363595.1). NCBI lineage: Eukaryota > Metazoa > Chordata > Amphibia > Anura > Pipidae > Xenopus > Xenopus borealis. Next base: position 3,663,919 of record CM044447.1, on the reverse strand, counting down.
GGATTACCATACAAACATAGTCTACTAAAATATCAACTACATGATAGATTTATTAAGGTCCTAGTTATGTTTCCAAGAAAATCGGAGTTTTCGAGTCAAAACACATTTTTGGATTTAAAAAACTTGAATTTTTCAAGATTTATTATACCCTGACCCAGGAAATAGTTGAATCCGAAAATACACCAGCTAAGTCTTATAGGATCCAATGGCAGAGATCCCTTGAACCATTTGAAGATGTAAACAGCCTGCATGATGTTCGCATTTTTCTTCAATTCTAGCGATTTGAGTTTTTTCCCAGAGAAACCTCAGTTAATTAACTTAATTAATTAAGTTTTCGGGACTCTAACTTGCAGAATCGTTTTTTTCCCTTTCAAGTTTTTTTCTTAAATAAGATACCGTCCCAGTTGTGAGTTCATTTGAGTTTATTCATGGCATAAAAAAACTCTTAAGAATCGACCTTTGATAATCCCCTTGATTGTTTTGCCTAAGGATCAATTATATCATGGAGGCCTATTTATTGAAGGTTGAAATTTAGAGGTTTTTAAACCACGACCAAACTCACTTTTTCTAAAACCACGAATGTCCTGACATTTATTAAAAGATCCAAATTAAAAAAGCACAATGAAAAATGATATAACCTTTAACAATTTGCGTTTTTTAGACAATTCCTAGCGGGAAAGAAAAACCTATGAAAGTCCAAATTGATTTAAAGTGGTTCAATGGGATCAACGCATCTCCTATTGATTTCTTCAAGACTTCGGCTACTTTTTACCTGGCGAAGTTTTGTATTAGAGCATTTCATGTTTTCTACACTTTATAAATCTCATGTGCAAGGTACTGTTTTTTAAAAAAATGTTTTGCTAAAGAAAAATCCACTGTATTGGGTATGGCCTTCCTGTACACCTGAGCTTTCTGGATGTCAGGTTTCCAGATAAAGGATCCCATAACTGTGCATTGATTGCTCCTACTGTGTGTATATATATATATATATATATTTATATAAATATATTTAAGCCCGAGAGCTTACTTCTAAAGGCCTAACACATGTTCCACATTATTAGAAGAAACCTGAAAGGTTTTATCACGCTCTGCATTGTATTTAAATGTGGATTAAATATATGGAATAATATTGGGACCTGCTGAAGGTTTATTCATATGATTAGCTCTCGCTGACAATCTATGCCTTGTGCCAGGTTATCAGTTGCCAGGCAACCCCTGACAGTGGGATCTTTGGCTTATTCTCTGCTCAAGTGACGCTGTGTTTAGCAGATGCACATTTTATTTTTATCATTGGAAAGAGAGACTTGTAAATAGTAAAACAGGGTTCTCCTTAAATATAAGTATATATATTTATTGCAGCTGGTACTACACTGTCTGCTATTTAATAACGCTCACAATGGTTGCTTTGAAAATCGTTTATAAAATATTTTCCTGAAAAATGCAATGAAATTCCATGGCAATATTGCTAAACCCTACAGAATCAGGAATCAGTCAGGAATTAGCATGAATGTCTCTAGCATAAGAGAGGGAATGCATTCGGAGATGGGCAAAATTAGGGATTTGGGTTTTTTTTAGGTATCAGTCCATGGGTGAACCATGGGTTCCAAAAAGTAGCCTTTGTTTTCCCTTAATTGGTGGTGAGCTCTCCAGAAACAAGCAAGGCACCTACAACCATTTTTGGAAGGGCAATTCCAGAAAATGTTTATTGCTGATGTTCAGTTATCAAAAACAGTGGCGCATGCCAGCATAAAAAGACCATCTGGGCACAGCTTTCATGTTGAGTAGCTTAGTAGTTGCTTTATTTAACCTTGTCTTCTTCACCCTTCCCATGTCAGATGGTCTGCACACTAGCTCTGCCAGACAGGAGATAACGGTGTGATGGCACTGGGAGAGAGGGTTTACCTTGGGCATCAAAGGTCCTTTACCCAGCTGTGGCATGAATCAGAAGCATTGATACTCCAGGAGACTGACCTAAAGAATAGGACCTCTAGAACGGAGGTCCTCAACCTTTTGTACCTGCGAGTAACATTCAGATGTATGTAAGCATGAAAAATATTCCAAATGTTGTGATTGGCCATTTGGTATATGTGGACTGGCAACCTACAGGAGGCTGTGTTTTGCAGTACATCAAACTTGCCTCCAAACCAGGAATTCCAAAATAAGGACCTACTTGAGGCCACTAAGAGCAACATCCAAGGGGTTAGCTAGCCACATGTTGCACAGGAGCCACTGGTTGGGGAGTCACTGATGTAGAACACACTGTCCAACTTTCTACATATAAAGGACCACATATAGACTATATCAGAAGTTAGATGGTATTGAAAGGATGATGTCAAACAAAGACATTTATGGGGAATTTAGTCTGTCTTGAGAGCCATGAAATTAAGTAGCTTGGCTTGTTACTACTTATGCACGGTCCTTAAATGCATCTGCCTATAGCTACATAGTAGTTTTTTCCTCTCCATTTCCTCTTCCACGCTAAGTCTTCATCATGTGGATGCATTCTTTCTTATACCACCAGAGATCCCATAACTGGAGAAATCAATGTTGGGGCACCTAGTGGAGGTGCTGAAAGCCAGCTGTGGTCATGGTCTGGAGTTCAATGTAGCCTATGTTTGGTACTTGGGGTACATGGACCATAGCATAGTTTACTTCTCCAAGTTTGACTTCTCACTCAGCCCAGTCCCTTCATTTTCAAGAGTAATGCATAAACACACCACAGTGGGTGAGTGGTGGGATTCCTATGATCCATCCCATTTAATAAGGTCTTCATGTCTTCCAGATTTTCATGGTAAGGTGGACACTAGGGGAAGGTAGGTGCACAATCCCTGTCCATCTTGTGGCCATTCATGTTTCTTTGTACTTTTAATTACAATAAATTACAAAATAATTAATTTACAAACAATATTACTAAGAATAAAGCTCACTAATATATAACAACAAGCAACTCATGAGTGATAAGTCTAGAATATGTATAATTTTCAGGGGGTGTTTGACCTTGGAGGGGGAAAAAAATCAAGCTTTTCATTCCATTTTCTCAGCCTGGGCTTTCAAACGTCAAACCTGATTCAGAAAATTGCAGTCGAATTGTTAAAGCGGAGAGCGAAGGCGGCTTGCAAAACGAGGAGACGTCTGTATTGCTGTAATTTGCCGCTTTTGTAAATGATGAATTCTCAAGGACTTTGTTGTTGTAACTGAACGGGTAAAAGTACATTCGCAAAAAAAAAAAATGGATCTGGGTTTTTTTTCCTGTTCTGGAATAAATATCTTGATAAAAATAATAATCTCAGCCTTTTTATTGTGTCTTTCTCTGAAGTGTTCTGCACAAATATTCATTTAAATAAAACAGATACGGGTTTATCAGGTTTATAAACACACAAACGCCGGGTGCCACAGAATGCTCATACATATATATATATATATATATATATATATATATATATAT
>CM044447.1:3639334-3657408 GCA_024363595.1 Xenopus borealis | reverse complement strand
ACTCCTCATTGACCCCCTACTCCTCAGTGACATCCTACTCCTCATTGACCCCCTACTCCTTGGCTTCGCTCCCTTTTGAACCCAACTCTGATGTGAATACTGTAGGCTCATGATTGACAGGAGTATTACATACATAGTGTTCCTTACCTTGGCATTGTCCTTGCATTGCTATGGAGACCGGCTAGGTGTAACAAGGAGATGAATGAAGGAACACAAGTCTAATATCATTTAACGCACCGCAGGGAGTATCAAGCCTTTAGGGAGACGGTGAAATAATGGTGAATTTTTTGCATTAGGAGAAAATCTATTATCCAATCCGAGCTGCAATGTACTATATCAGTTCCTAGGGGATTAAGTACATTCATGCGCTTAATACCTTCAGAAAAGGTCTCTTTCAAGCCCTAAATTACAGACGGTCTAAAATAAGCCACCTTTAAACCAGAGAAAATGATGCACCGTATTTAAATACACAATAATTCCATATATACACTATACCAGTCTCCATTAGTAATAAAAAGTAGTAATGGAGTTATATACTAAAATCCAAATTTTTATGATTAATGAATAAAAAAAAAATCAGAAGAAACTAAAATCCATGAATTACCGTTATTTATCATTAAAAACACCATGAAAAAATCGGATCGACAAAAGACGCGACTTTTGCATGAAAAATCTGACATTTTTGGATTTGACGCCTAAAAAGTCAAAATTTTTCGTGAAATCGGCAGAAAAGCCAGAAATTTTCAGATTATCATTTGAAACCCAGCGCAGACCATAATATCTTCAAATTGCAAATAGGATCTACTGTTGACTTCTACGAGTCCTTAGGTTGAAGGTGGAGTATTTTTGGATTTTATAATAAATTATAAAAAAAATACACAATAAAATACCACAATAAATTATAAGTTTATAGTAAAAAAAAACTTGCGTTTTTACCATTCAGACTTCAATAAATACCCTTAAAGGAGAAGAAAAGCTATGGAGGCATTTTATTGCCAATAGATTAGCTGCAATACTGCACACTAGCTTGCTGTATTTATTCTGTTGAATGTTTTACCATACCTGAGTAAAAACTTCTAGAAACTCTCTTTTTGTTTAGGATAGCAGCTGCCATATTAGCTTGGTGTGACATCACTTCCTGCCTGAGTCTGTCCCTGCTCACGCATAGCTCTGGGCTCAGATTACAGCAGTGATGAGAGGGAGAGAGGAACAAACTGAGCATGCTCAAGCCCAGCCCTGGAGGTTTAAACTGAAAACAGGATCAGACTACAGGAAGGAGGGAGAGAGGAACAAACTGAGCATGCTCAAGCCCAAGCCCTGGAGGTTTAAGCTGAAAACAGTAAGTCTGATACAGAAGCCCATGTGACACAATAGAAGGAAAGAAATACTGTGTTTCTTTTGACAGAGGACTCAGAGCAGCATTACTTTGAGGGTTTACAGTTGTGTTTAGGTGGACCTTTCTTATAAGGCTTAACCTTTCTTTAAATGTGTAGTCTTACAGAGCATTTGTTTCTTTGTTTTTTTTTTATGGGGTCAGTGACCCCCATTTGAAAGCTGGAAAAAGTCAGAATAAAACATTATTCAAAAACTATAAAAATATAAATAAATAATGAAGCCCAATTGAAAAGTTTCTTAAATTAAGGTATTATATGTTTAGTATAACAAACTAAAAGTTAACATAGGATAACGAGGCCCTTATGAACGGGAGAGGAGACGTATTAGTTCAAGGCAAATCTCGTTGGATCAGAACATTTTGAAAAAAAGTTGAAGCCTCTGGTTTCAGACTCTGGGCATTTTGTATTCAGCTCCAGCCGTTGGTAGAACAGAGAGCGAATGCATTAAATCCACAGGCCCCCGTGGGACGCCATTGTAAGGAAGGGCTGTCACTCATTCTCTCTGCTCCACTTCTTGGATTCATTGTTGCTGACCCCGGAGACTCCGTTGTTTTGTATGAAGCCTGACACACAGACACATTCACCTGGATTTACAAATGTTAGGGTATAAAATGTATCTGTGTGTGAGAGTGGGGTGATGTGAGAGTGGGGTGATCTGTGTGTGAGAGTGGGGTGATGTGCGTGTGAGAGTGGGGTGATCTGTGTGTGAGAGTGGTGTAATCTGTATGCGAGAGTGGGGTGATCTGTTTGTGAGTGAGGTGATCTGTGTATGAGTGGGGTGATATGCTTGTGAGAGTGGGGTGATCTGTATGCGAGAGTGGGGTGAAGTGTGAGAGTGGGGTGATCTGAGTGTGAGTGGGGTGATCTGTATATGAGTGGGGTGATATGCTTGTGAGAGTGGGGTGATCTGTGTGTGAGAGTGGGGTTATGTGTTTGTGAGAGTGGGGTGAAAGTTAAAGAGCCGGGCAATTCTTATCTCTCCTCCACTTGTCTTGGAAACAATAAATAAGCTCTAATATCTATATTTTGTTGGCTTTTTTCACAATACAGACAATCAGCTTCAGACTGGGGGGGTCCAGACCCATCGGAGCTGCCACATCAGGGCCCCGCCCCACCCAGTTGAAACGCCCTCATTTGACCCCACAAGGGTGTATCTACTTATTTATTCATGCGACTGCAATCAGGGTGGGGGGGTCAGGCAGTAACTCGGGTGGCGGTGGGGATGGAGTCTGGGTCATTGGGGCCCACCAGAATTTTCCTGGTGTCCCTCCAGCCCATTCTGACCCTGCAGACGCTTGAGCACTTGGATCTGTACATTGGCACAAACAGCCACTTATTGGGGAGACTGGGGAGTAAGACCCCCAATAAGCCTTGGACTTTGTAATATATAAAATATTTAGGCTTTGAATTGTAGGCCCATCTCTAAACTCAGGTAAGTAAATAGAAATCAATAGAAAGAACATGGGGAGCTCCTGGGGGGGCATAATCGGGGGCACAGATCTTCATTGCTAAAGGGCAGTGGGGGGCTTGGGCTGGAACAGAAAAATTATGTATAAAATGTCTAGACTGTTTCCTTGCTCAGCTTAAGTTCTCCTTTAGGTAAATGTATATTTATCATTGCGTCTATTGGGGGTCCCAGGTGGTACAGGCAGTCCCAATGGGGCACCCACTGATTGTGCTCTTTGCATACACAAGCAATACATAATACCCTGTGGAATTTACACTCTAATCCTAACTGCTGCATTAGTTTAATCTGCATAATTATCTGCAAATTTATGGTTTTATTATTTAAGGCCAACGATAAAACTCATTCAAAGGCCGAAGCAAAACATTTCCCTCTAGTGGCTGAATGGGGACGGTGGAATTACTGTTGGAGAACATGTTTCAGTTCTCAGGTATTAATTGTCTGGAGGGGAGAGACTGGGTGCGAGAGTTTGGGTGGGGGGCTTGTAAAAAAAAATTCTGTTATAGAGAAATAAACGTAACCACAATGGTTTTCCCACCGTTATAGCAATTTTGGAGTAGTGATGGGCAAATTTATTCACCAGGCGCGAATTCACTGCGAATTCCCACGATTCGCTGCAGGCGAATAAATTCACGAAACGCCAGCAAAATTTCGCCTGGAGAAAATAGCTGGTGTCAAAAATGACGCGGCGGCGCGTCGGGAACAACACGACGAAATTGAAGCAACATGCAAATTTTTTGGCAAATCCGGATAGATTCGCCCATCACTATTTTGGAGCTTTGGGAATGATCAGAGGAGACATCCAGGACTGATGCAGGAGATCTAGCAAATTCTAGGCCTGGGGGGGGGACCCAGAAAAACTATATTCTTCTTTTATGTATGGGCCACAGTGGTGCTGGTGGGTAGAGGCCCAATACAAGACAACAGGGGCCACAACTGTGCTCACGAGGAAATAATCTGGTGACACGGCACCTACAGGGTCTGAAGAGCAGGTCACAGGGTAACCATTTAGTTGTATGGAGTCAACTGTCCATCAAGTTCAACTCCACCTTCAAACCAGCCTGTTTATTATATATATGCAAATATATTCCCAATGGGGGGGGGGGATGAAGAATTAAATTTGTGGATAATTCCTATTTGTTCTGCTAGACACCCCAAGTAGCTTGGATTGAAGGTTCATTAAGATGAGATTTGGGGCAAATACATATTAACCCTTGTATATATTCTAAGACAGGGATCCCCAACCTTTTGAACCCGTGAGCAACATTCAGAAGAAAAAGGAGTTGGGGAGCAACACTAGCATGAAAAATGTTCTTGGGGTGCAAAATTAGTGCTTTGATTGGCCATTTGGTAGCCCTTATGTAGCCTGGCAGTGTACAGGAGACTCTGTTTGGTAGTACACTTGGGTTTTATACAACCAAAACTTGCCTCTAAGCCTGGAATTCAAAAATAATCACCTGCTTTGAGGCCACTGGGAGCAACATCCAAGGGGTTGGAGAGCAACATGTTACTCGCGAGCTACTGGTTGGGGATCACTGGTCTAAGAGATATGGCTGATATAATGGATGTTGATAGATGTCTTTGGGGGTGCCTTGACTATATGTTGGGGTGCAAAGGACCCATAAAGTAAAAAAGCTAATGCTTTAGACAAGACACCTGTAACATCATCAACAAAAGTATTTTTTGTCAGTACCTGTACTTGTCTAGGACCTTTTTCCAGGGATCTTTCCGTTAGTTTGACCTCCAGACTTTAAGGGTGTTATTTACTACAAGGTGTATTTATCTCATAATTAAAAAGAAAAAAAGCTTGACCAAACTCCCATGCCGATGTTGCCTTATTTATTGATGATATAACTCAAATATATCGGACGGGGGAAAAATAACTATAAAATCGAGCGGGAAAAACCAGAATGTTATGGGGGTTTTTTTTTGTGAGTTTTTGCCCCAAAACCCTGATCTTGTATTATGGCTAAACCCAGCACATACCACAATAACTTCAAATTGAGATAGATGCCCCTCCTGTTGACTTATACAGGAACTCTACATTTCAGATGTGGCAGATTTTTGGATTCTGGCTTTGGGGTATACTAAATCTCAAAAAAAAATTGAGGTTTCCCATGAAAAACTTTAGTTTTTGTCCCAAAAAGCATGACCAGGAATCCCTTTAATAATATTAATTTGACCCAACAGGATTGTTCTCCTGTAAGGATTAATTATATCTTAGTTGGGCTCAAGTACAAGCTACTACACAGAAAAAGGAAATCAGTTTTAACATTTTGGAATTTTTGGATACAATGGAGTCTGTAGGAGATGGCCTTGTCATTCAGAGCTTTCCAGATAACAGATCCCATACCTGTACTGGATATTATGGCAAGTAGGTTTACTTACCCTGCATGATTAAATTTACCTTTGTCTTTCTTTTCTGCTGGGGTAAATGCGGCTGAGGAGGGGGCATTGCACCAAGTGAACATCCCTCTTGGTTAGACCTGTTAATTGCGTCGTTATTGCAAGGTGTGGGCTTGATTGTATCACAAATACAGCTCTGACATCTCAGTCACGTGCATTACCCAGTTTCATACACTAGATGGCAGTCATTGTTTATAATTAACCATAGGGAGATTGCAGTGAGCGCATTTATTCCTATATTTCTGGGCTGCGGTTGGCTCAATATACAGTACATCAAGATAGACACACACACAATAAAAGTGACCTGGCGCCTGGGAACATGGTTTTATAAAGCAGGCTCTTACCTTATACCTCAGCTGCCAGGACTCTCTTCTGCCTCTTTCAGTCAGTCGGAAATAAAGGAAATAAATCTTTCATCAACAGGAATAGTGGGAAGTGTATACACACGAGGAGATAAAACAAATGATCTGTCTGCAATAAGCCTTTCCTGGCAGCTGCTAACTCTTTGTGGAACCCCAAAAATACCAGGTTAAATCCTCCAGGAGCCAATCATTATCCTTGTATTCACATGCACCTCAAGTATGTGTAACCCCAAAAATATCAGATGTAATGCTTTAGAAAGCCATTCGGTCTTCTTATATTCACATGAAGCTCATCTATGTGTAACCCCAAAAATATCAATGTGAAACCTAGAGGAGCCATTCAGTCTCCATGTACTCACACGCTCCTCATGTATGTGTAACCCCAAAAATATCAGTGTGAAACTTCTAGGAGCAATTCAGTCTCCTTGTACTCACACGCTCCTCATGTATGTGTAACCCCAAAAATATCAATGTGAAACCTCCAGGAGCCATTCAGTCTCCTTGTACTCACACACTCCTCATGTATGTGTAACCCCAAAAATATCAGTGTGAAACTTCTAGGAGCAATTCAGTCTCCTTGTACTCACACTCCTCATGTATGTGTAACCCCAAAAATATCAGTGTGAAACTTCTAGGAGCAATTCAGTCTCCTTGTACTCACGCTCCTTGTGTATGTGTAACCCCAAAAATATCAGTGTGAAACTTCTAGGAGCAATTCAGTCTCCTTGTACTCACGCACCTTGTGTATGTGTAACCCCAAAAATATCAGTGTGAAACCTCCAGGAGCCATTCAGTCTCCTTGAAAACCCACGCAACTTGTGTATGTGTAACCCCAAAAATATCAGTGTGTGAAACCTCCAGGACCCTTTTGGTCTCCTTGTACTCACATGAACCTCATGTATGTGTAACCCCAAAAAATATAAATTTTAATCCCCCAGGAGACATTCAGTCTCCTTATACTCACATGCCCCTCATGTATGTGTAACCGCAAACATATCAAGATTAATCCTCCAGGAGCCATTCGTCCCTGTGTACCCACATGCACCTCATGTATGTGTAACCCCAAAAATATCTGGATTAATCCTCCAGCAACCATGCAGTCTTCTTGTACTCACACTCTACTCACACTCAACTCATATATAAATGTGAAACCCAAAAAATGTCAGGATGAATCCTCCAGGAGCTATTCAGTCTTCTTGTACTGATGTATGTGTAACCCCAAAAATATCTGGATTAAGCCTCCAGCAACCATGCAGTCTTCTTGTACTCACACTCAACTCATATATAAATGTGAAACCCAAAAAATGTCAGGATGAATCCTCCAGGAGCTATTCAGTCTTCTTGTACTCATGTATGTGTAACCCCAAAAAATATCAGGATAAATCCTCCAGGAAGCATTTGTTCTCTTTGTACAGATGTGATATATTTTAGCAGCTCACAAAAAAGTATCTTTTATTCCCATTTTAACATTGTCTATGATGCACCCACATTTCCAGAACCATTAAACACCCAAATGTATCCTCTTTTTATACGATAAACCAAAGACATCTACTACATCTGCCTCAAAGTCAGTGGGGCCGGTGCTAATTTGTTAAATGGATTTTCTCCTCACTCTGCTGCTCTTCTGTTGGAGTTGAGTGCCCGGTGAGAAGGTGCTTGCCGGAGAGGAGAAACCAGTGTTGTCCCTGGTGCTGAGTGAAATTTCATCTATTTTGAAAGATATGGAGTTATAGTATACAGGGTTTGTGTGACAGATGAGCGTCTCGTGGTGCGATATTGCTGGGCTGTCGCAGAAATGAGACCTGTAACACATACAGGTGCAGAAGGAGCCAGCTCTTGAGGGTGGGTTGGAAGCTCTGGGCCGATACCTATCTGAGTCTTCCTGTACGAGAGGAATAAGGTTAATCTGGCTTGTCCTGTCCCCCAGTGGAAGGAAAATGGAGCTCCGGCTTCTGCTTATCAGACTAGACTGCAGCTGAATGTTATTCTGAGCTCTCCTTAAAGAAGCTCTCTCCTCCGCATCACGTCGTTCATCTTCAGAATTCATGGTCAAAAAACGGAGGACAACCAAGTTCAGGAAAGCCCCAATGACAGTCAAACCCACCAGTATGTACATAAAACTAAACGCCACATAGGGTGGTTTTTTCTGTAGAGCTTCGTTTTTCTGCAGGGCCACGAAGTCACCAAAACCTATGGTGGTAAGAGTGATGAAGCAGTAGTAATAGGAGTGGAAGAAGGTCCAACCTTCAAAATATGAGAAAGATGCGGCCCCTATACCCAGTGTTCCGATGCAAGACAGAAAGCCAACCAAGACCATATTTTCCATGGACACCTCCGTTTTTCTCATGTGGAAACATCTCTTCAGTTTTTTTAAGAGGCACCTGACAAAGGTGTTCATCCGCTCTCCCAAACTCTGGAACATGACCAAGGTAAGAGGAATACCAAGCACCGCATAGAACATGCAGAACACTTTCCCGGCATCAGTCCCTGGAGCAGCATGGCCATAACCTGTAACAGAAAGGGGTAGAGATTGATTTGAACATTAGGTCAAATACCCTATGTAGATAATAAATGTAGCATTTGTGAACTGTGAAAGGAGTTCATTACATTTTAGACCAATATCAAGGACATTGAACCCATGGCTATCCCACTATTGCTGTAACACTGAACCCAGCAATCCCTGAAGGCACTGGGCATCATTGAAACCTTATAATAGATGTTTTTGCTATGATTGAGCGCTGTTGATCCATTAAAGACACTGTAGAGCAGTGTTTGGGGCCATTTTGATTCAGTCTGTATTTGAGCAGAAACAAGTTTATACAGACCTTACCAGTCGGCCATAATTCCAACCACAACTAGGACAGTAAACTGGTTAGGCCTCCAGCTATGTCTAGGAGAGCAAATGGGTCTTCCCAACCCCCTTGACTTTTGTTAGTTGCTCTTCAAGCTGAGCAGCCCAACTCATTGAATCTGGACCCTCTAAAGGAGGTTTGGAAACCATTGCTGTAGAGTGTGATATCATGACAACTCTGCACCTGTACCTGAATCTATGGCTTGAACAACAGAGCCGCTGCTGTATAACCCACCACAACAGCCATCATAGGAATTCCAAGGGCTCAGTTTAAGAGCTATTGGCACCTTCCCATCAAAGCATATGAATATCATCACTACACCAAGGGGATGATTTGAATTCCGAATTGTCAAATGGCATAAATGACCTGAGTGACGTTGCAATAGATTCTGCATTGATAGGTTTCCTTTTGTTCAATGCCGTGGTGAAAGTTGTCCACCAGCAGGGCAAGATCATAGGACTTGGCTTTTGTTTTAAGATGGGTCAAAGAGGACATATTTTCCACCCCTCAGCTGAAGGTCTTCTAACTCCATTCTTGATTAATTCTAAAGACTTAGAAAGGCAGTCTTCCCATAATGCACCATGCAATAATAACAGCCAATGCCCTTCCAGTATATCCCATAAATAAAGTCCAGAACCCCTGACACCACAGCCACATTAATAGGTGTGATATGGTTTGCGTTTCCTAGCCAACGCCAGTGTTCTTGCAGCCCAACACAAGCAACTGAGCTTTTTATAAACCTAGAAAAAAATGTGTTATCTGCTTATTTATAGATGCTAACAAAAGCCTCCAAAAATAATTTCCCTTTTCGCTTCATACCATCTGCACAGAGAGGAAAAGAAAAATATGCCAAATAAGTGACTGTAAATTACTAGGACTGTGACCAGTGGCTGCCGGCTGTCAGATTAGATACGTGGCGCTTTTATTTATCTAGTGTATAATGCACAGATATATTGATTGAGACTGTCCCTAAGCACTACTGACAATGAGAAAGACTGATCGGTCTAATAAATAAGGGAATCAAATCAAATCCAGTATTCAGTGCGGGATGAAGAGAAATAGTCACAATGGTGCCATCTCAGCTTTATCACCCACCGTGGGTGGATTTATTATCTCAAAAAAAAAATGTGAAAAAGATAAATTATAGGATTACAAAGAGAAAAGGCTCAGTAAGGCCAGTTACATGCTGGGCCAAGTCAGGCTAATCCAGTTTGTTGGCCCTGGGGCCAATGATCGGATTCTACACCTTGGAAGAGGACCATATCAATGACTCACTGCAGACCTCACCCGGACATTTAAACCTGCCTGACAGATATATGTTGAGGAAGCAGTTAGGAAGGTCCCATAAACGCTGCTGACTGGCCAAGTAATTGATAATTATGCATCTTAACCAATCAAACAGCAGTAGAGTTGCCCTTGTCCCTGCCCCTTCCCCATACCATGCAGAGCAAAACAAAATGGCCCTTGGTTACTAGGGCCGTGGGGTGTTGGAATAAGTGTGGGTCAAGACCATTCTCAACTAGATTGGGAGGGTTGATATAAGGCCAGTCAGGCAACTGTCCCACAAAATATTTAGGGTGGTATAGCTCTTATACTACATCCCCAAAAGGAGCAAATAGCAAGTATGGCCACAAGGACCCATAATCCCGGTGTTATTTGCACATAAGCAAAGCAAGGAGCAACGGGTGACTGAACCCTATCCTTATAGCTATGAGCCAATTGCCTGTAGCAGGATTTGCTCAGTGCCTTTTTTTCCAAAGATTGACTAGAATAATATATGAAAATCAGAGAGCATTTCTGCATGCAGAAGAATAAGTGACCTTCGGAGGAATAGATGGGGCCAATTATGGCTGTTTTGATTGTTTACTCCTAATATCCCAATCAGGGATGCACTGAATCCACTATTTTGGATTCGGCCGAACCCCCCAATCATTTGCAAAAGATTCGGCAGAATACCGAACCAAATCTGAATCCTAATTTGCATATGCAAATTAGGCGTGGGAAGGGGAAAACCTTTTTACTTCCTTGGTTTGTAACAAAAAGTCATGCAATATCCCTCCCTGCCCCTAAATTGCATATGCAAATTCGGATTCGGTTCTGCCGGGAAGAAGGATTCGGCCAAATCCGAATCCTGCAGAAAAAGGCCGAATCCTGTATTCGGTGCATCCCTAATTCCAATATATTTCTAAAACATTGTTCAGTTGTCCTTTGGATAGCATTCCCCGTTGGTGTGTTTAACCCACTACGTTCAGCAGGGCTGGAACTGGGGTAGCCAAGAGGAATACTGGCCTAGGTAAAGTTGTGGGGTTCTAGGCACATACCTCACTTCTGTCTGTTTACCCCTAGTTTAGCTTTCTGTAACTCCAGCTGCCGGCTGAGGGAATGGTGGCATTTGCGTCTGGTGGTGATGACCGGGATTTGGGGGTACCCCAAAAGTCCCCTTCTTATGATTTGAGCCCCATGCTTGTCACTTTGCTGGGGGTTAAAGCAACCGAGGGAGGGAGTCTAGTTTCAGATGCTCTTTTTTCTGGCAGTGATGTTGAGGCCTATTTGTCATTTACTATGCTTGAGTAGAGACTTGTTCCCTGGATCATTACTGCCCTTGAGACCTTGTTTACAGTAGAGAAGGAGCAGCAGCTTTTCAAACGGTGTAACTAGACGTTGCAGGGAACCATAGCCCCTGGTAGTAAAGGGTCTTGATTTTGTGGATATAAATATCTCAAGGCAAGGGTCAGCCAATGGAGCTGAGCACATGGAAAAAGTAACCTGGGGGGGGGGGGGGGGGGGGGGATGAGCTCTGCTTTTACTGCCACTTATTGAAAATGCAAAACTTGAGGAGCGTTTTATATAAACCCCTGCTGGATCAGGTACATTTAGTCCTCAAGAAATCGTGCTGCTAAATATAAATAAGCTGCTGTGGTTTATTCATTATTAAATACATTCCTTTTTAAAACAATAGAAAGTCAAATGATGATCACTCGATATGTATCTGCCTGCCTGGCTTCTAAATTAATTCTGAATCTCTAGTCCAGGCCATCACAGCTACTCAGAAGTGGTCATCAATATGCCCAGGGTGCTATCCTAACCATTTCACTTTATAGTGGGAACAATAGCCTATAGGTAAAGTCTATCATTAATAAGTCATGTTGTATTAGTATTGTATAAAAAAAAACCCCATAAAGAAATTGCAGGAACATTAAAAAATAGAAATATATATAACCATGTTTTCACATGACAAATATAATCATCAGCCAGATGGATTCTGTGATGATTTATTACTGGAAAACAGAGGGAAGAAGATGACTTATGACTTTGGAAAGCTAATAATAGGCTGCTTCTGCCAGAGCTGGTAATTATCCTGTAGAAAGGAGAATAGAGCTGCTACTGTAAATGAAAAGTAATGTTAGAGGTGACCCGGGAGCTCCATGTCCACTACCAGTTCTACAGTGGAGATGAAGGATCAAGGTACTGGGCAGGAAAAGATCAGTTTGTCTTTGTAGAGTCATGTGAGACCCCATCTAGATTGAGTACTAGAGCGTGGCATCCAAAGTGGCCACTGAGTAGAGACTGCACATTTCCTCATGAGAATTACTTGGTCTACAAGTATAGCTACTGAAATCAATAAGGAGCCATTGCCCCAGAATAAGGCTTTGTGCCACTGCCCTTAAGATGTAGCAGCTGTTCCTGGAAAGAGGGGTCATGGATCAGAAGCTCTGAGCCTTTGCAAGGGTCCCATGTAGACCTGAATCGAAGTAAATCCAGCACACGTATAATGCTTAAGGGATTGCTCCCATGTTTAATGTCTATCCAACTTATCGACCTGACGAAGTGGTACACCCCCGAAACTTTGTCTTGTTGGATAGACATTAAACACGGGAGCAATCCCTTAAGCATTATACGTGTGCTGGATTTACTTCGATTCCTGTTAAACATGGAGGAGCCGTCCTCCTAAGTCCATGCACCGTTAATTATTTTTTTGGAGAGGCCTGGTGTGCGTGTGCAACTTTTTGCCTAATCCGATGTAGACCTGCCAGGGTAATTCAGTACTTGTTGTGTCAAACCACTGGATCTATGGGTTCTGGGCCAGCAGAAGCAAGAATGTTCTACTAGGAGGTATGAGGTTTCGTTATTACCAGTTTCACTAGTGAAAATAATCCACTTTCTCCTGCTGAGGAACCTTCTTTTCCAGAAACCACCAATTCAGGTATTTTGGTTCTGTTGCTTCCCTAGTTCTTTGCTCTTTCTGGAATTTTAGAATGGATCATACCACTAATCCCCAACCAGTGTATCACAAGCAACACCCATTTCCCTGTGGCCTCAACACAGGTGATCATTTTCAAATTCCATTCTTAGGAGTACATTTTGGAGGCACAAGAACACTAGTGTGGCCCAAACAAAGCCTCCTAGCAGGCTGGTAGTCCACATGGGGCCATCCAATGTCAAACATTTCTTGTGTGGGTTCCTCAACACTTTTTACACTTGAGCATAGCTCACTATTGAAAAAGGTTGTGGAGCCTTGGATTATACTATTGCTAATACTTTTGTTGCAGGATATAACTACTCAGTATCTGCTCAAGTCAAGTACATGGAGAGCTGGGTGCTGGCAGCTAATGCATGCTCACCATGATTGGGGGTATATTTATACCAGGCATAAAGGGGGCCCATCTGTGCTGCACTTTTTAAATTAGCCATGCCCCCTTGACAGCACCGAACTGCAGAAGCAGCAATAAGACCCGAAGCTGGAATGAAGCTGAACCCACAAAAAGACCCGAAAAAAGCCACAAAAGGAGCCTACGGTAAGTTCCACTGAACACCGATGTGTTTTTGTTTTGTTTTTTTCATTTAAACCCCTGGCCACCAATGTAATATTTCAATATAACACACAAAAGCCACGAATATCTTGTAAGTTATATCCTTATAAACGGTGACTAGTGATGTCATCAGTTATAAACGGTGAGTAGTGATGTCATTTTTATCACATGACTCACTAAAACTTGTGTATTATAATAAATAAAGTCCCCCTTGTTGTAAAATATGAGGATATTAGAAGTCACCTTGGAGTTCCATGACCTGTATAAAAGCATTCTGACATCGGCCACGTGCTTGTATATGTTCATGGAATGCCTCGGTGACATAATATCCTTATCCTTTTTTACTTATAATGTTGTCCTGAAAACCAATGGCTTTTTATAACTTGTGTGTGTGGGGAGTTTACCATTTTAAGCGCTGTCTCTGTGGCCTTTTTAATGTGGGGCTGTGGTGGGCGGGGACCAGGGGGCCCAAAAAATTTTGTACCGGCCCTGTGATTTCTGATGGCGACAGTATTACAGTTGTGGACCAGGGTGACTGAACTTGCAGAATGCAACTAGTATAACTATAGGCAGTGTTCAGACAGTAATTGCCCAAGTCCTGTGTCCTGCTTTAAAGGGGTGGTTCACCTTCAAGTTAACTTTTAGTATATCGTAGAAGGGCCAATTCTAAGAAACTTTTGAATTGGTCTTCATTATTTATTTTTCATTGTTTTTTAATGATTTGCCGTTTTCTTCTGTTTCTTTGCAGCTTTCAAATGGGGGTCACTGACACCATCTAAAAAACAAATGCTCTGTAAGGCTACAAATGTATTGTTATTGTCACTTTTTATTACTTGTCATTCTATTCAGTCCCTCCCCTATTCATATTCCAGTCTCTTATTCAAATCAATGCAGGGTTGCTAAGGTAATTTGTACCCTAGAAACCAAATTGCTGACACTGCAAACTAGAGAACTGCTGAATAAAAAGCTAAATAACTCAAAAACCACAGACAATAAAAAATTAAAACCAATTGCAAATTGTCTCAGAATATCTTTCTCTACACTAAAAGTTATCTCAAAGGTGAACAACCCCTTTAATGGTGTAATCAGCTGGAATAAGCAAGACCCTCTTGCATGCAGAACCGACCAAACCCTTCCAGCTCTCTGTGCTCCCAGCCAAAAGAAACAGTATTTAGAGATGTTTAGCCTTTTTGGTTACAAAACCATCGATCATTAAAGCTCAGCGTGTAAACACGTCCGATTAATTCTAAACGTGCAGACCGGAAGACTTTCCGCATACGCAAGTGGAAGATTACATTGCCCGTCTTCTTGTGCATTAATGTCTGACAGATGGTGCGGCATATGGGATCCGAAAATGTTCTCCTGCCTCTATTTACAAATCCTGGTGATTGTGCCCGAGAGACGAAGGGAGTAATCTTATCTTCCAGGACAGATAACATGCACTTGGCACGTCTTCTTTCTTTATTAACACACGACCCCTAACCAACCTTTTTTTTTTACATTTGGGGCAAGATTACGCACGCCATCAGCATTTCTTTTCTACAGAAAAAAATTGACATTTTAAGATATTCTTCCTTCTATGGGAGTTTCACATTGTGATTAACATTTGCAGCAGTCTTGGAAATCTAACTGCCGCCTGGTTGCCGGGGGCTTCAATACTCTAGCAACAAGGAAACCATTTGGAAGTCGGAATGGAAGGAGAATAGCAGAGGGCCTGTATAGAAAGAAAAAAACTGAAGCCTTAGAGTCAATCTCTCTTTTTAGAGCAAGATATAGCCCCCTAATGCCCTGCACTGTTCTTTAGGTCACGGCTCCTCCTGGTGGGCCAGTTTATTCACAATGGACAGCTTAATGGGTGGGCTGTATTGATAAGCATGTGCCTATGCCACTTTGGGATGTATGGAAGTGAGAATAAGACATCGATGGGCCCCATCTTCAATAGGTTAGAGTAATAGAATGCACCAAAGTTGTAGTCATATAAAATCGACCTACAACTATTGGGCAGATTCAGTATGATGAGAAGAATACAGTGTCAGACTGGTGGGATTCAGGCCCACCAGGGCTACCACATCAGGGGCCCACACAAACCTGCTCTGTGCCCCAGACCCCCCTCCTCCAACTTCTGGGCCTCCAACCCTCCTCCCCCAACTTCTGGGCCTCCAACCCCCCTCTACTAACTTCAGGGTCTCCAAACCCACCTACACCAACTTCAGGACCTCCAACTTCCCCTCCACAAACTTCAGGGACCCCTCAGTAGCCACCCCCTGACCCTCCTTCATCTGCCTCCCGCCACCCCTGACTAGCACATATCTGCTTTTTTTTCTCTACCGCTCAGGGCAGGAAGAGTTAGGATCTGGGCCAGCAGCGATTTGGAATTGAATTAGGAGATATGTTATTCCAGGCCCAAGTCTGACCCTGGAAGAACATATCTCCTAATTAAATTCCAAATTTCATATATTGAGTTTTCATGAGATAAACCATAATATAAGTAAGTCTCATGGAATTGGAATCTGGTCCTACAGTATATAGCACATATGGTCATATATTTTACCTTGAAAGACTTATTTTCATACTTGAGACAATCAAGGTTTTGGGCCATATGCTAAAGTCTCCTTGCTCTCTCACCAAGTCTTCAAATGAAATGCATTAAACGCTTCATTGTGGCTTATTTTTAGGTTTAAATCCTCTATTTGGAACCGACAAACGTTGCTCAGCCAAACTAGAAACTTAATTTTCCAAATGTATCTTTATTGAGCATATCTTCACCAATCAGTATAGAGTCTCAATATTTGTTCCAATTTGCCTACCAGTGCTTGTGTCAATATTGGGCTTTTTTATTTTATTTGGAGACAGTTTTAAACATATTGATTCAGCACAATGTTCCCTTCTATGCCTCTTCCCTATGTCTCAAGCCAGAGAGCTGTGTATTTGAAGGTTACCACTGAAGTCCATCAAAAAAACAAAGACAATAAAACGTTTTGAGCGGGTTTGCCGAGGCGCCACGTCCAAAGATTGATCTTCACTGTAACTTCATTTTCTTTGACTTGGACACATACAGAAGTCATTATTCTCTGTGACCTCTCCACACAGCCAGAGATTAACTAGGGAAAGGGGACTTCTTTATGAAGCATCATTGCCAAGTCACTCGGAGGTTACACCATGTACAGAGAGAAAGCAATAACACTGGCTCCATAAAGAGGCTTTTGTCTATCTGGGGACCAACAGGCACAGGAAAGATCGATCAGATTTATAAAGAAAAACTAAATTAGGACTGGGTTAGGGAAAGAGCCATATCTGTGATGTTGTTAGCTTA
Source organism: Xenopus borealis (assembly GCA_024363595.1). Taxonomy (NCBI): domain Eukaryota; kingdom Metazoa; phylum Chordata; class Amphibia; order Anura; family Pipidae; genus Xenopus; species Xenopus borealis. Next base: position 3,640,805 of record CM044447.1, on the reverse strand, counting down.
TATAACATGATTATATCTAAAATCACCACCCGAGCATCATATATGTGTTCTCCTTGTTCTCCAGGCCAGTGCTCCTCTTTGCTAAAAAATGCACCAGCCCAAAATCTCTGATGTATTCAGTATTCATTCACCAAAAAAGCCCCAGAAAAACACATAATTAAAAAAAAAAAACAGTAAATCAAGGTTTTAATCCAAGTGTTTCTAGGCTAATAAAGTAAAATAAAACGTGCAGTACTCATACCAAAAGTCTGCATTATTGTCCTTCTCTTAATATCTACACTCACCCACAACATTAATCCTGAATGATCTTCACTTTGGGCCCCATCAAGTGTTCCACCCCTCACTCTCAGGAGGCCAGACACACAGTTTATAAACCTGTAGGTCATAACCTGAGATTTGGTGTAAGAAAAAAGGTGGATTCCTGTTTTTATGTAGTATATCAAAGGATCCATCTCGACCAGACAGAAGCCTCCAATAACAACCAAAAGGTAATGGCGTATGTGTTGTTTAACCACCATTGGGGTTTCTAGTCCAGGCTCCGCCCAAGAGGAGCTCAAGAATAAAGCCGATCATACATGAAATGACTTGATGATAGACTGGAACTTGATGTATACAAAAAATATCTAATTCTGGGAGAGCCCAGCCCCTCTAAAACCAAGTTCCTCTAAAACCAAGAAGTCTTTTTCAAGGCTCCGCCCAAGAGAGCCCAGCCCCTCTAAAACCAAGTTCCTCTAAAACCAAGAGGTCTTTTTCAAGGCTCTGCCCAAGAGGAGCTCAAGAATAAAACAGATCATAAGTGGAATGACTTGATCATAGACTGGAACTTAATGTTTAAGAAAAACTATGTAATTCTGGAGAGCCCGGCCCCTCTAAAACCAAGAGGTCATCTTCAATGCTCCGACCAAGAGGAGCTCAAAAATAAAGCCAATGATAAGTGGAATGACTTGATCATAGACTAGAACTTAATGTTTACAAAAACTATGCAATTTTGGAAAGCCCGGCCCCTCTAAAACAGAGAGGTCTTCTTCAAGGCTCTGCCCAAGTGGAGCTCAAGAATAAAGCCAATCATACATGGAATGACTTGATCATAAACTGGAACTTAATGTTTACAAAAACTATGTAATTTTGGAAAGCCCGGCCCCTCTAAAACCAAGAGGTTTTCTTCAAGGCTCCGCCCAAGATGAGCTCAAGAATAAAGCCAATCATAAGTGGAATGAGTTGATCATAGACTAGAACTTAATGTTTACAAAAACTATGTAATTTCGGAGAGCCCGGCCCCTCTAAAACCAAGAGGTCTACTTCAAGGCTAAGCCCAAGAAGAGCTCAAGAATAAAGCCAATCATACATGGAATGACTTGATCATAAACTGGAACTTAATGTTTACAAAAACTATGTCATTTTGGAGAGCCCAGCCCCTCTAAAACCAAGAGGTCATCTTCAATGCTCCGACCAAGAGGAGCTCAAAAATAAA
>CM044447.1:3619691-3636913 GCA_024363595.1 Xenopus borealis | reverse complement strand
GGTGAGGCTCCGACTGCAGAACCACCCGTTCGATCTCTCGATAGTCCTCGTCGGTGAAACCGTATTTATTTTTCAGGTTGGTCCTCTTCTCCTCCAGAATCCTCTTCCTGGAGATCTCGGACTCAGACTCGAGAGCGTCGAACACAGCGGCCCCCACCAGCAGATAGGAGAACATGCAGAGAATGAGTGACAGGGTCCTTATGTTCTGCTTCTTCATTGTGTGCAGCAATTGGGCTAAACTGGACTTCAACATCAACCTGGGGGTGCGGGAACCTCCCCTAAAATCTGTAACCAGGCAAAGTTTGCACGGAGCCTACGGGACGCGTCTCAGCTCATTGTGTTGTCTGGAAACACAAAGGAAAGTGCAGGTCAAGCTTCGTTCTTTACAGAATATGTGAACTACAACTCTCAGCATTCAGCCCTCTGTATACAGCTGGAAAAAATATTGGGGGGGGGGGTCTAGTCTTCTATCTAAAAACTTGATAGGGAAAGTCTGATTCCCCAGTTCCAGTTGTAGAGACATTTTGCTTTAAGAGAACAGATGATGAGCTGTACTGCCCCCCCATTACTATTAATATGCAGCTGGGGGGGCGTATAAGGGAACGGATCCATATAAGCCTTGTTTATTAGTAATGGGGCAAGTTTGCTCTTGAGCAGTAACCATTAGCAACCAGTTTGACATTTACTTTCGTTAAATTAACAGCGTTCGCCAGCTCTCGGCTAATTGTTGACTTGTTGCTACGGGTTACAGCAGCGGAACGAATTTACACCTATATTGATAAATCTGCCCTCCGCCAAAAACACTCAAGGCAGATTTCGGAAAATCCGTATATACGGCACAACTGCCAGCTGCACATTAACATACAGGGGCAACTGACAACTGAACTTCGCTTTTCTCCATGTGTTTTTTTTTCATCCTGAGATTTGGTTCTGCAGCTCTGGTTGCTAGGGAAGTACTTTCCCTAGCAACCGGGCAGTGGTTTCAATTATTAGGAGAAGGTGGGATCTGCTTTCTGTTTGCCGTCCATGACATTTAAATGTTAGATTTGAAGGAAGATGACCAGTTAACAAACAAATATATACATATTCATCTTTAGTTCTACCCCCAAACGTTTATTTATGCAGTATAATAATATACGGTCCAGGATTTTTATTAAGGGAGCCAGGCCCCCAACATGAAACTTTCTCCTGACCCCCACAAGGATATATGCAAAGATATTACGATTAAAGCTCCCTTCCTTGCACTTCTGGTTCGGATTCTTGAAACAATGTAGCAGAATGGGCTTTCCTCAAGCCGTTAATCAGCTGGCTTCTGCTGCAATGTTTCACGGGTCAGAATCAGCAGTGCAGAGAATAGCGAGGGACGCTCAATCATTTACAGACAGTGTTATCACATTTCCTGTGCCGGAGTGATGGGAGATGCAGTTTAACAAGAGACGGGCACTGATATAAAGTCTATAAAAGCTTTCCTACCTTTCTCGTGTTCTGCGTAGGGTCCAGGGCGGCTTCTGTGCACTTGCGCAGGGGGTTGTGTTGCTGACGTCCGGCGTGAGACCAAACTCCCCTGCGCCTGTTGAATGAATGTGCAGCACCCTATGGGAGTCACAAGCAGGGTGCCAGGAACCCTCCTCCAGTCTCAGATCATTCAGAGACATCAGCAGAGCCGACCAGCGGATACAGAATCGTTTTCTAGCTCGTCCTATGGATTAACTGCTGTCCTTGATTACAAAGATGAATTCTAACATTGTTTAATAAAATGATTCCACATTGCTCCCTGGTGGTAGAAAACAGCATTTCTATTGGTTATTGTTTTCCAGATTCTGCACCCAAAACAAGACCTACTCCCACAAATGTTTTGGAAAATAACAGGGATCTTAATATTTTACACAGCAGGTCTGATAACTTCTTGTTTGTACCCTCAGTGCCTTCCTCTTCTGCCTCTTCCCAGCTTTCAAATGGGGGTCACTGACCCCACAAACCAGAAAGCTCTATGGGAAGGGACTGTGTTATAGCAGGTATAGTAGGGAGAGATGGTGCCTATAGTAACAGTGGATAATAGTCTCTGGGAGTGTGACTGTGGGATAGCAGGTATAGTAGGGAGAGATGGTGTCTATAGTAACAGTGGGATAATAGTCTCTGGGAAGGGAGTGTGACTGTGGGATAGCAGGTATAGTAGGGAGAGATGGTGCCTATAGTAACAGTGGATAATAGTCTCTGGGAAGGGAGTGTGACTGTGGGATAGCAGGTATAGTAGGGAAAGTAGGAAATTAAATACGATTTGGAAAGTGCACAATTGCTTTGTGACCACCAGAGGGAGCTCTTTACTCACACTCAGAAGGTCAGTGATATTCGTTGCAGAACCTTAGTGAAAGTGATTGTACAATATATACAACTCAGTGTTTATAATATGAATGTTATCTCTACCCAAGTCACTGCCCCCACTGGAAGCAATGCGGGTACAGATGGGTCGGGGGCAACACAGACTCACCCAATGTCCGACTGTTGCTGGAAAGATCAAGAAAAATGCATTTTTAATAACTTTATTCACATGAACCCTTATTGATTTATTGACCAGGCAAGATACTAAAGACATGACTGGACATTGTTACAACATGTGAATAAGAAACGTGAGAAGCCGAGTGGCCCCTGGGGAGGGTGAGTGACAGGCAGGAGCTGGGCCGAGTAGAATTGACTTGGACACCAACGTAATAAAGAGAATATAATTAATTGGCAGGGGAAGTGGAAATAATAAACTGTATCACGCACAAGTCACTGCTCTTTTCATGAGATCTCATTGGACGTTGATGGGTAAGATATAAATATTAAAGGTGTTGTTCCCCTTTAAATGATCTGCTAGTATGATGTAGAGAGGGAGAGAGACATTTTTTATTATTTGTGGTTTTGACTTATTTAGCTTTTTATTCAGCAGTTTGTAATTTCAGCCATCTGGTTGCTAGGGTCTAAACTCCCCTAGCAACCATGCACTGATTTGAATAAGAGACTGGAATATGAATAGGAGAGGCCTGAATAGAAAGTAGCAATAACAATACATATGCAGCCTTAACAAACATTTTTATAGAGGGTCGGCGACCCCCATTTGAAGCCTGTAAAGAGTCAGAAGAAGGCAAATCATTTAAAAAAAACTATAAATAATGAAGACCAAATGAAAATTTGCTGAGAATTAGTCATTCTATAACATACGAAAAGGCAAAACCAGCCTATTGGGTTTCATGTTTACATGACTATCCAGGGGCGTGCTGGGGGTGCAGGCCCTGGTGTAATTGCACCCCCTTGGGGCCCTCCAGCCTGCACTCAGGCCCAGCCCTCATTACTTAAGTTACTGGAAATTTCTAATAGACTTTAGTTATGAAGTTCCAAACTACAGAAAGATTTATTATTTGGAAAACCCCAGGTCCTGAGTATTCTGGATAACAGGTCCCATAGCTGTAGTAGCTTGTAAAGTTTCAGTTAGAGGTTTTATATCCTTTGGGGGGAGTAAGATTTTTAAGCTTTGGACACATCCCAAGTAAGAACTCAATACCCTCCATCTCCCCAAAATCAGAGGGGCACATTGTGGGGAATAAAACATATAAAGTAGCAATGGGGGTCCTATTTGGCCTCACCCAAAATCAGCTCTTCAACCGCCTGTTATACTCGAATGTGCTGCGGGCAACTTTAACATATATAAAACTCAGGGTAGAGTTCCTGCCCTGTAGCCATTAGATTGTAAGCTCTATGGGGCAGAGAACTCCATCCTTAACGCTAATTCATCATTATTGGTATTTTGTATAGTTTTGTTTTTAGTATTGTGTATTGTTTTTATTGAATACCTTCATGTAATAGTAACAATAATAATGTTCTGCTGTACAACGCTGAAGTGGCGCTACATATAAACAAAAATACAATATCACGCAGGACGGCGTAGTTCCTCTGCTGATCACTAGGTGGCACTGAGAATAAGGAAGCAACTTTATAAAAACACCTATTCACTTTCGTTTTATAAGAAACTGTAGAAACCCGTGCGGTTGGTCGTCACCTGCTGCCCTTTCTGTGCGTCTGTCTCTACATTCTGTACTTCTGTCCCTACATTCTGTACTTCTTTCCCTACATTCTGTACGTCTGTCTCTACTTTCTATACTTCTGTCCCTACATTCTGTATTTCTGTCCCTACATTCTGTACGTCTGTCCTTACATTCTATACTTCTGTCCCTACATTCTGTACTTCTGTCCCTACATTCTGTACTTCTGTCCCTGCATTCTGTACTTCTGTCCCTGCATTCTGTACGTCTGTCCCTACATTCTATACTTCTGTCCCTACATTCTGTACTTCTGTCCCTACATTCTGTACTTCTGTCCCTACATTCTGTTCTTCTGTCCCTGCATTCTGTACTTCTGTCCCTACATTCTGTACGTCTGTCCCTACATTCTGTACTTCTGTCCTTACATTCTGTATTTCTGTCCTTACATACTGTACATCTGTCCCTACATTCTGTACTTCTGTCCTTAAATTTTGTACTTCTGTCCTTACATTCTGTACTTCTGTCCTTACTTTCTGTACTTCTGTACTTACATTCTGTACTTCTGTCTCTAAATTCTGTACAGCTCCCAGTGCCATGTAAATCGCTGACCCCATGGCCTCCGACGTGCCCCCCACTTCTCTGCTGCAGCCGGAGGAGAGAAACTACTCCCAGGTGGTGTTCAGTAGGGTGGAGAAGTACTACAAGCCTGGCACAGATATTGTCTGTTACTTTACCTACACTGCAGAGTTTCAGCCAGCCAGGAAGGATTGGGTGGGCATCTTTAAGGTAAGTGCCTGGGAACAGGAGTATATATATATATATAGATTTATAGGTTTTATCATATCCCCCTCCCGCTGCTGTGTAGCCATAGGGGCAGCCATTGCAGCTGAAAGTAAACAATACAGCACATGACTACATTGCAGATAACAGATAAGCTCTGTAGAATACAATGATTCTAGTTCTTACACAGACAAGAGTCCCCATCCCCCCCAATATAAAAAGCCACATAATAAAAGTCCTTAAACATGAGATCTGTACCTGTTACAAAACCATTTCAGAATTTGCATCGGGTCACTGGTTCTGGTGCTTTAAATCTATTTTAGGACAGGAAGTAGAATACAGGAGTTTCCTTTATATATTTCTATATTTATTTATATAACATTCCTCAGGTGTCCTGGAAGACAACTAGAGAGTACTACACCTATATCTTCACTGACTGTGATGTGCAGGGGCCGGAGAAGCGAGTGACCTTCAAAGGTGAGTGTCTGTGGGTTATTGGCTTTTCTTTTTTTAACCTGTTGCTTAAATCGGTTGTTCCCCTTTAAATTAACTCTTAGTAGGATGTTGACTCAATTTTATGAAAATTTTTAAAAACTGATTTCCTTAATAATAATAATAAAACAGTAGCTTGTACTTGATCCCAACTAAGATATAATTAATCCTTATTGGAAGCAAAACTTATTGGCTTTATTTCATGTTAATATGATTTTCTAGTTGACTTAAGGGATGGAGATCTGAATTACAGAAAGATCCTTTATCCGGAAAACCCCAGATCTCAAGCATTCTGGATAACAGGTCCCATGCCTATACTTGATCCCAACTAAGATATAATTAATCCTTATTGGCTTTATTTCATGCTTATATGATTTTCTAGTAGACTTAAATTATGAAGATCCAAACTATGGAAAGATCCGTTATCCAGAAAACCCCAGGTCCTGAGCATTCTGGATAACAGGTCCCATACCTGTACCTCAAAGGTGAACCATCCCTATACAGATATAAAATACTAAATGTTGATCATTAGATTGACTTCCCTTTATGATCAACTGAAGCAGAAAGTAGGAGGTCCATGTCTCTTGCATGTGTCCCTCAAGGAGGACTTAGTCACCTACATTTCACCCGTGATACTCTGGAGCACTATTGTGTTGCAGCTTATTACTTGCCCAAGGATAATGATGACTATTACCAGTTTTGCTACGTGGATCAGAATGGCGAGGTGCGAGGGGTCAGCATCCCCTTCCAGTTCTGCAGCAAAGTCAAGGAGGAAGAAGAGGAGGACCTTCTGCTGGTGACCACGGAGGTGAGAAGATGTAGTCAAAGAGCACTGCTCCCATTCTATGGACTGGAAAATAAGTCTCCTACAAACTGACAGTTTGTATTGCCTGTAACTGCCAGTTCAGCCCTCCCTTGCTTGCTTTTGTTTTTCAGGAGGAGGCACAAGGGATGAAGGAAAAGCTAAGGGAGCAAGAGGAGACCATTATCCAACTGCAGGTAACTGGCCAATACATTGACTCTTTGTAAAATCTGAATGTTAAAAGCTCAAAAAAAAAAATACTTTTTTTAACTAGAAAACTGGCGAGGCAATTTGGAGCGATTTTAAAAATCACACCGCTCCGTGTGAATAAGCGCCGGCGTTTTTAAGCCTCGCCGGTGCCTAGATATTCGGGGGCGATCCGTCGCGGCGAGAAGTCGCCAGGATCGCCCCCGAATCTCCCCGTCTGGACTAAGCCTTACTCCGTATCAACCCCTTTTATAGGAGAAGCTTGAAGCTGCGGAGAAGAAGATTTCCCAACAGGCTTCACTAAAGAAGAACGACGAGTCCCTGATTGAATCCCTGCAGGCCCGGCAGTTGGAATGTTCCAAGAGAAACGACCAATTGCAACAGCGAAATCAGGTAACGGCGATGTCACTCACCTGTTTTCGTTTGAGAATCAGTCTCTGGCTCACAGCGGGACTGCACTGTTTGCAGCAGGAACATTCAGGGGCTAATTTACAAAATTCACGTGAAATGATCGAAGTTTCGTGAAATCGTAAAGTGAATTTTGGCCTATTTGATCATCGAATATCGAATAGATCGGACATCCGATAATTCGAAGATCTAAAATTTTAAAGTTATTCGATGAAGCCTATGGGAAGCTTCAGGCTTCAGAGACTAAGGGGCCGATTTACTAAATATAGATCGTATTTTTCGAATAGATTGAAATTCGATCGAATTCCGATCGTAGGATTAATTCGATAGGTCAAAAATGCAAATTAGGCTTATTCGATCATCGAATAGCGAACGATCGAATAGATTCGAATGATCGAATATTCGATCAGCAAAGAACTTTTTTAAAAAAAGAATTTTAAAATTATTCGTTTGTCTACTTCACCAGATTGGACCTACCGAATTGTAATAGAAGCCTATGGGAGCCCTCTCATTGGCTTCTGAGACTAAGTCCTGATCCAATAGGATTCGAGCGAAGTCTTTGATTGTTCGAATCGTACGAATCATTCTAATGATCGAATAATTCATTCTAATGATCACTATTCAATCATCGAATAACAGGGTAGCCTAAAACTATTCGATTAGCGTTCGAATACCATTCATATGATCGGAGCGTTCGAAACGTACAAATTTTTCGGACGCTCGAATTAAATTTCACAATCGTTTTCGTGAAATCGAACGATCGGTATCTGATCGTACGAATTCATCGAGAAATCGGATATCGAGCAAAATGATAGCCTAAAACATCGATGGTCGAATACTTATCGAATTGCGAATTTGTTGGAGCTAATTATGGGGAACAATAGTAAATCTGCCCCTAAGTCCTGCCCGAATACCATTCGTACGATCGAACCGTTCGATCGTTCGAATCGTATGAATTTTTCAGACGCTCGAATGAAATTTCGCGATTTTCTCGTGAAATCGAACGATCGGTATCCGACCGTACGAATTCATCGAGAAATCGGATATCGAGCAAAGTGATAGCCTAAAACAATTTGGATAAGCATTCGTTGGTCGAATACTTATCGGATTTGCGAATTTGTTGGAGCTAATTATGGGGAATAATAGTAAATTTGCCCCTTAGAATTAAAAAAAAAAATGAAATAGAAAAGTCTTTGGTTTTTGAAAAGGTCCCAGACATGTTTCTCTTGGTCTCCCAGGAGCTGGACAGACAGCTGGACAAGGAAATCTGCAGGAATGGATCTCTGCAACTGAAGCTGGCGTCTGAGGAAGAGGAGCACGCGAGACTGAAGGATGAGACCAGATCTCTGCAGCTTCAGCACAACCAGTTAGTACTGATTCCAATTGGGTCCAATGTAGAACCTTGTGCCCAGTCTCTTCTACCCTCCTTCATTCAATTCCTCTCCCAACGCCCAGGATAACGCAGGAGAACATGGACCTTCACGGGCGTATAAACGATACGGAGTCACAGCTGAAGAAATTCTCCGAGGAAGTGAAGGATCAGGCAGTAAATACATACACACTACTGTATAACAACAGTTTTATGTTATATATATATGGATATATACAGGTATGGGATCCCTTATCCAGAAAACCGTTATCCAGAAGGCCGTCTCCTATAGGGGTTTATTTATCAAAGACTGAAGTTCCGACACTAGAGGGAAATTCCGCCGCTCTCCATTCATTTCTATGGGATTTTTAAAGGCGTATTTATCAAAGGGTGAAATTTCACTTTACCTATTGATAAATACGCCTTTCAAAATCCCATAGAAATGAATGGAGAGCGGCGGAATTTCACTCTAGTGGCGGAACTTCACTCTTTGATAAATTTACCCCTTAGACTGCATTCTAATCATATAATCCAAACGTTTAAAAGTCATTTCCTTTTTCTCTGTTATAATAAAAGGTTTTAACTATAAGATATAATTAATCCTTATTGGAGGCAAAACCAGCCTGTTGGCTTTATTTCATGTTTATATGATTTTCTAGTAGACTTAAGGTATGAAGATCCAAATAACGGAAAAATCAGTTATCTGGAAACCCCCAGGTCCTGAGAATTCTGGATAACAGATCCCATAACTGTATATATATATATATATATATATATATGTGTGTGTGTGTGTGGTGAATATGTACTGAAACTCAATCTTTGTTTCTTTAGGAGGAAGTGCAAGTATTAAAGGGAAAGCTAAGGGACTCAGAGGAAGGACGTGACCTGCTGCAGGTTGTTCCTATAATACAGTAACATCATTAAGTTGGTGCCACTGATTTGTAACTGGTGTTTATCAAGGCCAGGGTGATTTGGGGCAGTTTTCCATTGGCAGATCCAGTCGTTCTTTGCATTCAGCCTCACATTTAAAGGAGAGCTCACAGGGAAGCCTTTTTTTTTTTTTGCATAATAAAATACATTCAGACCAATCTTTAAAGGGAAACTGTCATGGGAAAACATATTTTTTTTTAAAACACATCAGTTAATAGTGCTGCTCCAGTAGACTTTTGCACTGAAATCCATTTCTCAAAAGAGCAAACAGATCTTTTTATATTCAGTTTTGAAATCTGACATGGGGCTAGACATATTGTCAATTTCCCAGCTGCCTCTGGTCATGTGACTTGTGCCAGCGCTTTAGGAGGGAACTGCTTTCTGGCAGGCTGTTGTTTTTCCTTCTCAATGTAACTGAATGTGTCTCAGTGGGACATGGGTTTTACTATTGAGTGCTGTTCTTAGATCTACCAGGCAGCTGTTATCTTGTGTTAGGGAGCTGTTATCTGGTTACCTTCCCATTGTTCTGTTGTTAGGCTGCTGGGGGGTGGGGAGGGAGGGGGTGATATCACTCCAACTTGCAGTAAAGAGTGATTGAAGTTTATCACAGCACAAGTCACATGACTTGGGGCAGCTGGGAAATTGACAATATGTCTAGCCCCATGTCAGATTTCAAAATGAAATATAACAAAATCTGTTTGCTCTTTTGAGAAATGCAATGCATTCTTCTTGAACAGCACTATTAACTGATGCATTTTGGAAAAAAAATTTTTTCCCCATGACAGGATCCCTTTAAATATCCGTTCATGTCACAGTTTCAAGTTGTGTTTGAAACCGAAAAGCACTATTTGTTCATGCAAAAGTCCATTATCCTTCGGGTCTGCTCATTTCACGCTGCTGCTACTTATTTTCAGTAGTCAGAACCACAAGTGCAGAGCGTAGGAGCAGCCAGACAGCGGCTGCGTTTCACAGCAATGACATAATATGTGTAGAATAAAGGAGAATGAAAAGGCAAATCGGTGGTGTTGACTCTGCAGTATTAATGGACATATATCTGATATATATTTTTCTACAGGAGCAGCTGCAAGACACCCAGTTGGAGAAGAAGAAGGACGAGTATTCAATAGACTTGCTGACTAAAGAGGTGACCGTGTTTCTTCCCATAGCCAATCATTGACTTTCTCTATGTTGATGCTGAAACGTTAGTTCTGCTTTAAGAGTTTCCATATGTAAAAGGAATGAAATGACTCGTTCTTTTGGCTTTAAAGGTGTCGGATCTTAAGCAGAACCTGGAGGAAAAGGACAAGACTCTGGAAACCGCAGGGAAGCGGGTCACTCAGCTGCAGGTAAAGGGTAATTTGTTGCTAGGGTGACTAATCTCCCCAAATCTCCTCGTGTAGACCTTCCCTAAAGCTGGTCATACATAGGGAGATCTACTTGTTTGGCCACAGATGATTGAATCTCTCCCCGGTATGATCCCCTTGAGGTGGACAATATCAGGCTGATCCGATCATGGGCCCCAGGGACCAATCAGATCACAACAGGACGTCGGATTGAGGAGGGAAGCTGTTCGGGGAGGTTAGTCGCCCCAAGGAAGAGGCAGTTTGTCGCTAGGGTGACTAATCTCCCCAAATCTCCTCGTGTAGACCTTCCCTAAAGCCGGACATACATAGGGAATAGGGATGCACCGAATCCAGGATTCGGCCTTTTTCAGCAGGATTTGGACGAATCCTTCTTCCTGGCCGAACCGAATCCTAATTTGCATATGCAAATTAGGGCCAGGAAGGTCAGTCACGTGACTTTTTGTCACAAAACAAGGAAGTAAAACATGTTTTCCCCATTCCCGTCCCTAATTTGCATATGCAAATTATATCTTAGTTGGGATCAAGTACAAGCTACTGTTTTATTATTACAGGTATGGGACCTGTTATCCAGAATGCTTGGAATCCAGGGTTTTCTGGATAATAGATCCTTCTCTAATTAGGATCTTCATACCTTAAATCTACTAGAAAATCATATAAACATGAAATAAAGCCAATAGGCTGGTTTTGCTTCCAATAAGGATTAATTATATCTTAGTTGGGATCAGTACAAGCTACTGTTTTATTATTACGGGTATGGGACCTGTTATCCAGAATATCAAGACCTGAGGTTTCTGGATAATGGATCTTTCTGTAATTTGGATCTTCATACCTTAAGTCTACTAGAAAATCATATAAACATGAAATAAAGCCAATAGGCTGGTTTTGCTTCCAATAAGGATTAATTATATCTTAGTTGGGATCAAGTACAAGCGACTATTTTATTATTACACAGAAAAAAAGTCTATGGGAGACAGCCTTTCAATAGTTTGGAACTTTCCAGATAACGGGTTTCCAGATAACGATTCCCATATATATATATATATATATATATAAACACACACATAACCCCAACTAAATGAGCTCATTTGAAAAAGGGGAGGGTATCGGATATAAGTGTAAAGCAAGGCAATCTCGATGTATTCACTTTGCGCAATGATTGCGTTTCAGAGAGAGAAGGCAACTCTGCTGCAGGAAATGCAGGATTTAAAATGCACCGTGGAACTGAGAAAGGCTGAAATCAGCGACATGCAGGAACAGCGCCTGGTAAGTGAGTCGGCAAGTCTTTATTTTCTGGGCTTTGCATTGGTTACCGGAAGAGGGGGCGGATCTTAGGAGATTTAAAGGAACCCCCTCCACATTAACCCTTTTATTGCTGGTGGTTCTTTGATCTGTGTGTGATTGTGTATACATTGTAGCATTGTGTGTGGTTCTTTACAGAGAGACAATGAGGAAATTGTGCAGCTGAACCAATTGCTCTCCCAGAAATCTACATCCACCTCCCGGAACCAAGACCTGTGTTTCCCGAACCCCTATGAAAGTAAGTCTCACGTGGGGTGGCCACAGGATTTCCAAATCACTGTCAGACTCTACTGTGTGCTGCTACTCACTGTCAGACTACTGTGTGCCTGTTACTCACTGTCAGACTACTGTGTGCTGTTACTCACTGTCAGACTACTGTGTGCCTGTTACTCACTGTCAGACTACTGTGTGCCTGTTACTCACTGTCAGACTCTACTTTGTGCTGTTACTCACTGTCAGACTCTACTGTGTGGTGTTACTCACTGTCAGACTCTACTGTGTGCCTCTTACTCACTGTCAGACTCTACTGTGTGCTGCTACTCACCGTCAGACTCTACTGTGTGCCTGTTACTCACTGTCAGACTCTTCTGTGTGCTGTTACTCACTGTCAGACTCTACTGTGTGCTGTTACTCACTGTCAGACTCTACTGTGTGCTGCTACTCACCGTCAGACTACTCTTTGTGTTCTTGTTGTCACTGCTGCTCTTCTGTGTTTCTTCCCAATACACACAATTAAGTAATAAATCCATTATATCTCTTGCAGGAGAAAGTCTTGTTTCTTTTGGGAATGAGGTAAGTCAGGAACGTCTGTTTGATTGGACAGAGAACTGTATGGGTCGGCCCATGTATGGCCACCTGAACCTCTTCTTTAGGCTGTGATTGGCTGCAGTCTTTCGCTTGTAACCAAGTTCACATCCAACCGGCAACAACCTGTGTTTTATTTACAGCTCCAACTGAGAGAAGCTCCTGGAGACGGCAGTGTCCCACAAGAACAAATGAAGTGCCCACAGTGCGGCTCTGACTTTGAGGATTTGCAGGTGTATCTGGATCATGTGATGTGCCATGAACTGGAGTCAATGGGGTAGAGTTGGGCTTCTCCTTATCCCCCCCCCCCCAAGGGCCGGGTTAGAATTGGGCAGAGAGCTGAGGCTTTTTACCCACTTACTTTTTCTTGTCCCGTTCCTTGTGAAGATGATACACAGTGTAATGACAATGGTTGTTTGGGGGCTTCAGTGTTTATCTTTGTGTGAGTTTTAGTCCAATGAGCAATTGGCATTGACTTGGGCTGTGTGTCGTACCCTTACACTCCAGAGTTTTCCATGTGTTTCACGTTGAGTAAGACCTCCTTCCGTTTCTCCAATTACCCTCCCTCTTGGACCTTTTGCTCAGCTTGCTAAACCTCCCCGTGGGTAAAAAGATTGTAAGCTCTTCAGGGCAGCGACCCTTAAATTACTCAGCACTTAAAGGAGACATATGGGATACGTGAAAAAACTCAAATTTTGTAGGCAATTATAAAAAATATATAGGGTTGCTTTTACATGCTGCTAAAAATTAATATTTTCTTTAAAAATAGCCCCTTTATTAGAGCTCCCTATAGATGTTCTCTGGTCCCTGTCTGTGTTTCAAATGAGGGGTGGGTGTGTCCTAACTGTCCCTGCCAGAAGCACAGTAGGAGGGGGACAGCCAATCACAGCCCTGCAGTCACACAAGCACAGACAGGCTTTAGTTCCCTATCAGGTCCTGCTAGCTTCTGATTGGTTCCTGTCCTACAGTGCAGAGAGCTGAGAGCCACCGGCTCCCCTGCACAGAATTCAGGGAGCAGGAAGTGGAAGAGAAGGGAGGGATTATAAGGGGTTTTGCAAAAATATTCAATAAATCAGCCTGAAACACTAATTTTTCAAGCACAATTCTTCTATATCTAAATGAGTATAATGCACTGGTACATTCTTATATTTTACACAATATGTCTCCTTTAAGTATTTATTTTCATTTGTAATACCGAAGCAACACAGGGGTCCCCAGTTCTAACCTGACCGGGGGAATTAAATACATGGAGTCCTCAAGGTACCCCGGATTCCTTCTACACTCCACAAACAAACAAGTCTTTCCTTATAACGGGAGGGAGCTCAGCTGTTGAGCCATTGAAATATTAGAATGAAAGAGAGGAAGCTACAAGTTGGGCCCTTCTATTGACTGTACGTTGTAAAGAAAGGCGCGTCTAGATCAGTGATTTTCAACCTTGTGCCTCCAGCTAAGGAACTACAAGTCCCACAATGCAATGAAGGAGTCTGACAGCCACAGTCAGGCAAATGCATTGTGGGACTTGTAGTTTCTTAACAGCTGGAGGCACAAGGTTGAAAATCACTGGTCTAGATCACTTCCGTATATTTAAACTGTATCACCTCGAAGATGAAGTTACCTGTTGACTCTGAAATGAAACCACATTGAGTAAAGAGAAGCGATTTTCTGTATTTGCTTATTGTTAATTGTTTTACTCTGAAGGTTCCCCCTGATTGCTGTTATGACTGTATTGCTCTTATATGCAGTTAAAAAAGAAATAAATAACATACTGGAACTAGGCTGTATCTTCTCGCTGTTTTATTATTCGTCTCCATTGTATGGGAATGTAGGTGCGGCTGGGATGGGCAGAAGCATGTGGGCGACCCCTACTGACGACTGCAGGGACAGCAACGGCTGAAAATCCAAGATTTCCTCTGCTATCTGCTGTCCTTTCAGTACTGGTTTATGTCTTCTCCATGTCCCATGATGCACTGTGGAGGTTTGCTCCCATGAGGATAGTAGCAGTATATTCACTACAGATGTTGGACGTTCTTGAACCCTCAGTGTGTCCAACATCTACCTGTGTATCCCACCAGCACCGAGATGCATCAGGCTGGCCCATGATACGCCGAGTTCTTTAAAAATAAATTGTCCTTGCAGTTCTCCTTTATTCCAACTCGTATGAAACTTCCCCTCTAGTGTATAACTTGTACAATCCAGATGAAGAAGCTAAAAAGCTCAGGGGATCGAGCACGTAGAAAATCAGGAAATGAAAAAGTAATATAGTGTAGTGTATTTCTTAATGTTGTATTTGTGCAACCTCATACACTCTCACATTCCAACCTGGTTTAGCCCAGAGTGTTTCAGATTTTGCTCCATGATATGTTGATAGAATGCAAAAGCCCCCAAGCATTGTGCAAATTAAAATTGCTATAATAAAATGTAAGGTCTATGCTGATTTAAAGGAGAACTATAACGAAAATGTAATATAAGCTTCATCACACGGAAATAAGAAATTCTCTAATTATAGTCCATTAAGAATTCTGAACAGTTTCTGAAATATCCAAGTTACTCTTCACTCTCCCCCTCTCGGCATCTTTTTCTCTGCATTCTCTCTTCATACAGGGGCTGGGAGTCTGATTTTGGATGACAGTTAGATCCAATATATCTTATAGGGGGCTCCTTTTGCCTAGAAGATGTATTAGAGCTCACTCTATTAAAGTCACCAGACATCATGTCTCTCTACATGCAGCAGTTGGGTGTCAGATATTCATTGTCAGTTACATCCAATATATCTTATAGGGGGCTCCTTTTGCCTAGAAGATGTATTAGAGCTCACTCTATTAAACTCACCAGACATCATGTCTCTCTACATGCAGCAGTTGGGTGTCAGATATTCACTGACAGTTACATCCAATATATCTTATAGGGGGGCTCCTTTTGCCTAGAAGATGTATTAGAGCTCAATCTATTAAACTCACCAAACATCATGTCTCTTTACATGCAGGATTTGGTTTGTACTAGAATCAGTTATTTGAGTGAGCTCTAATACATCTTGTAGTCAAAAGGAGCCCCCCTATAAGATACATTGGATCTAATGGTCAATGAATATTTGACACCCAACTGCTGCATGAAGACAGAATGAAGAGAAGAGGAATAGTGAACATAAACTTGATTATTTCACAAACCATCCAGAACTTTTAATGGATTATATTTAGAAAGTTTCTCATCTGAGTATGATGAAGCTTAAATTAAAATTTAATTTTCCTCCAACTGCATTTATCCATAAGCAAAAAGGAGAATAAATTGAAATACAGGGATTTTGTTCGGTGAGCCATCAATTCATTCTCCTTTCTGCTCATATCCTTACTGACTCCCCTTCCCTTGGACCTACGTATGCGAGTTCTATGATCAGCTGAAGAGAACAGGACACTAGAGCGTGAATGTAACCAGTGTATTGTCAGTAAGAACCACAAATATATTGCCAACAAATAAAAAACTCTTTTTTTCCATATTAAACAAATATTCACTTTATTTATTTCACCCAAGGCTTATAAAAAAAAAAAAACAACATATAAAGAGGTGTTTCCTTTCTGGTTGGTGCAGAAATCCTCGTGGGTAGAATGAACAACTAGCTTGCTGTCTGCTCTTCTGAGCACTTTTGCCACATTTATTTTGTTCTTTTTCAGATATCAGTTTTAGACTACCAATTCCAGGCTTTTGACTGTTTTGCCCTTTCTTGATTGGCAAGTGGTGCAGCTGTACAGTTCAGCACATACTAAAGCCTTCCCAGAAATCCTTACTATGACTCACTCGGGGGCAGGACCAGTTGCTGTTGGCTTCTCCTGATGCTTTGACTGGACTTTACTAGTAAATTAGCCTTTGAAGACTTGGAAAGCCTCTGTTGATTTATTCATATTCAGCTGCCTTGCTGCTGGTGTTTAGGACTGGTTGTGCTGCTGCCCTCCTGCTGCCCTCCTGCTGACCAGCTTGTTGTCCCTCCATCCTCAGGTTTCATAATTAACCTTTTAGTGAGACTTCGGAGGTGCCGGGGTTCTGCTGGTTCCGTTGCACTTTTCCCCTCAGCTTCAGTTTCTGGACTCCGCCTGCAGGAATTTGGGAGACGGATGCGCCTCCCATGAAGTTTTCTGGGGGGCAGGAGGGTTCTTTTATATGTTTTTTCCCCTGCGGCTCCATCAGCATCAGAGTTAGGCAAGTCCAGCAGGGAGACCACCTGTTTCTTACAAGTCTCTTTACTTTGCATTTTTAACTCTTTAATGTACTGGCTCATTTTCTGGATGCGGTACTTCTGATTGTTGGCCGTCCTCTGCAACATCCTGATTTTATTTTTAAGCTCCATAGTAACGAGACAAAGGTCTGTGTTTTCTGAGGTATAGCAGTGGTCAATGTGATCCATAGCGCAGGCCTCTTCATCATAATCATCATCAATATTCAGATCCTCTGTTTCAATATTCACATCTGTTGGTGCTTCATGGACCCAAACTCCTGCAGTCTGGCTTCCTAGATTATCCATTTTCTAGTGTGATATGCACAAGAGCTTGCATTCAGCTGTAGCTGCGGAACCAGTCAGAAGGTTGTCCTGGCCTTATAGGTTGTCCCTGCCTCAAAGGGTCGTCCAGGCCTCAGAGGGTCGTCCAGGCCTCAGAGGGTCGTCCAGGCCTCAGAGGGTCGTCCAGGCCTCAGAAGGTCGTTCTGGCCTCAGAGGGTTCTCAGATGGTCGTCCAGGCCTCAGAGGGTTCTCAGATGGTCGT